>OX439048.1:1605999-2135999 GCA_949317995.1 Acholoe squamosa
ACCTCCCTAAAGATCTGCCTGTTGTTCCTTCCACCTCCCTAAAGATCTGTCTGTTGTTCCTTCCACCCCATAAAGATCTGCCTGTTGTTCCTTCCACCCCCTAAAGATCTGTCTGTTGTTCCTTCCACCCCCCTAAAGATCTGCCTGTTGTTCCTTCCACCTCCCTAAAGGTCTGTTGTTCCTTGCACCCCATAAAGATTTGCCTGTTGTTCCTTCCACCCCCTAAAGATCTGCCTGTTGTTCCTTTCACCTCCCTAAAGATCTGCCTGTTGTTCCTTCCACCCCCTAAAGATCTGCCTGTTGTTCTTTCCACCCCCTACAGATCTGTCTGTTGTTCCTTCCACCCCCTAAAGGTCTGTCTGTTGTTCCTTCCACCCCCTAAAGATCTGCCTGTTGTTCCTACCACCCCATCAAGATTTGCCTGTTGTTCCTTCCACCCAATAAAGATCTGTCTGTTGTTCCTTCCACCCCCTAAAGATCTGTCTGTTGTTCCTTCCACCTCCCTAAAGGTCTGCCTGTTGTTCCTTCCACCCCCTAAAGATCTGCCTATTGTTCCTTCCACCTCCCTAAAGGTCTGCCTGTTGATCGTTCAACCCCCCTAAAGATCTGCCTGTTGTTCCTTCCACCTCCCTAAAGATCTGTCTGTTGTTCCTTCCACCTCCCTAAAGATCTGTCTGTTGTTCCTTCCACCCCATAAAGATCTGCCTGTTGTTCCTTCCACCCCCTAAAGATCTGTCTGTTGTTCCTTCCACCCCCATAAAGATCTGCCTGTTGTTCCTTCCACCTCCCTAAAGGTCTGCCTGTTGTTCGTTCCAGCCCCCTAAAGATCTGCCTGTTGTTCCTTCCACCTCCCTAAAGATCTGCCTGTTGTTCCTTCCACCTCCCTAAAGATCTGTCTGTTGTTCCTTCCACCCCATAAAGATCTGCCTGTTGTTCCTTCCACCCCCTAAAGATCTGCCTGTTGTTCCTTCCAACTCCCTAAAGATCTGCCTGTTGTTCCTTCCACCCCCTAAAGATCTGTCTGTTGTTCCTTCCACCTCCCTAAAGATCTGTCTGTTGTTCCTTCCACCCCCCTAAAGATCTGCCTGTTGTTCCTTCCACCTCCCTAAAGATCTGCCTGTTGTTCCTTCCACCCCCTAAAGATCTGTCTGTTGTTCCTTCCACCCCCTAAAGATCTGCCTGTTGTTCCTTCCACCTCCCTAAAGATCTGCCTGTTGTTCCTACCACCCCATAAAGATTTGCCTGTTGTTCCTTCCACCCCCTAAAGATCTGTCTGTTGTTCATTCCACCTCCCTAAAGATCTGCCTGTTGTTCCTACCACCCCATAAAGATTTGCCTGTTGTTCCTTCCACCCCATGAAGATCTGTCTGTTGTTCCTTCCACCCCCTAAAGATCTGTCTGTTGTTCCTTCCACCCCCTAAAGATCTGCCTGTTGTTCCTTCCACCCCCTAAAGATCTGTCTGTTGTTCCTTCCACCCCCCTAAAGATCTGCCTGTTGTTCCTTCCACCTCCCTAAAGGTCTGCCTGTTGTTCCTTCCACCCCCTAAAGATCTGCCTGTTGTTCCTTCCACCTCCCTAAAGGTCTGCCTGTTGATCGTTCCACCCCCCTAAAGATCTGCCTGTTGTTCCTTCCACCTCCCCAAAGATCTGTCTGTTGTTCCTTCCACCCCCTAAAGATCTGCCTGTTGTTCCTTCTACCTCCCTAAAGTTCTGCCTGTTGTTCCTTCCACCTCCCTAAAGATCTGTCTGTTGTTCCTTCCACCCCCTAAAGATCTGCCTGTTGTTCCTTCCACCCCCTAAAGATCTGTCTGTTGTTCCTTCCACCCCCCTAAAGATCTGCCTGTTGTTCCTTCCACCTCCCTAAAGGTCTGCCTGTTGTTCCTTCCACCCCCTAAAGATCTGCCTGTTGTTCCTTCCACCTCCCTAAAGGTCTGCCTGTTGTTCCTTCCACCCCCTAAAGATCTGCCTGTTGTTCCTTCCACCTCCCTAAAGGTCTGCCTGTTGATCGTTCCACCACCCTAAAGATCTGCCTGTTGTTCCTTCCACCTCCCTAAAGATCTGCCTGTTGTTCCTTCCAACTCCCTAAAGATCTGTCTGTTGTTCCTTCCAGCCCATATAGATTTGCCTGTTGTTCCTTCCACCCCATAAAGATCTGTCTGTTGTTCCTTCCACCTCCCTAAAGATCTGCCTGTTGTTCCTTCCACCCCCTAAAGATCTGTCTGTTGTTCCTTCCACCCCCTAAAGATCTGTCTGTTGTTCCTACCACCCCCCTAGAGATCTGTCTGTTGTTCCTTCCACCTCCCTAAAGGTCTGCCTGTTGTTCCTTCCACCCCAATAAAGATCTGCCTGTTGTTCCTTCCACCCCCCTGAAGATCTGCCTGTTGTTCCTTCCACCCCCTAAAGATCTGTCTATTGTTCCTTCCACCCCCTAAAGATCTGCCTGTTGTTCCTTTCCCCCCCTAAAGATCTGCCTGTTGTTCCTTCCACCCCCTAAAGATCTGCCTGTTGTTCCTTCCACCCCCCTAAAGATCTGCCTGTTGTTCCTACCACCGCCTAAAGATCTGCCTGTTGTTCCTGCCACCCCCTAAAGATCTGTCTGTTGTTCCTTCCACCCCCTAAAGATCTGCCTGTTGTTCCTTCCACCACCTAAAGATCTGCCTGTTGTTCCTACCACCCCATAAAGATTTGCCTGTTGTTCCTTCCACCCCATAAAGATTTGTCTGTTGTTCCTTCCACCCCCCTAAAGATCTGTATGTTGTTCCTTCCACCTCCCTAAAGATCTGCCTGTTGTTCCTTCCACCCCCATAAAGATCTGCCTGTTGTTCCTTCCACCTCCCTAAAGATCTGTCTGTTGTTCCTTCCACCTCCCTAAAGATCTGCCTGTTGTTCCTTCCTCCCCCCTAAAGATCTGTCTGTTGTTCCTTCCACCTCCCTAAAGATCTGTCTGTTGTTCCTTCCACCCCCTAAAGATCTGCCTGTTGTTCCTTCCACCTCCCTAAAGGTCTGCCTGTTGATCGTTCCACCCCCCTAAAGATCTGCCTGTTGTTCCTTCCACCTCCCTAAAGGTCTGCCTGTTGATCGTTCCACCCCCCTAAAGATCTGCCTGTTGTTCCTTCCACCTCCCCAAAGATCTGTCTGTTCTTCCTTCCACCCCCTAAAGATCTGCCTGTTGTTCCTTCCACCTCCCTAAAGATCTGCCTGTTGTTCCTTCCACCTCCCTAAAGATCTGTCTGTTGTTCCTTCCACCCCCCTAAAGATCTGCCTGTTGTTCCTTCCACCTCCCTAAAGGTCTGCCTGTTGTTCCTTCCACCCCCTAAAGATATGCCTGTTGTTCCTTCCACCTCCCTAAAGGTCTGCCTGTTGATCGTTCCACCCCCCTAAAGATCTGCCTATTGTTCCTTCCACCTCCCCAAAGATCTGTCTGTTGTTCCTTCCACCCCCTAAAGATCTGCCTGTTGTTCCTTCCACCTCCCTAAAGATCTGCCTGTTGTTCCTTCCACCTCCCTAAAGATCTGTCTGTTGTTCCTTCCACCCCCTAAAGATCTGCCTGTTGTTCCTTCCACCCCCTAAAGATCTGTCTGTTGTTCCTTCCACCCCCCTAAAGATCTGCCTGTTGTTCCTTCCACCTCCCTAAAGGTCTGCCTGTTGTTCCTTCCACCCCCTAAAGATCTGCCTGTTGTTCCTTCCACCTCCCTAAAGGTCTGCCTGTTGTTCCTTCCACCCCCTAAAGATCTGCCTGTTGTTCCTTCCATGTCCCTAAAGGTCTGCCTGTTGATCGTTCCACCCCCCTAAAGATCTGCCTGTTGTTCCTTCCACCTCCCTAAAGATCTGCCTGTTGTTCCCTCCACCTCCCTAAAGATCTGCCTGTTGTTCCTTCCACCTCCCTAAAGATCCGTCTGTTGTTCCTTCCACCCCCTAAAAATCTGCCTGTTGTTCCTTCCACCTCCCTAAAGATCTGCCTGTTGTTCCTTCCACCCCCTAAAGATCTGCCTGTTGTTCCTTCCACCTCCCTAAAGATCTGCCTGTTGTTCCTTCCACCTCCCTAAAGATCTGTCTGTTGTTCCTTCCACCCCCTAAAGATCTTTCTGTTGTTCCTTCCACCCCATTAAGATCTGCCTGTTGTTCCTTCCACCTCCCTAAAGATCTGTCTGTTCTTCCTTCCACCTCCCTAAAGATCTGTCTGTTGTTCCTTCCACCCCCTAAAGATCTGTCTGTTGTTCCTTCCACCCCCTAAAGATCTGCCTGTTGTTCCTTCCACCTCCCTAAAGATCTGTCTGTTGTTCCTTCCAGCCCATAAAGATCTGCCTGTTGTTCCTTCCACCCCCTAAAGATCTGTCTGTTGTTCCTTCCACCCCCCTAAAGATCTGCCTGTTGTTCCTTCCACCTCCGTAAAGATCTGCCTGTTGTTCCTTCCACCCCCTAAAGATCTGTCTGTTGTTCCTTCCACCCCCTAAAGATCTGCCTGTTGTTCCTTCCACCTCCCTAAAGATCTGTCTGTTCTTCCTTCCACCTCCCTAAAGATCTGTCTGTTGTTCCTTCCACCCCCTAAAGATCTGTCTGTTGTTCCTTCCACCCCCTAAAGATCTGTCTGTTGTTCCTTCCACCCCCTAAAGATCTGCCTGTTGTTCCTTCCACCTCCCTAAAGATCTGCCTGTTGTTCCTTCCACCTCCCTAAAGATCTGTCTGTTGTTCCTTCCACCCCCTAAAGATCTGTCTGTTGTTCCTTCCACCCCCTAAAGATCTGCCTGTTGTTCCTTCCACCTCCCTAAAGATCTGTCTGTTGTTCCTTCCAGCCCATATAGATCTGCCTGTTGTTCCTTCCACCCCCTAAAGATCTGTCTGTTGTTCCTTCCACCCCCCTAAAGATCTGCCTGTTGTTCCTTCCACCTCCCTAAAGATCTGCCTGTTGTTCCTTCCACCCCCTAAAGATCTGTCTGTTGTTCCTTCCACCCCCTAAAGATCTGCCTGTTGTTCCTTCCACCTCCCTAAAGATCTGTCTGTTCTTCCTTCCACCTCCCTAAAGATCTGTCTGTTGTTCCTTCCACCCCCTAAAGATCTGTCTGTTGTTCCTTCCACCCCCTAAAGATCTGTCTGTTGTTCCTTCCACCCCCTAAAGATCTGCCTGTTGTTCCTTCCACCTCCCTAAAGATCTGCCTGTTGTTCCTTCCACCTCCCTAAAGATCTGCCTGTTGTTCCTTCCACCCCCTAAAGATCTGTCTGTTGTTCCTTCCACCCCCCCTAAGGATCTGCCTGTTGTTCCTACCACCCCCCTAGAGATCTGTCTGTTGTTCCTTCCACCTCCCTAAAGGTCTGCCTGTTGTTCCTTCCACCCCCCTAAAGATCTGCCTGTTGTTCCTTCCACCCCCCTAAAGATCTGCCTGTTATTCCTTCCACCCCCTAAAGATCTGTCTGTTGTTCCTTCCACCCCCTAAAGATCCGCCTGTTGTTCCTTTCCCCCCCCCCTAAAGATCTGCCTGTTGTTCCTTCCACCCCCTAAAGATCTGCCTGTTGTTCCTTCCACCCACCTAAAGATCTGCCTGTTGTTCCTACCACCGCCTAAAGATCTGCCTGTTGTTCCTACCAGCCCCTAAAGATCTGTCTGTTGTTCCTTCCACCCCCTAAAGATCTGCCTGTTGTTCCTTCCACCCCCTAAAGATCTGCCTGTTGTTCCTACCACCGCCTAAAGATCTGCCTGTTGTTCCTACCACCCCCTAAAGATCTGTCTGTTGTTCCTTCCACCCCCTAAAGATCTGTCTGTTGTTCCTTCCACCCCCCTAAAGATCTGCCTGTTGTTCCTACCTTCCCCCCTAAAGATCTGTCTGTTGTTCCTTCCACCCCATAAAGATCTGTCTGTTGTTCCTTCCACCCCCTAAAGATATGCCTGTTGTTCCTTCCACGCCATAAAGATCTGCCTGTTGTTCCTTCCACCCCCTAACAGGTTGGAGACGGGGATATCTTGTTAGGACACACCAGGATCATAGTACAAGAGCCTGATTTTAGTCTGTACTAAAATTCTGATACCATGCACAGTCTTAGGATGTACTGGGATCTTAGTACACTTGTGTGTGCACTGGACCATGACACTCACCTCTGCAGGTCTATGGGCCAATCAGAGCCTTGGTCACTGGACCATGACACCTACCTGTGCATACATTATTGGGGTCAAAGGTGGGATGGTGAAACCACTCCACTATTTTGTACTTACATTTACATTAAATGATACATTTACTCCCTTATTAAACAACACTTGGCTAAAATGAAAACGTCATTTTGTAGGCATTTATCTATTCTTTAATCTTGTGGGTTCATATTTATTAGCAACTTTAACAAAAAATTAGCAAATAGATTTTACTATACCAGGACTAAGGGGAAATTTATACATATAGCCATTTCTTAGAGAATATTCTGATTTTAGTTCTGTAAAAAAGTGCATATATAAAATATAGTCCCCATGTACTTTAGGTGACTTTAGAATTATGTATTTTGATGAAAAAGTTAGAGAAATATGATGATAAAACAGTGCACTAAGTTCTTAGTACACCCCACAATCCAGGGACTATCATTCAATCTTAGGGCGTACTAAGAAACAGGTTAGTCCTGAACCTGCCTAAAGCTATGCCTGTTGTTCCTTCCACCCCCTAAAGATATGCCTGTTGTTCCTTTCACCCCATAAAGATCTGCCTGTTGTTCCTTCCACCCCCCTAAAGATCTGCCTGTTGTTCCTTCCACCCCCCTAAAGATCTGCCTGTTGTTCCTTCCACCTCCCTAAAGGTCTGCCTGTTTTTCTTCCACCTCTCTAAAGATCTGCCTGTTGTTCCTACCTTCCCCCCTAAGGATCTGTCTGTTGTTCCTTCCACCCCATAAAGATCTGTCTGTTGTTCCTTCCACCCCCTAAAGATATGCCTGTTGTTCCTTCCACCCCATAAAGATCTGCCTGTTGTTCCTTCCACCCCCTAAAGATATGCCTGTTGTTCCTTCCACCCCATAAAGATTTGCCTGTTGTCCCTTCCACCCCCTAAAGATCTGCCTGTTGTTCCTTCCACCCCCTAAAGATCTGCCTGTTGTTCCTTCCACCCCCTAAAGATATGCCTGTTGTTCCTTCCACCCCATAAAGATTTGCCTGTTGTTCCTTCCACCCCATAAAGATCTGCCTGTTGTTCCTTCCACCCCCCTAAAGATCTGCATGTTGTTCCTTCCACCCCCCTAAAGATCTGCCTGTTGTTCCTTCCACCTCCCTAAAGATCTGCCTGTTGTTCCTTCCACCTCTCTAAAGATCTGCCTGTTGTTCCTTCCACCCCCCTAAAGATCTGCCTGTTGTTCCTTCCACCCCCCTAAAGATCTGCCTGTTGTTCCTTCCACCTCCCCTAAAGCAGTGTTGCTAATTTACGCCGGAATAGGAGGCAGGCGTACTATTCACATCCCAAGGAAGTATGATCACAACCTGACCATGCTCGTTTACTTCAATCTGCTTGCTAGGTGTGAGGAGGATGTTGAGAGCGCCTACAAGAACATGTACGATAGCTTCATGGGGAATCTATCCCCAGATCTTTCTGCAGTGTTGTTATCGGTCAAAAGCAAGAAAGAGATGAGGCAGTATGAGATTGCCGTGCAGGATAACTATCGAACTCTCATTCGGAAAACTCTCATTGAGGAGGGTGAATTCTTCAATAACCAACCTCAGTTTGTCGATCCATTTTGTCTGCAGTTCTACTGGAAGAACTTCTCAGAAATGTATGAGGATGAAGTGAGGGAGAATCTGGCCAATAATGCAAATGAGGTGTCCATGGAGTTTATGAGTATACACAGCATGATTAAGGTGTTTAAAAAGTACAGACAATATCAGGACTTGTTCCTGCTTTCTGAAGGTGAAACTAGGCCTTTTACTTACTGTGATATTGCACTATATAGTACTATGGCAAGGCCTTACAATGAGCCTTTATTCTATGAGAGTGCTTATGTGCTGAATATTGCTGACCATGCAATAAAACAACCCTCCTTCAAGGCATGTCATCATGTCAGATACACACACTGAGTAGATCAGCACAGATTTTTTCACTTTATGGAGGAATTACTAGTTGAGGAGTAGGTATTCTTTGTAGGAACATGCATGAATGTATCATGAAGAGGTCCATGATACATCAAGAGAAACAGGTAGTTGCATGACTGTTTTTTGGGGTTCTTTCTTTTTCATACAGAGCCATTATACAACTGAACCAGGTCAACAGTGACCAAGGTGCACACAGGTAGTATATATCCACACTGTATAGCCTACAGGTAAACTCTATACACACACACAGGTAGAGGTGGTCACCTACACTACTCCGTAGACACTCTGAGGGAACCTCAGAGACCAAAGGTGTCTGTTGGTAGTCTATCTACTCTGCCAGATTGGTTGAGTGCCCAGTTGTCACAGAATTATTTACTGCGATGACAACCTGACCATGCTCGTTTACTTCAATCCGCTTGCCAAGTGTGCGGAGGATGTTGAGAGTGCTAACAAAAACATGTACAATAGCGTCTGTCCCCAGATTTATTTGCAGTGTTGTTATCGGTCACAAGCAAGAAAGAGATAAGACAGTATGAGATCACCGTCCAGGATAACTATCAAGCTCTCATTCAGAAAGCTCTCATTGAGGAGGGTGAATTCCTCCTTAACAACCAACCTCATTTTGTCAATCCATTTTTTCTGCAGTTCTTCTGGAAGAACTTCTCAGAAATGTATGAGGATGAAGTGAGGGAGAATCTGGCCAATATTGCAAACTAGGTGTCCATGGAGTTTATGAGTATACACCGCATGATTAAGGTGTTTAAAAAGTACAGACAATATCAGGACTTGTTCCTGCTTTCTGAAGGTGAAACTAGGCCTTTTACTTACTGTGATATTGCACTATATAGTACTATGGCAAGGCCTTACAATGAGCCTTTATTCTATGAGAGTGCTTATGTGCTGAATATTGCTGACCATGCAATAAAACAACCCTTCTTCAAGGCACGTCATCATGTCAGATACACACACTGAGTAGATCAGCACAGATTTTTTCACTTTATGGAGGAATTACTTATTGAGGAGTAGGTATTCTTTGTAAGAACATGCATGAATGTATCATGAAGAGGTCCATGATACATCAAGAGAAACAGGTAGGTGCATGACTGTTTTTTGGGGTTCTTTCTTTTTCCATACAGAGCCATTGTACAACTGAACCAGGTCAACAGTGACCAAGGTACACACAGGTAGTATATATCCACACTGTATAGCCTACAGGTAAACTCTATACACACACACAGGTAGAGGTGGTCACCTACACTACTCCGTAGACACTCTGAGGGAACCTCAGAAACCAAAGGTGTCTGCTGGTAGTCTATCTACTCTGCCAGATTGGTTGAGTGCCCAGTTGTCACAGAATTATTTACTGCGATGACAACCTCACCATGCTTGTTTACTTCAATCCGCTTGCCAAGTGTGCGGAGGATGTTGAGAGTGCTAACAAAAACATGTACAATAGCGTCTGTCCCCAGATTTATTTGCAGTGTTGTTATCGGTCACAAGCAAGAAAGAGATAAGACAGTATGAGATCACCGTCCAGGATAACTATCAAGCTCTCATTCAGAAAGCTCTCATTGAGGAGGGTGAATTCCTCCTTAACAACCAACCTCAGTTTGTTGATCCATTTTTTCTGCAGTTCTTCTGGAAGAACTTCTCAGAAATGTATGAGGATGAAGTGAGGGAGAATCTGGCCAATATTGCAAACCAGGTGTCCATGGAGTTTGTGAGTATACACCGCATGATTAAGGTGTTTAAAAAGTACCCAGCAAATTGTCGTCATCTGTCGCCATGATTGGTCATCAATGGTGACTCCTTTTTGAGTGATAACTCATTTTGTCATCTTTCGCCACTGTGTGTTAGACTCACGTGGCATAGCAATTGCTATTCCTGGTGATCTTGTGCTATAACGACGTCGTGTTCCATCTAGCGACATGTGTGAGCCACTTCACACAGGTTGACGAGGACTCACAACAATTTGCTGGGTACAGACAATATCAGGACTTGTTCCTGCTTTCTGAAGGTGAAACTAGGCCTTTTACTTACTGTGATATTGCACTATATAGTACTATGGCAAGGCCTTACAATGAGCCTTTATTCTATGAGAGTGCTTATGTGCTGACTATTCCTGACCATGCAATAATACAACCCTCCATCAAGGGACATCATCATGTCAGATACACACACTGAGTAGATCAGCACAGATTTTTTCACTTTATGGAGGAATTACTAGTTGAGGAGTAGGTATTAATTGTAGGAACATGCATGAATGTATCAAGAAAAGGTCCATAATAGATCAGGAGATACAGGTGGGTGCATCACTCAGATAAAGGATCTTTCTGCTCAAACTGATCTCAAATTAGCACAGATAAAAGAGGAATTTGAGAAGTACAAGAAAACTTGCTATGATAAGCTAGGTCATGCAGTAAAAGGAAAAAAGCAGTAAGATTCAGAAAAATGTACTTGAGCAGGTCAAGTCAGCCAGTGGGAGTTCCTCCCCTCACTAAGACAAAAAAGAATTCCCACAATTACTTAGGGGCACCCATTCAAAAGTCGTCTCAGAAGGGGAAAAGAGGACAAATGACTTCACACAATACCGTTACCCTGACCCTAGCAGGAACTTAGTGATCACTGGTATATCTTATCGCCGCCATGAAAATCTGACAACCATACCATACCAATTGTGCAGGGACCTAGGTATCCGCCTAACCCAAGCCGACATTATCTCAGTAACCAGGGTTGACATATCCGATGAACGTGACCCCAACATCCTAGTGTGCTTATTTAACACACACATTTACAACCTAGTAATGAGGTGTAAATAGAAATTGAAAAAAGTAGATGTGGGAACATTTTATTCATAGAACCTGACGAACCAGTGAAATACACAAATGCGAGGAAGAAATTGAGATCAATTGCTGCCCATCTAAAGGAGGAAGGGAAAGCAGTTGAAATTAGGATGAATGCAGTTAGGGTTGAAGGAAATGAATATACACTTCAGGGTGTGGACAGCATACCAAAGGAGCTGCTCCCACCACCGACGTCAGGTAGACAAAAGACAAAAGCCAATAACCAGCCAGCAGGTCACCAACCCCCTCCCAAAAAGTCTAAATCTGAGCCAAGAATCAAACAGACACCAGCAAGCATTGTCTTTCAGGGTAAATCAGCTTACTTGTGTAATTTCCTCCCTGCTGTGGTTAAGTTCACTAGAAAATCCCGAATGAGGATGAAAAGACTGAAACTTAAACAAGCGCTGAACAGGTATATCAGCATACCGAAGCGTGCTCGAATCAAGACATCACCAGTGCATACAGCATCCAGAGCACAAACAGGCCCTCAAAGAGACAGCCCCCAACTCTTGGAGGGAACCAAACATGACTTTTGGGCTTCAGGCTACTTATTTGATGAGGTAGAAGGGTTCAATGGTAAAAACATACTCCCAGGTGAGAACCAATTTGGCCATATCCTGAAGATACTAAGGAACCAATACATCAAGGAGGATTTGGACTTCTTGCTTAAACCTCCAATCCCCAACACTGAGAGTCAAGAAAAGCCCAAGGTGATGGCAGCTGAAGCAGCAGCAATGACCCCTGATGAGATCAATGTCAAAATGGAGCTGGGTATTATAAAACCTGACAATACGGTAAAAGACTCTGTCCCACAGTCGAACGCACCCATAACTAATGCCTTGTCTATGCTAAAGCCCCATACAGAGAGAAAATCAGCAATCGAACACACAGGCCTCAACACTAGGCGCAATGGCAGCCCCACCACAGATAGTGACTAAACCCAAAGCATTGAACGCACCACAGTGACGCTCCCATATGCTACAGGCAGGAGCTGCTCTGACACTAGAAACCTGAACGTGCCTAAAAGCACTCCGCTGGGCCCCTACAAGACGGACCTTAAGTCTATGATAGATGATCTTGGTGAAGCTATGAACCACCTGAAAAAACAAAATCCAGGGGAGAGGCCCCTGAACCATGTCCCCTGAATTGTCGTAGGAGATAACCAATTTGGGGGGATTGAACAGTATTTAGCTGATAATACCTCCCAATTATATGAACTAGCTGATATAGTAGGTGAATGAGGAGCCAAAATGAAGGACACACTTAGAACTATTCTGAAAAAAGCTGTCTGACGACCCGTCAATTGAAATTGTACATTTTGCCACTGGAAAAAATAACCTGACCCTACTAGTTGGTAACCACAAAGTTGCCCCTGCTCACCAAAATGGCACCCAAACCTCTGCTGAGCTTATCAGTGAGATGCAGGGGCCTGTTGGCAGATTGAAAAAAAAATCACCCTCATATTGAATTTATAGCATGCCAAATCCCCTCAATGTGCATCTCAGCTTACAATGAGACCACATACCCACACCCATATTAGGACGAGCTAAATAATGCTGTTGTTGCATATAACAACTATCCTTATGCGTTTAATACCGCCAGTCGCTCACAACTCAAGGATCCCAAAAGGGACAAGCTAGTACATAATTATCAGCCTGTCACTGCAGAATGGGGGTTTGACTTTAAGCAGTTCAAGGCCGGGCTTCACCTGAAGCCAAAATTATATAAACGATGTGCCAAAGCCGTACACAAGGTCATGGAACAGAATGCAGAAAAGAAGCTGCATATTATTTGGAATATGCAGATTGTGGTTGACAATTAGATATAAATCACCACACAACTTAAGTCTCAGAGGAGGTGAATCATACTGAGATGACAAGTAGGCTATGAAATCAATGCTAAGAAATTTTAAGAAGTGGGAGACCAATTTTCTCATAAATAGCACCCCTGCAGTGTGGACAAAGATAATTTTCTAACTGGTGAATAGAGGTGGCTCATTCTCACTGTAAGATCAAGTATTATTATATATATATGGCTCATTCCAGGATTTTCTGGACATGGGGATCATGGGTCTGGAATTAACAAACTCAGTATTTCTTAATAACACTATATTTTCTTGATAGCCCTATATCTTGGCTTATTAAAATGTTTCATTCAAGGATCCAACTCCTAACATGTCAGTTTTTATCACAGATGCCATAAAACCTTCCAAAAACATGAGGCGTGAGTGAATGGAAACAGTTGCAGCATGATTATAACTGTTAGATATAGGTAAAATATATATCTTTATCTATACCAAAAAGCTAAAGTAATGGTAAAAAAACTTCTGAAATGCCACATTGGCAAAAATTTGGGAAATGCTGAATAATTAGGAACTATTTCTCCAATTTCCTAACTGAAGCCTAACTCATTAAGAAACACTTATACAATGATTGTATTAACTGTCCATTGTCTCCAGTGTGTTTACCTCATATAACAATGGCAGTTTGCCTCCTATACAATATCAGTTCTTTGTCTTCAGCCACTACATTGAGACTAATATATAATTCACTCACGCTTCACTAAATTCACTCACGCTTCATGTTTCATCAATCTTTTAGAGAAAGGCCACAGCTCAGCTATACATCATTATATACCAATGGGATTGCATAAACAATAAGAAAAGAGGTTGTACTACCTATCTACTGGTCTAGCATAATTTATACACACATAAGACCCATCTTGACTCACTACTGTGACTTTGAAAAAAGAGTACAAAATTTCTACACTTCTCGCAAATGGCGCATACCATATGGAAGAGAAACATATCTTAACATACACCAAATACTCTTTTTTGATAACTCAGACAGGTCTACTGTGGAATATAAATGATACAAACACCATACAAGATGATAGGTTGACCTCATGGAACTTTAACCAAAAGAAACCCCTAAAAACCTATGCAATTCACTCACACTTCACATTTCATCTAACTTTACGAGAAGGGCCATAGCTCAGCTATACATGATCATATACCTATGGGGTTGCATAAACAATGAATTAAGAGGTTATACAACCCATCAAGAGTCATTTAAATATACACATAAGGTCTCTCTTGACTGACTACTAATATTTTGAAAAAGAAAAATTCAAGATTTCTACACTTCTTAAAATGTGTGCATGCCATGTGGTACAGAAATATATTTTACATACAAAAAAATACTCTTTTTCAATAACTCAAACATTTCTATAGTAAAATATAAATGATAGAAACACAATACGAGATGATAGGTTGACCTCATAACACTTTACTTTTAACCTTCCTAAAACCCTAGACGCTTCACTCACGCTTCATGTTTTATCAACCTTTATGAGAATTGCCACAGCACATTATACATCATATACCAATAAGAACACTCAGACAACAAATAAAAAGGTTGTACTACCTATCTAGAGTCATATATACACACATAAGGCCCATCATTTACTGACCGGTGAAGCGTGAGTGAATTCGGTGAAGCATGAGTGAATTTGGTGTGCATTGAAAATCACTATTATCTACCTGGCTTGGGTAATTCTCAAAGTACATCAAAAAAATTTCTAAAGACATAACCCCCCTAGGGTACCTCTTGATTGTATATAATAAGAAAAAAAGTGCTCTTTTGTAAGGGCCTGGATGACCACTTTAAAAAAAAAATCACTCACGCCTCATCGTGAATTCATGTTTGAATGCATATAGGAGATTATACCACAAGACCCACCCAAACCATACGGAAATCTTAGCTTTTTGGTGGTGTAGAAGTGTTTCCCTTGCTATTATATGCCCAAGGAACCACATGTCCAGAAAATCTTGGAATGAGCCATATATATATATATATATATATATATATATATATATATATATATATATATATATACAACATAATAATTAAATACTATTACTATAGTATTATCTTGTGCACTTAACGGCTCTTCAAAAATGAACCCTGAATGACTGATGCATGTACCATACACTGTTGCTTGAATTAAAATTGCTTGTTCTATACAAATGCATTAGTCACTTTTTTCAGATTATTACCTGACTCCTCCTGACACGACTTAGCTCCGCTACCTTGAGCTGTGTTTGACGCTGGATGCTGAAACTGCATACGACCATGGACAAGGAGTACCCTGCTAGCACAACTCATCCAAATGATGTCTTTTTTACGTAAATACGATCAGTTTTTACGTAAGAATGACGTCAATTACACGAGTAGTGCTAGCTGGGGTACAATATATATGTGCCCCCATATACACCAAATGCTATATAATGGACTTGAGAAGTGCATCACTAAAGAACACAATATCTCTGATTATTACAGCTGTTACAATACTTATTATCATGATTTTTAACTTGCCCCCCCCCACACACACACACCTTATGTGAAATTATTGCAAAATGTTTCTAATTTTAAAGAGAACTATATTATAAATGCTAATTATATCATCTATTACCCGCATATAGAAGCCCAGGCATACTTAAGACGTAGACACTTTAGTTTAGTTTACTTTAGAATTTAAAATAATATAATATAGTTTAGTTAGCTAGTATTTCTGCTTCTCTTAGATATATTTTTTCCTCCCAACATTAAAACCTGTTTAAATCTGAATTTTGACACACCTTGCTATGAAATTGTTTCACAGGATTGATTCACTGGATACTGAAATATGGACCCTAAGCTCTGGCTGGGAGATGCTATGGACTATGCACTTGAACGCTGATCAAAGTCAACATGGACCACTTGACAGGGAGGTTGCTGGGGGGACATGGAGGGACACAGAGGAACACAGTGAGAAGGTATGTAACACCTACTTACAATACACAAGCTTACAATTCTACTAGTAAGAGCGCCAACAAAATCTGAGTTGGAATCCTTGAAAGGGCTAAAGTTAGGGCATATGAACTGGAGGAGCATGTAGCTCAAACAAGAAGACATCCAAGAACTTTTTGATATCTGTTGCCTAGGAGAAACCTGGTTAGCTGATAGTCATACTGTTTCTATGATACTGTGGGAAGGAATGTCTTTTTATAGACTAGATAGAAGGTGGTGGCTTAATGATATACATTAAAAATCATATATGGGCCAAATTTTTGAATGTGGCACTTTTGGCCCTGACAAAGCCAAAACAGTGAAACTCAAAATAAGTTACAACTTTCTTACATTCAAAGAGCAATGCCATGGCAGCGTAAAAACACCTGACATACGCAGCAACTCGTAGCGGTTTCGTTTTTATAAGCATTCAAAGATAATCTGTTTTTGCTTTTTTTGAATTTTTTTTTCTAAAATCCCAATTTTCATCTAGCTTTGTCAAAAGTTGTCAAATAACCACCAACATTCATCTACATTAACTTCAATATGCGTACTTTAATATGCAACTAGCAGTAGTTTGTGATAGAACTGGTCACAAGTTGGACCACAATTTTTTATTTTTTAGCAGGGAGTAACATGTTACTCCCTGCCCAAATTCAATTTCACCCCCCAAATGGCACAAAGAGCAAATTGTGTACACAAATCTACAGGTTAGGGGGACTCCATAACAAGCAAATGAAACAGTAGTGGAGTTTGTTGGATATTCCTAAAAAAATTTACAACATTTTCCTATCAGGTGTTACTCTCTGCTCAAAATTCAAATTCCACCATTGATTTGGTTAGTGGGGCTAAATACCTGCATGTGGGTAACATTTTCTTGAATAAGTGACAAGTGCATCTCTCATAAAAGCCACAAAAAACAGTAATCTTTACAATATTAGGGACATGAGATGTTAAACAGTGGGATAAATCTTTGGGTTCGATGCAGATTTTTCGAATTTCCACACTCAAACAGACACTTAAAGTATTGGGATCATAATCAAATACTCCAGGAAGATACAGGAGTGTATAATCTATCATCAGGATATCATATGTACACATTTTGATAACTGAGGGATAGGAGAGTGAGCTTTAGCGGCAGAATCTATTTTTGAGCAGGGAGTAATACACATAGGGCACGGGCAGGCGACATGCTTCAAACCCATATAATGCCTAGTCATTTAGAAAAAGTGACAAAATTTCACCACTTACCGACGGACAACATCGGTTTTTGTCTAAATAAAAGCATTTGGACCCCAACAAAGTACATCAGCGTGTGCCCTAGACCTCCATTCATTTCATTAAGGCGAATTTTTGGCTGATCCCTTACCCTATTTTTGCTGTAGGAATAACAATTGACGGTAAAATTGGACAAAAAAAGGATCAAATGAGAGGTGCAAGTGTCCTTGTTTTGATTAGAAAAGACCCGTATAGATATGCCATGCGAGGGACGACAGAGATGTCATCTGATTTAGGGCCAAAGGACTTAGAATTATGAGCAGAGAGTAACATCCGATCATATTTTATGGTCTACAAATGGCACAAGGAGTCAATATGGGACCAATTTTTGTTCATGATTGATTAGGAGGTGCCAATACACTATGCAAAGCAAAAATTTACTGTATAGAAACAGTAGAATTTGATTCATTAACCAAAATGTTAAATGTTACTCCCTGCTCAAAAATGTGTATGCCAATACACTTTAGGGCAAGGACTAAAAGATAATGGGTGTAGCCACAACTTTTTTATACAAACCTCTCTAAAGTCCCTCAAAATTAAGTGCAGCATGGATGGTAGAAACGGAATATTTCATTGGTATTTTGAGCAGGTTTATTTTTGAGCAGGGAGTAACATAATGCTGCCTTTATTCAGTATGAAGGGGGAGAAAAGAAATCTACGATGTACGGGTTACATCGGGTTACACTCTTTGGATGTCTGAGTTTACATATGTATTGAATTCCAAAAGTGATTTTCAGGGGTTTTGTACAGTATGAGCAGCATGTGGGGGGGGGGGTGAAAATTGTATTTTTTCTGCAAAGTACACACTTTTTGGTCATTTTTCAACTCTGTAGACCCATAACTCAAAAAAATTATGGTCCGATTCGCTAAAGTTTACTCTCATTTGAAAGCTTAGGATGTTTTCTCTTGAATGAAACCAAAAAACACCAGTCAAGTGCACAGGTTTTGACCCTATTGGTAGGTAAAGCTTGAAAACCCTGTAAAATGCTAAAAGTACCATTTTCAAAAATTTGGCCCTTTTTCCCATATAGCGAGTTAGCTGAAAATAGGTGTGTACAAACACCCAATCTAGAGGCAATGACCATAAAAATTACTCAAGAAAAACATAAAAAGATTATTGATCATCAATGCATACAGGCCTCCAAAATCATCCACTGAAGGCTTCACGGGTGAATTGAAGGCACTGATAAATGCACATGAGGGAGGCTTTATTGAGATCTGGGTTATGGTCGACCTGAACATTGACATTGAAAGAGACTGGGATGAAGGTGATGAGCAGCT
This sequence comes from Acholoe squamosa, assembly GCA_949317995.1. Taxonomy (NCBI): domain Eukaryota; kingdom Metazoa; phylum Annelida; class Polychaeta; order Phyllodocida; family Polynoidae; genus Acholoe; species Acholoe squamosa. The sequence goes on from OX439048.1 coordinate 1,624,278, forward strand.
CACCACCACCATGGACTCAGTTGGGTTCACTATATATATATATATATATATATATATATATATATATATATATATATATATTTATATATATATATATATATATATATATATATTTATATATATATATATATATATATATATATATATATGGTATTACCTACCCAGAAGGTGAGAGTGGCCTAGGAAGAACCTAAAAATAAAATACCCTATCACCTCCTTCATAGGCAGAAGCTACAGGCCATATTCCCCATCTGATCTTAAAGATGAATTAGTTAAAAATTCCTGGATACACTTCTATTCCCTAGATGACCCGAACGAGCAATGGGAGATAATAAAAAGCAGAATTACTGACTATTTGGACAGGACTTGTCCTCTTAGTGGACTAAAGCACAGGTTAAATCCAAAAGAATGCGTGACCAGTGACCTGAGAGAGCAAATGGCTGACAGGCGACATCTGGCTTGGGAACACCGCCAAACTGGAGACCCAACAATCTATGCTGAAGCCAAGCAAAAAAGATGCGATGTAAATAGGGCAGTCAGATCTGCAAAGGAGAATCACCTACTAGGTAAACTAGAAAAAAATTGGTCAGCAATCAAAAGTGGAAAACTGGAGGCCCATTATTTTGCTCCCTACTCCTGGAAAGATGATTGAGAGAGTGATCCATTACGACCTTACCCATGAGGCAAGGGAACTTGGTTTAATCTCTGAAAATCAATTTGGTTTTGTAAAAGGAAGAGGAACAAATGATGCCGTATTAAAGCCGGTGAGCAGTCTTTATGAGGCTAAAGACAAGTCAGAAGTCACATGTGCAGTGTACATGGACTTCTCAAAGGCGTTTGACTCAATACATCATGGTCTAATAATAAAAAAGCTCTTTGATATTGGTATCTCAAGAAAACTATTAACATGGTTCATGAGTTACCTACAATATTAAATAATCACAGAACGACTGAACAAAAGATCAAGTTTAGTGTCCCCCAGGGTGCACGTAATAGTTCTGGTATACATTCTGTGTGTTGTATACACATATGAGGTGTTGTGCTGTTTCTGGTATACATTCTGTGTGTTGTATACACATATGAGGTGTTGAGCTGTTTCTGGTATACATTCTGTGTGTTGTATACACATATGAGGTGTTGAGCTGTTTCTGGTATACATTCTGTGTGTTGTATACACATATGAGGTGTTGAGCTGTTTCTGGTATACATTCTGTGTGTTGTATACACATATGAGGTGTTGAGCTGTTTCTGGTATACATTCTGTGTGTTATATACACATATGAGGTGTTGTGCTGTTTCTGGTATACATTCTGTGTGTTGTATACACATATGAGGTGTTGAGCTGTTTCTGGTATACATTCTGTGTGTTGTATACACATATGAGGTGTTGAGCTGTTTAATGGTGCATTGCTAAACTGCACAAGGATGGGGGGGGGGGTATAACAGTTGTCTAGTTGTCTACACCATTCCTTTCCATTCAGACTATCTAGAATGTTTCATTGTCTTTGTTCATCGTTTCCATTCTGAACTTGTTTTCAGATGGACAAAATCAAGGGTCCCTTTGTGGCAGTGAAGTGCCGTGGACATAATGGCAGAATAACGGTTGACGTAGCTCATAAGAGCTGGATTGAAGACACAGGGGAGGGACTGATATGCTGGTGGCCAAAGGAAAACTTTAAGCAGAAGGCTGAAAGAGCTGAAGTCCCAGATAAGACTTCTAAACATTGGGAGGAATCCATATGCCTCAAGATCATAGGTTCCAAAAGTGAGTAGTAATTAAAAAGCGTCTATCATATTTGCCACAACCTGTCATATATCATGACAACCTAAATCATCAGAAGTAATCCAAGTCTAATATCATTGCATCCTTTACTAGCCATGACCAGCAACAATACCCTTGTCCATCTAAATTCCTGGAGATAGTTCTATTGAAATGACAAAGCAGACATATAGCAGACAAAGGTTTCGTTATTTAGACATTGATTCCTCAACCTTACAGGTACATATGATGCTGCGGATGAAATGGCACTGGACGCACAGTATGCATCAAGCCAAAGTTCATCTGCATCAGATGATGATGACAGAAAACGAAAAACAATCCAGGATGGAGGGCCAGATAAAAAGCGTAAATCAAGTATGTTTCTCTTTAGATCAAAGTATTGGAAAAATATCAGTGTTAAGAGCAGGTTGTACAAAACTTGTATAGTGTTTATACAGCAAGAAAGGGTGACTTTTTAATGAATAAAGTTGTGTGTCAATTAAAAGGCATAACTAAGGGACCTGGATGGTAATTCATAAGTTAATTTTTTTTTTTTCTGGAATACGATCAGGTTCATATGAAAAGAAGTCTTAATAGTTTTTAAGGGATTCACCTCATGCTCTATGGTATGGTACCATGAAAGTTGTAAACGATTCCCATGAAAGATTTTTATTTCAATGAACTACTTCTCAATGAAACAATCCATATGATAGCCAGTGATGTATTTTTCCTTCATGTTACCTAGGACGTCATTATATGTGAGTGTTGATAATCTATATTTATAAGGTCATATTTCCTGGAGGTTAAATCCTCTCAATCACTGATGGAATTGTTTCAAATGTCCAACTAATGGTACTTTCTTTCAATTCCTACAAGTGGAGATGACACAGCACCAATGAGGGATCTGAACGCAGGTAACCCAGTGACCCATGAGCATTCAACAACCAATGCGGGGACCAGGCAGCAGTCTTTTGCAACTCCAAGTACTTCTGGATCAGCGCAAACTCCTCACCATCACTCAACAGCAGTCGGAAGCCAGCGTAGATTGTTGGCTACTCCTGATCTAGCTCCCGCCACTGTTGATCATGGAAAAACTGAATCAACTTTAGAATGCTCAGATTCTTGTGAAGGTAAATATCTTCTTTTTTCTGCAGATGTTAATGACAAGAGAAATTTTGTTATCGCAATAGGGCCCTTTCTAGATAAGTTCCCACAGTAAAACATGCACCTAGCTGCCAAGTGTTACCATTTTTTTTATAATTATCACAAATATTGTTTTACCCCTGCTATGATAACTACGATTTCAGGGGCTAAACCCATTAAAAAGAAGTTCTGATGTTCTAATGCAGTATGCCCACTGCTGATGTATTAATGCATTATGCCCACTGCTGATGTAGTAATGCATTATGCCCACTGCTGGTGTATTAATGCATTATGCCCACTGCTCATCTATTAATGCATTATGCCCACTGCTCATCTATTAATGCATTATGCCCACTGCTGATGTATTAATGCATTATGCCCACTGCTGGTGTATTAATGCATTATGCCCACTGCTCATGTATTAATGCATTATGCCCACTGCTGATGTGTTAATGCATTACGCCCACTGCTCATGTATTAATGCATTATGCCCACTGCTGGTGTATTAATGCATTATGCCCACTGCTGGTGTATTAATGCATTATGCCCACTGCTCATGTATTAATGCATTATGCCCACTGCTGGTGTATTAATGCATTATGCCCACTGCTGGTGTATTAATGCATTATGCCCACTGCTCATGTATTACTGCATTATGCCCACTGCTGGTGTATTAATGCATTATGCCCACTGCTCATGTATTAGTGCATTATGCCCACTGCTCATGTATTACTGCATTATGCCCACTGCTGATGTATTAATGCATTATGCCCACTGCTGGTGTATTAATGCATTATGCCTACTGCTCATGTATTAATGCATTATGCACACTGTTCATGTATTAATGCATTATGCCCACTGCTCATGTATTACTGCATTATGCCCAGTGCTGATGTATTAATGCATTATGCCCACTGCTGATGTATTAATGCATTATGCCTACTGCTCATGTATTAGTGCATTATGCCCACTGCTGATGTAGTAATGCATTATGCCCACTGCTGATGTAGTAATGCATTATGCCCACTGCTGATGTAGTAATGCATTATGCCCACTGCTCATGTATTAATGCATTATGACTACTGCTCATGTATTAGTGCATTATGCCCACTGCTGATGTAGTAATGCATTATGCCCACTGCTGATGTAGTAATGCATTATGCCCACTGCTGATGTAGTAATGCATTATGCCCACTGCTGATGTATTAATGCATTATGCCCACTGCTGACGTATTAATGCATTATGTCCACTGCTCATGTATTAATGCATTATGCCCACTGCTGATGTAGCAATGCATTATGCCCACTGCTGATGTATTAATGCATTATGCCCACTGCTGATGTAGTAATGCATTATGCCCACTGCTGATGTAGTAATGCATTATGCCCACTGCTGATGTATTAATGCATTGTGCCTTCTGCTGATGTTGTAATGCAATATGTCCACTGCTGATGTAGTATTGCATTATGCCCACTGCTGATGTAGTATTGCATTATGCCCACTGATGGTGTAGTAATGCATTATGCCCACTGCTGGTGTATTAATGCATTATGACCACTTCTGATGTATTAATGCATTATGCACACTGCTGGTGTAGTAATGCATTATGCCCGCTGCTGATGTAGTAATGCATTATGCCCAATGCTGGTGTAGCAATGCATTATGCCCACTTCTGATGTATTAATGCATTAGGCCCACCGCTGATGTATTACTGCATTATGTCCACCGCTGATGTAGTATTGCATTATGCCCACTGCTGATGTATTAATGCATTATGACCACTTCTGATGTATTAATGCATTATGCCCACTACTGATATTGTAATGCATTATGCCCGCTGCTCATGTAGTAATGCATTATTCCCACTGCTCATGTATTAATGCACTAGTCCCACTGCTGATGTATTAATGCATTATGCCCACTGCTCATGTATTAATGCTTTATGCCCACTGCTCATGTAGTAATACATTATGCCCACTGCTGGTGTAGCAATGCATTATGCCCACTGCTGATGTATTACTGCATTATGCCCACTGCTGGTGTATTAATGCATTATGCCCACTGCTCATGTATTAATGCATTATGCCTACTGCTGATGTATTAATGCATTATGCCCACTGCTGGTGTAGTAATGCATTATGCCCACTGCTGATGTAGTAATGCATTATGCCCACTGCTGATGTATTAATGCATTATGCCTTCTGCTGATGTAGTAATGCATTATGCCTACTGCTGATGTATTACTGCATTATGCCCACTGCTGGTGTATTAATGCATTATGCCCACTGCTCATGTATTAATGCATTATGCCTACTGCTGATGTAGTATTGCATTATGCCCACTGCTGATGTAGTAATGCATTATGCCCACTGCTGATGTATTAATGCATTATGCCCACTTCTGATGTATTAATGCATTATGCCCACTTCTGATGTATTAATGCATTAGGCCCACCGCTGATGTATTACTGCATTATGCCAACTGCTGGTGTAGTAATGCATTATGCCCACTGCTGGTGTAGTATTGCATTATGCCCACTGCTGGTGTATTAATGCATTATGCCCACTGCTGGTGTAGTAATGCATTATGCCCACTGCTGGTGTAGCAATGCATTATGCCCACTGCTGGTGTAGTAATGCATTATGCGCACTGCTGGTGTAGCAATGCATTATGCCCACTTCTGATGTATTAATGCATTAGGCCCACTGCTGATGTAGTATTGCATTATGCCCACTGCTGGTGTATTAATGCATTATGCCCACTGCTCATGTATTAATGCATTATGCCCACTGATGGTGTAGTATTGCATTATGCCCACTGCTGGTGTATTAATGCATTATGCCCACTGCTGATGTAATGCAATATGTCCACTGCTGATGTAGTTTTGCATTATGCCCACTGCTGGTGTATTAATGCAATATGCCCACTGCTCATGTATTAATGCATTATGCCCACTGCTCATGTAGTAATGCATTATGCCCACTGCTGATGTATTAATGCATTATGCCCACTTCTGATGTATTAATGCATTATGCCCACTACTGATGTTGTAATGCATTATGCCCACTGCTGATGTATTAATGCATTATGTCCACTTCTGATGTAGTAATGCATCATGCCCACTGCTAGTGTAGTAATGCATTATGCCCACTGCTGATGTATTAATGCATTATGCCCACTGCTCATGTATTAATGCATTATGTCCACTGCTGGTGTAGGAATGCATTATGCCCACTGCTGATGTATTAATGCATTATGCCCACTGCTGGTGTAGTATTGCATTATGCCCACTGCTGGTGTAGTATTGCATTATGCCCACTGCTGGTGTAGTAATGCATTATGCCCACTGCTGATGTAGTATTGCATTATGCCCACTGCTGATGTAGTAATGCATTATGCCCACTGCTGGTGTAGTAATGCATTATGCCCACTGCTGGTGTAGCAATGCATTATGCCCACTGCTGATGTATTACTGCATTATGCCCACTGCTGGTGTATTAATGCATTATGCCCACTGCTCATGTATTAATGCATTATGCCTACTGCTGATGTATTAATGCATTTTGCCTACTGCTGATGTATTAATGCATTTTGCCCACTGCTCATTTAGTAATGCATCATGTCCACTGCTGATGTATTAATGCATTATGCCCACTGCTGGTGTATTAATGCATTATGTCCACTGCTGATGTATTAATGCATTATGCCCACTGCTGATGTATTAATGCATTATGCCCACTGTTGATGTATTAATGCATAATGCCCACTGCTGGTGTAGTAATGCATAATGCCCACTGCTGATGTAGCAATGCATTATGCCCACTGCTGATGTATTAATACATTATGCCCACTGCTGATGTAGTAATGCATTATGCCCACTGCTCATGTAGTAATGCATCATGCCCACTGCTGATGTATTAATGCATTATGCCCACTGCTGATGTATTAATGCATAATGCCCACTGCTGATGCATTAATGCATTATGCCCACTGCTGGTGTAGTAATGCATTATGTCCACTGCTCATGTATTAATGCATTATTCCCACTGCTGATGTAGTATTGCATTATGCCCACTGCTGGTGTAGTATTGCATTATGCCCACTGCTGGTGTAGTATTGCATTATGCCCACTGCTGATGTAGTAATGCATTATGCCCACTGCTGATGTAGTAATGCATTATGCCCACTGCTGATGTATTAATGCATTGTGCCTTCTGCTGATGTTGTAATGCAATATGTCCACTGCTGATGTAGTATTGCATTATGCCCACTGCTGATGTAGTATTGCATTATGCCCACTGATGGTGTAGTAATGCATTATGCCCACTGCTGGTGTATTAATGCATTATGACCACTTCTGATGTATTAATGCATTATGCACACTGCTGGTGTAGTAATGCATTATGCCCACTGCTGATGTAGTAATGCATTATGCCCAATGCTGGTGTAGCAATGCATTATGCCCACTTCTGATGTATTAATGCATTAGGCCCACCGCTGATGTATTACTGCATTATGTCCACCGCTGATGTAGTATTACATTATGCCCACTGCTGGTGTATTAATGCATTATGACCACTTCTGATGTATTAATGCATTATGCCCACTACTGATGTTGTAATGCATTATGCCCGCTGCTCATGTAGTAATGCATTATTCCCACTGCTCATGTATTAATGCACTAGTCCCACTGCTGATGTATTAATGCATTATGCCCACTGCTCATGTATTAATGCTTTATGCCCACTGCTCATGTAGTAATACATTATGCCCACTGCTGGTGTAGCAATGCATTATGCCCACTGCTGATGTATTACTGCATTATGCCCACTGCTGGTGTATTAATGCATTATGCCCACTGCTCATGTATTAATGCATTATGCCTACTGCTGATGTATTAATGCATTATGCCCACTGCTGGTATAGTAATGCATTATGCCCACTGCTGATGTAGTAATGCATTATGCCCACTGCTGATGTATTAATGCATTATGCCTTCTGCTGATGTAGTAATGCATTATGCCTACTGCTGATGTATTACTGCATTATGCCCACTGCTAGTGTATTAATGCATTATGCCCACTGCTGATGTATTACTGCATTATGCCTACTGCTGATGTAGTATTGCATTATGCCCACTGCTGATGTAGTAATGCATTATGCCCACTGCTGATGTATTAATGCATTATGCCCACTTCTGATGTATTAATGCATTATGCCCACTTCTGATGTATTAATGCATTAGGCCCACCGCTGATGTATTACTGCATTATGCCCACTGCTGGTGTAGTAATGCATTATGCCCACTGCTGGTGTAGTATTGCATTATGCCCACTGCTGGTGTATTAATGCATTATGCCCACTGCTGGTGTAGTAATGCATTATGCCCACTGCTGGTGTAGCAATGCATTATGCCCACTGCTGGTGTAGTAATGCATTATGCCCACTGCTGGTGTAGCAATGCATTGTGCCAACTTCTGATGTATTAATGCATTAGGCCCACTGCTGATGTAGTATTGCATTATGCCCACTGCTGGTGTATTAATGCATTATGCCCACTGCTCATGTAGTAATGCATTATGCCCACTGCTGATGTATTAATGCATTATGCCCACTTCTGATGTATTAATGCATTATGCCCACTACTGATGTTGTAATGCATTATGCCCACTGCTGATGTATTAATGCATTATGTCCACTTCTGATGTAGTAATGCATCATGCCCACTGCTAGTGTAGTAATGCATTATGCCCACTGCTGATGTATTAATGCATTATGCCCACTGCTCATGTATTAATGCATTATGTCCACTGCTGGTGTAGGAATGCATTATGCCCACTGCTGATGTATTAATGCATTATGCCCACTGCTGATGTAGTATTGCATTATGCCCACTGCTGGTGTAGCAATGCATTATGCCCACTGCTGATGTAGTAATGCATTATGCCCACTGCTGATGTAGTATTGCATTGTGCCCACTGCTGGTGTAGTAATGCATTATGCCCACTGCTGGTGTAGCAATGCATTATGCCCACTGCTGATGTATTACTGCATTATGCCCACTGCTGGTGTAGTAATGCATTATGCCCACTGCTCATGTATTAATGCATTATGCCTACTGCTGATGTATTAATGCATTATGCCCACTGCTGGTGTAGTAATGCATTATGCCCACTGCTGATGTAGTAATGCATTATGCCCACTGCTGATGTATTAATGCATTATGCCCACTGCTGGTGTATTAATGCATTATGCCCACTGCTCTTGTATTAATGCATTATGCCCACTGCTCATGTATTAATTCATTATGCCCACTGCTCATGTATTACTGCATTATGCCCACTGCTGGTGTATTAATGCATTATGCCCACTGCTCATGTATTAATGCATTATGCCTACTGCTGATGTAGTATTGCATTACACCCACTGCTGGTGTAGTAATGCATAATGCCCACTGCTAGTGTATTAATGCATTATGCCCACTGCTGATGTAGTAATGCATTATGCCCACTGCTGATGTAGTAATGCATTATGTCCACTGCTGGTGTAGTATTGCATTATGACTACTGCTGGTGTAGTAATACATTATGCCCACTGCTGATGTAGTAATGCATTATGCCCACTGCTGATGTATTACTGCATTATGCCCACTGCTGATGTAGTAATGCATTATGCCCACTGCTCATGTATTAATTCATTATGTCCACTGCTGGTGTAGTAATGCATTATGCCCACTGCTGGTGTTTTAATGCATTATGCCCACTGCTGGTGTAGTAATGCATTATGCCCACTGCTGGTGTATTAATGCATTATGCCCACTGCTGGTGTAGTAATGCATTATGCCCACTGCTGGTGTATTAATGCATTATGCCCTCTGCTGGTGTAGTAATGCATTATGCCCACTTCTGATGTATTAATGCATTATGCCCACTACTGATGTTGTAATGCATTATGCCCACTGCTGATGTATTAATGCATTATGCCCACTGCTGATGTATTAATGCATTATGCCCACTGCTGATGTATTAATGCATTATGCCCACTGCTCATGTATTAATGCATTATGCCCACTGCTGGTGTAGTAATGCATTATGCCCACTGCTGATGTATCAATGCATTATGCCCACTGCTGATGTATTAATGCATTATGCCCACTGCTCATGTATTAATGCATTATGCCCACTGCTCATGTAGTATTGCATTATGCCCACTGCTGATGAATTAATGCATTATGCCCACTGCTCAGGTATTAATGCATTATGCCTACTGCTGATGTAGTATTGCATTATGCCCACTGCTGGTGTAGTAATGCATTATGCCCACTGCTCATGTGTTAATGCATTATGCCCACTGCAGGTGTAGTAATTCATTATGCCTACTGCTGATGTAGTAATGCATTATGCCCACTGCTCATGTATTAATGCATTATGCCCACTGCTCATGTATTAATGCATTATGCCCACTGCTCATGTATTAATGCATTATGCCCACTGCTGGTGTAGTAACACATTATGACTACTGCTGATGTATTAATGCATCATGCCCACTGCTCATGTATTAATGCATTATGCATGCATTGTGCCCACTGCTCATGTATTAATGCATTATGACTACTGCTGATGTAATATTGCATTATGCCCACTGCTGATGTATTACTGCATTATGCCCACTGCTGATGTAGTATTGCATTATGTCCACTGCTGGTGTAGCAATGCATTATACCCTCTGCTGATGTAGTAATGCATTATGCCCACTGCTGATGTATTAATGCATTACGCCCACTACTGATGTTGTAATGCATTATGCCCGCTGCTCATGTAGTAATGCATTATTCCCACTGCTCATGTATTAATGCACTATGCCCACTGCTGATGTATTAATGCATTATTCCCACTGCTCATGTATTAATGCTTTATGCCCACTGCTTGTGTAGTAATGCATTATGCCCACTGCTGATGTATTAATGCATTATGCCCACTGCTGATGTAGTATTGCATTATGCCCACTGCTGGTGCAGCAATGCATTATGCCCACTGCTGGTGTATCAATGCATTATGCCCACTGCTGATGTATTAATGCATTATGCCCACTGCTGATGTAGTAATACATTATGCCCACTGCTGGTGTAGCAATGCATTATGCCCACTGCTGATGTATTACTGCATTATGCACACTGCTGGTGTATTAATGCATTATGCCCACTGCTCTTGTATTAATGCATTATGCCTACTGCTGATGTAGTATTGCATTACGCCCACTGCTGGTGTAGTAATGCATTATGCCCACTGCTCATGTATTAATGCATTATGCACACTGCTGGTGTAGTAATGCATTATGCCCACTGCTCATGTATTAATGCATTATGCCCACTGCTCATGTATTAATGCATTATGCATACTGCTCATGTATTACTGCATTATGACCACTGGTGGTGTAGTAATGCATTATGCCTACTGCTGATGTATTAATGTGTAGAGGTCGGCGGAAAATGTCCTGGAGAAACCGGGAGTCGAACCCGGGACCCTCCAACCTGCAGGCGGAAGCTCTACCGCTGAGCTACTTCCCCGTCTGACATTCTCTACCTTCCACCTACATCTGGATCGGTATAATACACAAGGGGGCAGCTTATACCGGCTGACCAGCCCCTGAGGGCTGGTGCAACCGGAACGGGGCAGATGGCCTACCGCCATGGACTTACAGCCAGAGCTGGCCCCTACAAATGCATTATGCCCACTGCTCATGTATTAATGCATTATGCCTACTGCTCATGTATTAATGCATTATGCCCACTGCTCATGTATTAATGCATTATGCCCACTGCTCATGAAGTAATGCACTATGCCCACTGCTGATGTATTAATGCATTATGCCCACTGCTCATGTATTAATGCATTATGCCCACTGCTGGTGTAGTAACGCATTATGACTACTGCTGATGTATTAATGCATCATGCCCACTGCTCATGTATTAATGCATTATGCATGCATTGTGCCCACTGCTCATGTATTATGCATTATGCCCACTGCTGATGTAGTAATGCATTATGCCCACTGCTCATGTATTAATGCATTATGCCCACTGCTCATGTATTAATGCATTATGCCCACTGCTGGTGTATTAATGCATTATGCCCACTGCTCATGTATTAATGCATTATGCCTACTGCTGATGTAGTATTGCATTATGCCCACTGCTGGTGTAGTAATGCATTATGCCCTCTGCTCATGTATTAATGCATTATGCCCATTGCTGGTGTAGTAATTCATTATGCCTACTGCTGATGTAGTAATGCATTATGCCCACTGCTCATGTATTAATGCATTATGCCCACTGCTCATGTATTAATGCATTATGCCCACTGCTCATGTATTAATGCATTATGCCCACTGCTGGTGTAGTAATGCATTATGCCCACTACTCATGTATTAATGCATTATGCCCACTGCTGGTGTAGTAATGCATTATGCCCACTGCTCATGTATTAATGCATTATGCCCACTGCTCATGTATTAATGCATTATGCATACTGCTCATGTATTACTGCATTATGCACACTGGTGGTGTAGTAATGCATTATGCCTACTGCTGATGTATTAATACAATATGCCCACTGCTGATGTAGTATTGCATTATGCCCACTGCTGGTGTATTAATGCATTATGCCCACTGCTGATGTAGTAATGCATTATGCCCACTGCTGGTGTAGTAATGCATTTAGCCTACTGCTGATGTATTAATGTGTAGAGGTCGGCGGAAAATGTCCTGGAGAAACCGGGAGTCGAACCCGGGACCCTCCAACCTGCAGGCGGAAGCTCTACCGCTGAGCTACTTCCCCGTCTGACATTCTCTACCTTCCACCTACATCTGGATCGGTATAATACACAAGGGGGCAGCTTATACCGGCTGACCAGCCCCTGAGGGCTGGTGCAACCGGAACGGGGCAGATGGCCTACCGCCATGGACTTACAGCCAGAGCTGGCCCCTACACTCCTCCCAACCAGCTTCAACCATGGCCAACCAGCACCAAGCATTCCTCCCAACCAGATAGATTGGGCTTTATCAAGCAGTGTGAGGCACTCCTGACTTCCCAGTTGACCTACCAGTACACAGTACTGCCAGGGTCGAAGCGTATCTGTATTATACCGTTCCAGGCACCTACACCTGGATTGGTATGACACACACGTAGGGGGGAGCTACCACCGGATGCTAGCCCCTGGAGGCTGGGATCTCCAGAAACGGGGCTGCTGGCCTTACGGCAGAGCTGGCCCCTACACTCCTCCCTACCAGATTCAATATAGGGTTCAGTACCCTATAGATACCAGATACCCGGGACTAGTACTTCCACCTACATCTGGATCGGTATAATACACAAGGGGGCAGCTTATACCGGCTGACCAGCCCCTGAGGGCTGGTGCAACCGGAACGGGGCAGATGGCCTACCGCCATGGACTTACAGCCAGAGCTGGCCCCTACAAATGCATTATGCCCACTGCTCATGTATTAATGCATTATGCCTACTGCTCATGTATTAATGCATTATGCCCACTGCTCATGTATTAATGCATTATGCCCACTGCTCATGTAGTAATGCACTATGCCCACTGCTGATGTATTAATGCATTATGCCCACTGCTCATGTATTAATGCATTATGCCCACTGCTCATGTATTAATGCATTATGCCCACTGCTGGTGTAGTAACGCATTATGACTACTGCTGATGTATTAATGCATCATGCCCACTGCTCATGTATTAATGCATTATGCATGCATTGTGCCCACTGCTCATGTATTAATGCATTATGCCCACTGCTGATGTAGTAATGCATTATGCCCACTGCTCATGTATTAATGCATTATGCCCACTGCTCATGTATTAATGCATTATGCCCACTGCTGGTGTATTAATGCATTATGCCCACTGCTCATGTATTAATGCATTATGCCCACTGCTCCTGTATTACTGCATTATGCCCACTGCTGATGTAGTAATGCATTATGCCCACTGCTCATGTATTACTGCATTATGCCCACTGCTGATGTAGTATTGCATTATGCCCACTGCTGATGTAGTAATGCATTATGGCCAATGCTGGTGTGGCAATGCATTATGCCCACTTCTGATGTATTAATGCATTAGGCCCACCGCTGATGTATTACTGCATTATGCCCACTGCTGATGTAGTATTGCATTATGTCCACTGCTGGTGTAGCAATGCATTATGCCCACTGCTGATGTAGTAATGCATTATGCCCACTGCTGATGTAGTAATGCATTATGCCCACTGCTGATGTATTAATGCATTATGCCCACTGCTGGTGTATTAATGCATTATGCCCACTGCTCTTGTATTAATGCATTATGCCCACTGCTCATGTATTAATTCATTATGCCCACTGCTGATGTATTACTGCATTATGCCCACTGCTGGTGTATTAATGCATTATGCCTACTGCTCATGTATTAATGCATTATGCCTACTGCTGATGTAGTATTGCATTACACCCACTGCTGGTGTAGTAATGCATAATGCCCACTGCTAGTGTATTAATGCATTATGCCCACTGCTGATGTAGTAATGCATTATGCCCACTGCTGATGTAGTAATGCATTATGTCCACTGCTGGTGTAGTATTGCATTATGACTACTGCTGGTGTAGTAATACATTATGCCCACTGCTGATGTAGTAATGCATTATGCCCACTGCTGATGTATTACTGCATTATGCCCACTGCTGATGTAGTAATGCATTATGCCCACTGCTCATGTATTAATTCATTATGTCCACTGCTGGTGTAGTAATGCATTATGCCCACTGCTGGTGTTTTAATGCATTATGCCCACTGCTGGTGTAGTAATGCATTATGCCCACTGCTGGTGTATTAATGCATTATGCCCACTGCTGGTGTAGTAATGCATTATGCCCACTGCTGGTGTATTAATGCATTATGCCCTCTGCTGGTGTAGTAATGCATTATGCCCACTTCTGATGTATTAATGCATTATGCCCACTACTGATGTTGTAATGCATTATGCCCACTGCTGATGTATTAATGCATTATGCCCACTGCTGATGTATTAATGCATTATGCCCACTGCTCATGTATTAATGCATTATGTCCACTGCTGGTGTAGGAATGCATTATGCCCACTGCTGATGTATCAATGCATTATGCCCACTGCTGATGTATTAATGCATTATGCCCACTGCTGATGTATTAATGCATTATGCCCACTGCTCATGTATTAATGCATTATGCCCACTGCTGGTGTAGTAATGCATTATGCCCACTGCTGATGTATCAATGCATTATGCCCACTGCTGATGTATTAATGCATTATGCCCACTGCTCATGTATTAATGCATTATGCCCACTGCTCATGTAGTATTGCATTATGCCCACTGCTGATGTATTAATGCATTATTCCCACTGCTCAGGTATTAATGCATTATGCCTACTGCTGATGTAGTATTGCATTATGCCCACTGCTGGTGTAGTAATGCATTATGCCCACTGCTCATGTGTTAATGCATTATGCCCACTGCAGGTGTAGTAATTCATTATGCCTACTGCTGATGTAGTAATGCATTATGCCCACTGCTCATGTATTAATGCATTATGCCCACTGCTCATGTACTAATGCATATGCCCACTGCTCATGTATTAATGCATTATGCCCACTGCTGTTGTAGTAATGCATTATGCCCACTGCTCATGTATTAATGCATTATGCCCACTGCTGGTGTAGTAATGCATTATGCCCACTGCTCATGTATTAATGCATTATGCCCACTGTTCATGTATTAATGCATTATGCCCACTGCTCATGTATTAATGCATTATGCCCACTGCTCATGTATTAATGCATTATGCCCACTGCTGGTGTAGTAACACATTATGACTACTGTTGATGTATTAATGCATCATGCCCACTGCTCATGTATTAATGCATTATGCATGCATTGTGCCCACTGCTCATGTATTAATGCATTATGACTACTGCTGATGTAATATTGCATTATGCCCACTGCTGATGTATTACTGCATTATGCCCACTGCTGATGTAGTATTGCATTATGTCCACTGCTGGTGTAGCAATGCATTATACCCTCTGCTGATGTAGTAATGCATTATGCCCACTGCTGATGTATTAATGCATTACGCCCACTACTGATGTTGTAATGCATTATGCCCGCTGCTCATGTAGTAATGCATTATTCCCACTGCTCATGTATTAATGCACTATGCCCACTGCTGATGTATTAATGCATTATTCCCACTGCTCATGTATTAATGCTTTATGCCCACTGCTTGTGTAGTAATGCATTATGCCCACTGCTGATGTATTAATGCATTATGCCCACTGCTGATGTAGTATTGCATTATGCCCACTGCTGGTGTATCAATGCATTATGCCCACTGCTGATGTATTAATGCATTATGCCCACTGCTGATGTAGTAATACATTATGCCCACTGCTGGTGTAGCAATGCATTATGCCCACTGCTGATGTATTACTGCATTATGCACACTGCTGGTGTATTAATGCATTATGCCCACTGCTCTTGTATTAATGCATTATGCCTACTGCTGATGTAGTATTGCATTACGCCCACTGCTGGTGTAGTAATGCATTATGCCCACTGCTCATGTATTAATGCATTATGCACACTGCTGGTGTAGTAATGCATTATGCCCACTGCTCATGTATTAATGCATTATGCCCACTGCTCATGTATTAATGCATTATGCATACTGCTCATGTATTACTGCATTATGACCACTGGTGGTGTAGTAATGCATTATGCCTACTGCTGATGTATTAATGTGTAGAGGTCGGCGGAAAATGTCCTGGAGAAACCGGGAGTCGAACCCGGGACCCTCCAACCTGCAGGCGGAAGCTCTACCGCTGAGCTACTTCCCCGTCTGACATTCTCTACCTTCCACCTACATCTGGATCGGTATAATACACAAGGGGGCAGCTTATACCGGCTGACCAGCCCCTGAGGGCTGGTGCAACCGGAACGGGGCAGATGGCCTACCGCCATGGACTTACAGCCAGAGCTGGCCCCTACAAATGCATTATGCCCACTGCTCATGTATTAATGCATTATGCCTACTGCTCATGTATTAATGCATTATGCCCACTGCTCATGTATTAATGCATTATGCCCACTGCTCATGAAGTAATGCACTATGCCCACTGCTGATGTATTAATGCATTATGCCCACTGCTCATGTATTAATGCATTATGCCCACTGCTGGTGTAGTAACGCATTATGACTACTGCTGATGTATTAATGCATCATGCCCACTGCTCATGTATTAATGCATTATGCATGCATTGTGCCCACTGCTCATGTATTATGCATTATGCCCACTGCTGATGTAGTAATGCATTATGCCCACTGCTCATGTATTAATGCATTATGCCCACTGCTCATGTATTAATGAATTATGCCCACTGCTGGTGTATTAATGCATTATGCCCACTGCTCATGTATTAATGCATTATGCCTACTGCTGATGTAGTATTGCATTATGCCCACTGCTGGTGTAGTAATGCATTATGCCCTCTGCTCATGTATTAATGCATTATGCCCATTGCTGGTGTAGTAATTCATTATGCCTACTGCTGATGTAGTAATGCATTATGCCCACTGCTCATGTATTAATGCATTATGCCCACTGCTCATGTATTAATGCATTATGCCCACTGCTCATGTATTAATGCATTATGCCCACTGCTGGTGTAGTAATGCATTATGCCCACTGCTCATGTATTAATGCATTATGCCCACTGCTGGTGTAGTAATGCATTATGCCCACTGCTCATGTATTAATGCATTATGCCCACTGCTCATGTATTAATGCATTATGCATACTGCTCATGTATTACTGCATTATGCACACTGGTGGTGTAGTAATGCATTATGCCTACTGCTGATGTATTAATACAATATGCCCACTGCTGATGTAGTATTGCATTATGCCCACTGCTGGTGTATTAATGCATTATGCCCACTGCTGATGTAGTAATGCATTATGCCCACTGCTGGTGTAGTAATGCATTTAGCCTACTGCTGATGTATTAATGTGTAGAGGTCGGCGGAAAATGTCCTGGAGAAACCGGGAGTCGAACCCGGGACCCTCCAACCTGCAGGCGGAAGCTCTACCGCTGAGCTACTTCCCCGTCTGACATTCTCTACCTTCCACCTACATCTGGATCGGTATAATACACAAGGGGGCAGCTTATACCGGCTGACCAGCCCCTGAGGGCTGGTGCAACCGGAACGGGGCAGATGGCCTACCGCCATGGACTTACAGCCAGAGCTGGCCCCTACACTCCTCCCAACCAGCTTCAACCATGGCCAACCAGCACCAAGCATTCCTCCCAACCAGATAGATTGGGCTTTATCAAGCAGTGTGAGGCACTCCTGACTTCCCAGTTGACCTACCAGTACACAGTACTGCCAGGGTCGAAGCGTATCTGTATTATACCGTTCCAGGCACCTACACCTGGATTGGTATGACACACACGTAGGGGGGAGCTACCACCGGATGCTAGCCCCTGGAGGCTGGGATCTCCAGAAACGGGGCTGCTGGCCTTACGGCAGAGCTGGCCCCTACACTCCTCCCTACCAGATTCAATATAGGGTTCAGTACCCTATAGATACCAGATACCCGGGACTAGTACTTCCACCTACATCTGGATCGGTATAATACACAAGGGGGCAGCTTATACCGGCTGACCAGCCCCTGAGGGCTGGTGCAACCGGAACGGGGCAGATGGCCTACCGCCATGGACTTACAGCCAGAGCTGGCCCCTACAAATGCATTATGCCCACTGCTCATGTATTAATGCATTATGCCTACTGCTCATGTATTAATGCATTATGCCCACTGCTCATGTATTAATGCATTATGCCCACTGCTCATGTAGTAATGCACTATGCCCACTGCTGATGTATTAATGCATTATGCCCACTGCTCATGTATTAATGCATTATGCCCACTGCTCATGTATTAATGCATTATGCCCACTGCTGGTGTAGTAACGCATTATGACTACTGCTGATGTATTAATGCATCATGCCCACTGCTCATGTATTAATGCATTATGCATGCATTGTGCCCACTGCTCATGTATTAATGCATTATGCCCACTGCTGATGTAGTAATGCATTATGCCCACTGCTCATGTATTAATGCATTATGCCCACTGCTCATGTATTAATGCATTATGCCCACTGCTGGTGTATTAATGCATTATGCCCACTGCTCATGTATTAATGCATTATGCCCACTGCTCCTGTATTACTGCATTATGCCCACTGCTGATGTAGTAATGCATTATGCCCACTGCTCATGTATTACTGCATTATGCCCACTGCTGATGTAGTATTGCATTATGCCCACTGCTGATGTAGTAATGCATTATGGCCAATGCTGGTGTGGCAATGCATTATGCCCACTTCTGATGTATTAATGCATTAGGCCCACCGCTGATGTATTACTGCATTATGCCCACTGCTGATGTAGTATTGCATTATGTCCACTGCTGGTGTAGCAATGCATTATGCCCACTGCTGATGTAGTAATGCATTATGCCCACTGCTGATGTAGTAATGCATTATGCCCACTGCTGATGTATTAATGCATTATGCCCACTTCTGATGTATTAATGCATTATGCCCACTACTGATGTTGTAATGCATTATGCCCGCTGCTCATGTAGTAATGCATTATTCCCACTGCTCATGTATTATTGCACTATGCCCACTGCTGATGTATTAATGCATTATGCCCACTGCTCATGTATTAATGCTTTATGCCCACTGCTGGTGTATTAATGCATTATGCCCACTGCTGATGTATTAATGCATTATGCCCACTGCTGATGTAGTAATACATTATGTCCACTGCTGGTGTAGCAATGCATTATGCCCACTGCTGATGTATTACTGCATTATGCACACTGCTGGTGTATTAATGCATTATGCCCACTGCTCATGTATTAATGCATTATGCCTACTGCTGATGTAGTATTGCATTACGCCCACTGCTGGTATAGTAATGCATTATGCCCACTGCTCATGTATTAATGCATTATGCACACTGCTGATGTAGTAATGCATTATGCCCACTGCTGGTGTATTAATGCATTATGCCCACTGCTCATGTATTAATGCATTATGCCTACTGCTGATGTAGTATTGCATTATGCCCACTGCTGGTGTAGTAATGCATTATGCCCACTGCTCATGTATTAATGCATTATGCCCACTGCTCATGTATTAATGCATTATGCCCACTGCTCATGTATTAATGCATTATGCCCACTGCTGGTGTAGTAATGCATTATGCCCACTGCTCATGTATTAATGCATTATGCCCACTGCTGGTGTAGTAATGCATTATGCCCACTGCTCATGTATTAATGCATTATGCCCACTGCTCATGTATTAATGCATTATGCATACTGCTCATGTATTACTGCATTATGCACACTGGTGGTGTAGTAATGCATTATGCCTACTGCTGATGTATTAATGCAATATGCCCACTGCTGATGTAGTATTGCATTATGCCCACTGCTGGTGTATTAATGCATTATGCCCACTGCTGATGTAGTAATGCATTATGCCCACTGCTGGTGTAGTAATGCATTATGCCTACTGCTGATGTATTAATGTGTAGAGGTCGGCGGAAAATGTCCTGGAGAAACCGGGAGTCGAACCCGGGACCCTCCAACCTGCAGGCGGAAGCTCTACCGCTGAGCTACTTCCCCGTCTGACATTCTCTACCTTCCACCTACATCTGGATCGGTATAATACACAAGGGGGCAGCTTATACCGGCTGACCAGCCCCTGAGGGCTGGTGCAACCGGAACGGGGCAGATGGCCTACCGCCATGGACTTACAGCCAGAGCTGGCCCCTACACTCCTCCCAACCAGCTTCAACCATGGCCAACCAGCACCAAGCATTCCTCCCAACCAGATAGATTGGGCTTTATCAAGCAGTGTGAGGCACTCCTGACTTCCCAGTTGACCTACCAGTACACAGTACTGCCAGGGTCGAAGCGTATCTGTATTATACCGTTCCAGGCACCTACACCTGGATTGGTATGACACACATGTAGGGGGGAGCTACCACCGGATGCCAGCCCCTGGGGGCTGGGATCTCCAGAAACGGGGCTGCTGGCCTTACGGCAGAGCTGGCCCCTACACTCCTCCCTACCAGATTCAATATAGGGTTCAGTACCCTATGGATACCAGATACCCGGGACTAGTACTGAGTCGCATACTGGCCACCTGTTTCCAAGTCTCCCCAGTACTAGCAAATTGAATCGTCATTCGTGTCATACCAGCCCAGGTACCGAGTTCTCGTAGTCCCCCCTCACACGGGTCAGGACCAACTCGGTTTCTCCACCAGTGTAGAGGTCGGCGGAAAATGTCCTGGAGAAACCGGGAGTCGAACCCGGGACCCTCCAACCTGCAGGCGGAAGCTCTACCGCTGAGCTACTTCCCCGTCTGACATTCTCTACCTTCCACCTACATCTGGATCGGTATAATACACAAGGGGGCAGCTTATACCGGCTGACCAGCCCCTGAGGGCTGGTGCAACCGGAACGGGGCAGATGGCCTACCGCCATGGACTTACAGCCAGAGCTGGCCCCTACAAATGCATTATGCCCACTGCTGGTGTATTAATGCATTATGCCCACTGCTCATGTATTAATGCATTATGCCCACTGCTGATGTAGTAATGCACTATGCCCACTGCTGATGTATTACTGCATTATGCCCACTGCTGATGTAGTAATGCATTATGCCCACTGCTCATGTATTAATGCATTATGCCCACTGCTGGTGTAGTAATGCATTATGACTACTGCTGATGTATTAATGCATTATGCCCACTGCTCATGTATTAATGCATTATGCCTACTGTTCATGTATTAATGCATTATGCCCACTGCTCATGTATTAATGCATTATGCCCACTGCTGATGTATTAATGCATTATGCCCACGGCTCATGTATTAATGCATTATGCACACTGCTGATGTATTAATGCATTATGCCCACTGCTGATGTATTAATGCATTATGCCCACTGCTCATGTAGTAATGCATTATGCCCACTGCTCATGTATTAATGCATTATGCACACTGCTGATGTATTAATGCATTATGCCCACTGCTCATGTATTAATGCATTATGCCCACTGCTCATGTATTAATGCATTATGCCCACTGCTTATGTATTAATGCATTATGCCCACTGCTGATGTATTAATGCATTATGCCCACTGCTGATGTATTAATGCATTATGCCCACTGCTGATGTATTAATGCATTATGCCCACTGCTGATGTATTAATGCATTATGCCCACTGCTCATGTAGTAATGCATTATGCCCACTGCTCATGTAGTAATGCATTATGCCCACTGCTTATGTATTAATGCATTATGCCCACTGCTCATGTATTAATGCATTATGCCCACTGCTCATCAGGATTCATGAAAGCAGCCTTGGCGAATAACTCACCAGGGCTACATCCATGCATCCTTCATGCTGACCATGCAGGGTGCATACACTCCCAGACGTTGACCCTATGATGCCCCTATGAAGTGCTGGCTAGTAGACTCACCAGCCTTCCTTGTTCATTAAGTGCAAAATGTGTACGAGGTAGTACAAGTGTAGACTTTTTAGGTTCAGGAGAAAGGAGGAAGGGGGAAACGCCCTTACCAGAAATTTTATGAGTCGGTGATTAGGAACTAATTTTCTTTTATTGGGCAGGGGGGTAGCCTAACTACTAATATCCTTTACTCTATTTGAGACATAGTCTAATCTTTAGGCTGTTTTTTTTCTCAAGCTTTTCAGAAGACGACATTAGATAGATTGCTGACCATCATGACACAGCAAAAGCAGATGATGGGACAGCTGGCTGTCCTGGTAGCTCAAGCTCATAAGGAAGATGAGCTGGAAGACTTTGAATTTCAAACTGCTGAAACACAGAGTGACCTTGACAAAATCTTTAAAAAGATCAGCGATGACCCTGCCTACAAAAAGAAATTGGTAAGCAATGCTTCGTCATTCAGTTTGGTATAATACTAGGCCTACCCTGATCTATTTTGTAGGTGAAAGAGAGTAAGCATAATTCAATAGTCTAGCTACAATCAAGTACATTAAACACATTACACTAGGTTCCTAAGCATCATGGAAAGTCATGGAATAAAAAGCAGTCAGAGACTGTAGAGCTGAAAACTTTATGGGAACCTTGACGTTCATGTACAATGTTTGGTGATTTTCTGTGCATTTGTGTGTGTGTGTG
Source organism: Acholoe squamosa (assembly GCA_949317995.1). Classification (NCBI taxonomy): domain Eukaryota; kingdom Metazoa; phylum Annelida; class Polychaeta; order Phyllodocida; family Polynoidae; genus Acholoe; species Acholoe squamosa. The sequence continues at coordinate 1,647,527 of OX439048.1, forward strand.
TGTGTGTGTGTGTGTGTGTGTGTGTGTGTGTGTGTGTGTGTGTGTGTGTGTGTGTGTGTGTGTGTGTGTGTGAGTTGGTGTAACCAGCAAATTGGGGACATTCATGGGAACACACACCTACAAACTGGGGACATCTTGCGAACCGGGAACGGCTCACTTCGCATGACCTTGAGAAAAGGGGGGCAATGGGTTTGGGTATCACAAATGACCTTGAAAAATGGTTATGAACATGATTTCTAGTGTGTCAACAAAATGTCCCCAATTTGGCCCGGAGCAACTTGTGCTGTGTGTAAAAAGTAAGAGCTATTTTTTGTGAATTTTTGCCTGTGTGTAAAAGTCCCCAATTTGTTTTGCACACTGTTTTTCACACTGAGAGAGTCCCCAGTTCACCCAGTGATCTGGGTGTAGTGCCTAATTAGCTTTATTGCCATTTTTGACCTCTTAGTTATTAATCCAGTGTATTTGCATAAAAATTGTCACAAATTTGAGCCAGACATTGAATCTGTGTGGCTGCAAACTGAGGAATTTCCTTAATAGACCCTGTGTGTCTACAAAGTGAGGACATGACTTCACAGTGTGTGCTTGCAAACTGAGGCCTAAGGGACCTTCTCTTGGGTGTGGTGAATTTACCCAAAATGCAAAGAGTGTAAACAAACTGAGGTCTTGATACTTTTCTACCCCTATACAAGAGCAAGTCTATTTACGAAGAATAGACACATTTAAACAAGGACAAGACATCATTTTCTAGCTGTGTGCTCAAACGAATTGAGGACTCAATCTCCACACAGTGTTTAGGCAAACCGAGGACATGACCACACATTGTGTGTATGCAAATAGAGGACTTGGCTTAGATACACTCCATACAGTGTGTGTAGGCATACTGAGGACATTAGTACACAGAATGAGTATGCAAATAGAGGACTTGGTCATAGATTCACTCCACACAGTGTGTGTAGGCAAACTGAGGACATGGCCACACAGTGTGTGTAGGCAAATAGAGAACTTGGTCTAAGATACACTTCACACAGTGTGTATATTCAAATAGAGGATATAGTCTTAGATACACTTCACACACTGTGTGTAGGCAAGCCGACGACATGACCACACAATGTGTGTAGGCAAATAGAGGATTTGGCCTTAGATATACTCCACACAGTGTGTGTATGCAAATAGAGGACTTGGTCTTAGATACACTCCACACAGTGTGTGTAGCCAAACTGAGCATCGAAGGACCCAGTGGGCACATTAATGTTGATTCAGCATTGAAACAATTTTTGCAGATGAACAGTTGATTCTTGGTTTAGATATTATCGAATTTGAAAGGTGACACAACATAATCAAATCAACTGTGATTCAACATCAAATCATAAGTGCTGATTCAACATTTGTGTTTCTATGTTGATTTAATATTGTTTCAAAAGTTGAAACAACACTGATACATGTAGTAGTTAGGCAATTCTTTGTTGACATGTTAATGTTGAATCAACATTGAAATCAACATTGAAATCGGTATTTCAGCATCAATATGTCAACTGTTGATCTGATGTTGAAATGGTGATGGTTGACAAAATTGATTTGGAATGATTGAAAAGGTGTTGAAGACAGGTTGATCAAAACTATCAACACAATATCAACCAGTTGGTAATGTTGATGAAATTGTTAATGAGAGCGAGTTGGAGGTATACACTATCTAGTCAGTTGCCTGGGCACATTCTCAGGAGGCCCTCCCCAGGATGGGTGAATGGCATCAGGTTAATAGTTGGACACATCTGACGCACATCTTCCTTAGGATAGCCTTCTAGTTGCCTGTCCCTCATTTCTGGGCTTAAGTGGACAATATGTTAAAGACTGGGACCATACAGCCAGCCAATTGCCATGGTGCATAGAGCTCTTTTGGGCACCCCCTTATAATGCCAGAGCAGTATAGAGTGAGCTTCTAGAACATAGCTTGGTTAAGGGCAAATTTTGGAGGAAAGGGACTACGAGGGGGGGAGAAAACTCATGTGCCTTCCCTCAGAGCATCTCAACTGAAGATGGTGCCCCCTGGTGTTTTACATTACAGTTGCATAATTTAGTGGCACATGATAATAGCAAGGTCAAACAAATCTAGCAATCTCCAAGCAGATCCTTTCAGAGGTACATTTTTAAAGTCTCTCTGAAACTACCAGGCAGATCTTAACATATGACCTGAAGCCCATGGGGACTACCATTTAGATCTGCAGTCGTAGGGAGATTTCCCTTATCAATAACCACTGGAAGTGTGCTGATATCTCTGAACCGAGATCCAATATGGCGACCATTGCAGATTTACTGGCGACTTTTGAGGTTATAAAAAGATTTACCAAGCAAGTGTAGGGCTCGTAGAACGTGATATAGTGTGAGCGTCTCCCTCGAGAGGGCGTCTCGAGCGGTGCGCCCATCACCGGTAGTCGCTAGAGGTCTCCTCAACCCATGGTCTCTGTGGGGTGGTGGCAGCACTGTTCGCCTCGTCTCAGCTCCTACCTGGGGCCGGGGAAGGCGTTAGTCTGGCTCTTGCTGTCGACGGAGTCGGACCACTTTTACCTGAGCTTACATTACAGTTAAGCAGTACACTTCGAGGTAGATGTAAACCATATACCGTAATAAATACGTGCCAGTTGCATTAACCCGAGAACCCTTGTCTGGTCTTTACTTCGAACTGGTCAAGACATTGATTCGAACCATTACACTGGTTCTTGGTGTTAGTGCGCGGCCCTGGAGGCCGAACACGAGCACGATGGATCTCGGGATGAAAGATCGAGTATCTCGGGATCCACATCGAATGACACTACTCATGCCGACGATTTAAGCCGAATCCAAATGAAGGGGTATACCTCTATAATTGGACCCAAGGTAGAGAAGGTAGTTCGAGACCTCAAATCCGAAGAGATGCCCACTCCAGTCATGAATTATACATACAGATTAAGTACCGATTCCACAGAAAGATCGACACCAATTATGATGATGACTCTGGATGCTCAACGAGCAGCCTCGGCTCGAGCAGAAACGAGAACAGTGAACCCCCGTCGATCCTTAGATGACGTAGACGTCTCGGTATTCGACATAGGAGGTTCGAAGAAAATCACTGAGTCAGCAGCAGAATACTTGCGCGAACAGGCCAAGTTGAGCGTCGACACCATGAATAAAGTTCGCCTATATCAAGGTTTACCAAAGTTAGAACACTCCCAACAAAAAGTTCTGAGACTTAGGAATCTGGAGAAACAATGTCACCAGTATGAAACCGATAAATGATTAAAAGAGCAAATCAATCGTGACCTCAAACGACAGACATATGTCATCCAAAGGAAACTCGAACTTGCTAAAGCTGAGTGGGAAAATGAAAAACTTAGACAAAAAGTTGAGCTAGAGGAACAGGAAGCTACTTCCACCATCAAGAATCTCGAACTAAAAAAAGAGGCTGAGCAAATAAGAGCCGAAATGGAACAGTATAAATACGAGGCAAATAAGCTGCTAGAGATCCGAGATCAATGCATCTTGAAAAACAAGGACGTAATGGAGTCCAATCAAGATCTATTCTTGAAGCAACAAGAACTATGCCTTGAAATAGCCAACCTGACAAAACGAAAGACAGCTCTCGATACATATGTGTCGGGAATAGAGAACAGTGATCAAACTGTCAGAACATGTCCCGAGGAAGAAGATAAATCTTTCGAAACGGACACAAGTGTATCAGTAACACAACTAGATATACTTTACCACCAGGAAATGACTAATAATGACATACCTTCCGACGCTACTTTCGTAAAAGGAACTACACCTTTGGCGACATCAACACCAGCCGAAGCTTTAAAGAAGCCAGATCGTTACGTTCCATTCGTAAATGATAATGCTGACGTCCATGTTCGGAACGATGGCATCTATGACCCCACACATGAACCCAGGCAAACTGAACCTGAAAAACGGAGGATAAGATTAAGTGTCGCCACTGACTTACCATATAAAGAGAACGAACCCAATACTGCATGTGGACAGGAGAGCCACTTTGAGTTATCATATGATGACAATTCTGTAGATGATTCCGAACCTTTGGGCACAGGGAACCAAGGTGCGGTAGGGGGTAGTGCATCAAGTTCTACCCAAGGACCAACTGCACCCCCTCCAGGGGTTGGAGGCGCCACGGGAGGAACTTCGAGGTGCAGATCCCGAAGCAGTGTGTTAGAAGACATGCTGAATCAGTCAGCCAATACTTCAAACACTGCACACAGTGAGGAGACCATCCGAGAGTGGAGCGTCAACCAATGTCAAAAATTGGTACGCACAAATAACGCAGCTAGGCGGCAAGCCATCCTGCCTAAGATTTACGAGGGTGTAAAAACCTGGAAAGAATGGTTCTCAAACTTCACTAATGATATGAGGTGCAATGCATGGACTCCCGAGGAGGCACTACCTCACCTGATCAGATGTCTGAAACATGGCCCAGGCCGGATAGCCGTTGAAAAGTGGAACGAAGTATACTTCGAGAGGGGTACTTTCCAACAGCTAGTCGAGATTGCCAGCATTTTGCTGTACAATTTAGTGAGTGAAGACCCTTTTATGCTCTTCAAGAAGCGAACACAGAAACCACAAGAATCATTTCGAGCCTTCGGGTATGAGTTGCAATCCCTGTTACAGAGGGCGCGGCCAGGAACCAATCCTTCTGATGAATATTTCCTGAACGACTTGTTGCCACAATTCGTAAGTGGACTTCGAGATGAAGATCAGCAGCAAGCAGCTTTAGATGCTTGGAAAGGGAGAAATCCTACCCTGATGGACCTTTTTAAAGGGATTGAGTGCTGGACAGTAAAGAAGACCCTCATGGCGGGAAAAGTAGAGATGAAATCCTCGAATACCAAGGTTTGTGCGAGTACTAATACCAGTACGGCTTCCATGTCGGGAATACACCAACCGACATACACTGAAACAACCGACAATGACTTCGAGATCATCAAGATCGAGGAGGAGGACGGTACTATCTCTGCAGTACAGGTAAAGAAAGACGTCAAGCGCAAGTATATTCCTCGACGGATATATAACCGAAGCGCTAATTAAGCTCGAGGGGAAACAAGACCCACCCCAGACAGTCAAACTACTGAAATGGCTGTTAGTCGGCCCCCAATACCACCTCTATCGAGAGCCCCTGCTCCACCTGAATCTCTGGATATGAAGAAAATGATGGAGGATTTTATGAAAACTTTTGCTGAAACTATGTATGCCAGACCTGAACAACGGAGAGTGGACCGGAGCAGACTACGCTGTTACCGTTGTCAAGAAATGGGGCATTACGCTCATGAGTGTACAGCCCCGAAGCCTGTGCTATCCCGAGTTAATTATGTGGAAGAGAAGAAGGAGGAGGAAAACTAAAGAGGGTCGCATCTGTGGCAAAGGATGTGATCTGTGATTCGAAAATCTGCCAAAATGCCACCACTGGTGAATCCGAGCTAGTACAGGAGTCAATACCCTCCGGGGGACTGGTATGTGAGAAGGATCCTCTCACCCCAGTCTGAGCCGGGGACTTCGACGGGGTAGGGACAGAGGAAGTCGGAACCCGAGGGAGCAATCCTACGTCGAAGAAGAGGGAGGTTGGGTTGAAGAGTTGACGCGTGTGAGTGCGGACACCTCCCCCCGAACCATCTGTGTGTAACCTTCCTGAAGGGTCTCGGATAGGAGATCGGTGACTCTCAGGAACAACTCTGTATCGGTGAAGGGGCGGACTGGAGAATTTTTGATTGACACAGGTGCCAGCCATTCGTGTGTCTCGAGAAAATTCTTCAATCTGGTGTCCGGCAACCATGAAATACTACCTGTTGGTGTTAATGCTTGCACGGCTGACGGTAGCCAGATGCAGACTTTTGGTAAGACGTTCATACAGATCGGAATGGGGGGCTACGAGTATGTAATGAGCCCTACCATAGCCAACATAAGTGACGATGGAATAATCGGTTTGGATTTCGCAAACTTGTACGGTGCTGTGTTGGATCCCCGGTTCGGGATGCTGAAGATCCGGCAACCGTGCAATTGCGAGATCCCATGCATATTGAGACATGTATCCTCGGTAGCCACCATGGTACAGACTGTGAAAATTCCATCTGGAATGAATTGTGATGTTTTGTGTTCCTCGAACAATGCTTTTCGAGGTTCGAACGCTGTCTTCGAACCTAGTTCTGAAGTATTATCTAGTTTACAGCTAGATTCTGTTGACACTCTGGTGGGAACCGGATCGTGGACGGTAGTCCCGATCATAAACAGAGGACTAAAACCTGTGTACTTGAGAAAAAATGAGAAGATTGGTGATATGTTCCTGACCAAACATGTCTCGGAAGCTCAATTTCGAACTGAGTTACCTGAGGACGCAGCTGGAGGATTACCAGATGATTTAAGAAAATTAGTTGATGATTGTTCCCTGAGGAAAAAGAAAGACTTCGAGCTTTGCTTGCTACCTTCCACGATGCTTTCGGGAAACCTGGGGGCTCGTTAGGCCGCACTAGCAAGGTGTCGCACACGATCGACACCAGAGATTCGAAGCCATTTAAAATACCTTATAGGAGATTACCACTTAAAAACAAAGTGGAGGCTGAGAAACAAATCCTCGAACAGCTGGAAAAAGGGGTTATTGTGCCTAGCACGAGTCCCTGGTCCAGCCCCGTGTGCATGACCACGAAGAAGGATGGGTCTATTCGATTTTGCATCGATTACAGGAAGCTGAATGGCTTAACAAAAAAGAACTCCTATCCCTTACCAAGGATAGATGAGACCTTAGACTCGTTAGGAGGAAACAAATACTTCTGTACCCTGGACCTTCAGTCCAGGTATTGGCAGATCGGGATGGACCCTAAGGACATGGAGAAAACAGCTTTCTCGAGCCATATGGGTTTATTCCAATAAAATGTTTTACCTTTTGGGCTGTGTAATGCACCAGCCACTTTCGAAGCTATGATGGAGGAAATGCTAAGCGACCTTCTTTGGAAGAGTTGTTTGGTGTACCTCGACGATGTTATAGTGTTTGGAAAGACTTTCGAGGATTGCATAAACAACTTCGATTTAGTCTTGAAGAGAATACTATCAAATGGTCTAAAATTAAAAGCTAAGAAATGTAATTTATTTAAATCATCTATTACATATCTTGGTCGCATAATAACTCCTGATGGCGTAAAAGCCGACCCTGAAAAACTCCGAACAGTGTCCGAATGGCAGAAGCCCATAAGTGCGAAGGAAGTAAGATCCTTTCTCGGGTTCTGTTCATATTATCGAGGCTTCCTCCCAAACTATTCTAAAGTGAGCTACCCCTTGCAAATGCTAGCACATTGGACCCCAGGTCGAGCAAAGGAACGTTTTCCCTTGGGAGAACAAGATGCAGCCTTCGAGCAAATAAAACATTTGTTTGCTAACACGCCAGTATTGAAATATCCAACTGCGGATGACCATTTCATACTGGACACTGACGCTAGCAACGATAGTATTGGTGCAGCCCTGTCGCAGGTCCAGGACGGGGTTGAAGTACCAATTGCCTTTGCTAGTGACACTTTAGATAGGGCACAACGAAACTACTGCACCACTAAACGTGAGTTGCTGGCTGTGGTGGTGTATACCAAAAAGTTTTGACACTTCCTGTGGGGTACCGATTTTACTCTTCGAACTGACCACTCGTCCCTGAGGTGGCTACATAATTTTAAGGACGCCGAAGGAATGATTGGCCATTGGCTGGCACACCTGTCAGAATTTGGGTTGGAGCATAGCCAGATCCAACATCGACCGGGTTCGAAGCATATTAATGCAGACGCCCTATCCCGGAGGCCTTTTAGAAAGTGCCAGAAAATCGATTATGATGATTGTGGGGCCCACAACGCGGTAGTTGCAACTGTTCGAACTAGAGAGTCCAAACCGCTACCTAGTGCCAGCATGGAAAATGTTATAGAATGGCCAGAAGAAACCATCCAACATTTCCAAAAAAACAATCCCGCTATCAACAGAGTGATTTCCTTCCTGAATAACAATGCCAAGCCCGAACGGCCGACATTATCCCTCGAAGACAGAGAAACTCGAAAAATGTCTAGCCCAATGGACCGAGCTAGAGGTTCAAGACGGTTTACTGTGTCGATGGAAAACCTGTCCTACTAAGGACAAGGTCCTACAGATAGTGATACCCATGTCACTAAGATGAGACATTATGTTTTATTGCCACGGACATAAAACTAGCGGACACTTCGGGAAGAAGAGAACTTTAGAACGCCTAGCCAGAAGATACTACTGGCCAGGGATGCACAACGACATCATAAGATGGATAATGACTTGGCAGCCACCTGCGCTAGCGCCTTTATGAAAGGATGGGTTCTACACCTAGGTGCACCATTAATGATGCACAGTGACCAAGGACGAGAATTCGAGTCCAACCTATGGCAAGAAATGTGCCACTATTTGGCCATTTGTAAAACTCGAACTAATCCATACAGACCCCAGTCTGATGGTCAAGTAGAAAGATTCAATCGAACATTGATACAAGTCCTCAACCCCTTGGTAAATTCTTGCCAAGACGACAGGGCAGCATCCCGTCCCCTCCATGTGACTTTGTAGTACATGCTTATAACAGTACTGTACACGCTGCAACGAACTGTTCCCCCAATCTATTAGTATTCGGGGAAGATATTATAATGCCTGCAGATCTCGTATATGGTGTTATAGGGGTGAGCCCCGAAGCCCCATGTACGGTGATGTTTGTAGAATCTCTACGAGATCAATTTAAGAGAGCTTATGAAGTAGTTCGAAATGAGCTATTAAAGAAAGCGAATTGGCAGAAAATTGATACCCAACTGAAGCCACACCAGTTTAGCGTGGGTGACCGAGTGTTTAGGATACATGAACCTTAAAGGTGCAGGAAATTAATCTCGAGCTGGGATGGACCTCACGTGGTCACCTGAATTATATCTGAGAGCATGGTTATGCTTATGAGTCTGGCCACAGGCCGAATGAATAAGTCTAACGTGTGTAGATTAAGGAAATGGAGGGGCAAGATTCCGCCAACTCCGAGTGTAAGGAAATTTCCAAACAGATGAATGAAAAGAAGGACGAGATCCTAATGAAAACTAATGAGCTATCAAGGAAATTGAAGGGAATGGCCCCAAAGAGAAAAAGAGGCCGACCTTGCAAAATAGCAGTTGAGAAAAAGCCAAAGAGAGGATGACCCAAGAAGGTCAACGCTGACACGAATTTAAAACCTAATCGTGATAAAATTGTCTCGGCGGAACGGAGAATCCGAGGTAGGGGGAAAACATTAGCACCTTCCACCGGACCTTCTCGAGATTCTTGGTTGAAAAACAAAGAAAGAGAGGTGAGGCACAGTCCCAGATTTTCTGGGCGGACTGCCGTTACTTAATGTTCCGAAATCACAACAAGTGTACAGTCCTGTTTACGTGTTTTGTTATATGTTTGGAGGTTGAGATACCTCGGCCATGATTCGAAATACGACCACGACGGGTATTACTAACCTATTCATGGTTCCTGTGGGTGGCAGACAGCTTGTCTGACATGTACGCACGATGCTACATGTTCTTCTGCCAAACCCCTGTTGATATGAATAGTGAAGTTTGTAGTCCCACCAACGGCCTATGGAGAAAACCAACCCGAACCATCCCCGAGTGCTACTGCCACCTCGAGCTCCGCTTACGCGAGTGGTTCAGACATGCACACAACCCCTGTACCGACGCCTCCAGTAAGAAACATGAGGACCACCAATGTGCTACATTTGGTGAAATCTAACTTCGAACTGGAGGACCCCGATGATTACATAAAAAACCGGACACAGGAATCCTGTGATATTCAGGCCGACGTCTTCCAGGCGTGGCAAGAGAGGCACATCAACCAGGCCGCCAGATACCTTCCAGGCATGACCGTAGGTGTGTTCGAATGTCTGCATGAGATCCAGCGACGGGAAATAACCTGGATCTCACAGGACATGCAAGGACAGGCGAGAGACCAGCTTCGGGCCTCAATCCAGCATGAAAACGAGGCTAAGGCCATGAAGCTGAAATACGAGTCGCAGCTTCAGGAGCTGAGAAGCCAATACGACCACCAGGACGTTCGATTCATGGCAGTATTCGGCTGCTTCATGAAAGATTGGGACGGCACTGCAGAGAGTGCGTTCGAAAAGCTCCAGGGCAAGCTGCAGGAGGCTAGACAGCTCGAGGCAGACATCGAGTCTTTCGAATTCATAAGTATGTCCACCCCGAGACCTTCTGCCAGCGCAGGTGCACCACCAACCGGTACCGGGAGGGAACCCGAAGCCACCACCACTGCCCCGACTGCCACCCCGGCTAGACCAACCAAGACCCTAACCTCTATCCCCGAGGCGACCACTGCGGCCACAGCCCCTAACCAAGTCTGGACTCTGATCCGGAAACCAACTCCGGTGAGACTGTGATGGAAACAGACTTGTGAGCCTCGATGTAGATAACTACAGGTGCCGACCCTATCCTCTATATGGGATCCTCAAACACCCGAACTGTGCCCCAACCTCCAAGGATGTCCGGACGGATGCAGACCCACGAAACCCAATGGACGAATCTACATCTTCCCATCTTGATCAGGGCACACCACACAGTGACGCGGCTTGCCAAGTCCATCGTTCGCCGACTGGATCTGCAGACAAGCAGTGGATAACCCCGAACACACCCCGAAGTCATTTATTATTGTGCAGCAGACCCACTACACTGGTGGGCTACTATAAAGTCATGTTGTATACTATGTAATTAACCACTATTCCTCTCACCTTACGCATAAAATTAGTTTTATTTAAAATCTCGATCCTAACGTCATCCACTAGGTTCGATCTCATAAAATATGTCTATTTATCACTGGTAAACAAACTAATTGGTGCTATAAACCTACTAGATCTGTTAGCTTAAATATTAATAATATTCCGCAGGTACATACCAATTGTGTTCACTATTCAAGGTTAATAGTGGTATATATTTATATGTATAATTATAAATGTAAAAAACCCACAGTTACTGTAAACTGTGCTAAAAAAACTATTATATAGGGTTCATACGTGAACTGTAAAATTTTTCTTTATGGGTTATGTAACACTTTACCATATATAATTACAAACATAGTATGTCATTAATAACATACATTGAAATACTCTATGTACGGGTTCGAACATGTTCTTCCGAACTTGTCTGGACCCATATTTTTCTTCTACATTGTTTCATAGTGTATAAATATGTTTACTTCACCTAATATAATTATATGTGGTCAACTCCTAATACTAAGACGTCACATAAATAACATATCACGTTCTACTTCGAACTCTCGTTTATTACTTCGAGCCCTTATTTTTTAGAATAACGAAGTTGTCACAATGTTAAATACATTTTTTTACACACCCCTTTCCTTATTCTGGTGGGGGTAGTGTAGGGGCTCATAGATCATGATATAGTGTGAGCGTCTCCCTCGAGAGGGCGTCTCGAGTGGTGCGCCCATCACCGGTAGTCACCAGAGGTATCCTCTACCCCTGGTCTCTGCGGGGTGGTGGCAGCACTGTTCGCCTCGTCCCAGCTCCTACCTGGGGCCAGGGAAGGCATTAGTATGGCTCTAGCTGTCGACAGAGTCAGACCACTTTTACCTGAGCTTACATTACAGTTAAGCAGTACACTTCGAGGTAGATGTAAACCATATACTGTAATAAATATGTGCCAGTTGCACTAACCCGAGATCCATTGTCTGGTCTTAACTTCGAACTGGTCAAGACATTGATTCGAACCATTACACAAGTAAACAAAGAACACCTCAAAAGCAAAGTATCAGGAACTAATCAAGTTGAAAGTGAAACAAAGTGAAACACCCCTAAAGTATTAGAATATTTTTGTTTAAATGTCAACATATCATGTCGAGTTAGCTGGCACATCCTTCACTTCTTCATAGCCTGAAAATTTTGCTTCATCTGGTACCCCAAGGGTACCCCACTCTGAAGCAGTCACAAATTGAACATTTCTAGCCAGCAATCTAGCAACCCATTTTTATATATAGTGTAACCAAAATGGCAGGACCCCACACTCCAGGGTGATGTGTATAACAGAAGGGGAAACTATATAGCTTCATCTACAGAAATATTATACTCTGTGTTAATCAGAGCGAGTTATTATCTGTTACATTCTGTACTAGGTTGTAGTTAAGTACATGACATGACTATGTTTACTGCACCTCTATATTGACCTGGCTATTCATTTTTCACTATCAGTATCTTAACATTTATGTAATGATTATCTAGCCTTTACTCAGAAAAGGGAAGAAAAAGACACAATTAGCCCTATCACTTTAGTGGCCACATATACTAAATTCAGAATGATTAACATGCTGAGGCTTTTCAAAGAAGGGTTATGACTGTTTAAGTGTGTCAACAAAATGTCCCCAGTTGACCTTTAGAGACTTCTGCTGTGTGTGAAAAATCAGTGCAAAATTCCACTTTCTATAGTATAAAATCCTAGCCTATTTAGGCTGACCATATAATTCATAAAGTGTTGTATAACGATAGATGTAGTATTTGAATAGACTTAGGCACAGGGAGGTGGTAGGAGGCCGGGAGGTGGTGATAGGGTGCCGGGAGAAGGGTACCCCACTCTGAAGCAGTCACAAATTGAACATTTCTAACCAGAGATCCAGCAACCCACTGTTATATATAGTGTAACCAAAATGGCAGGACCCCACACTCCAGGGTGGTGACTGAACAAGGATCCCACATCCCAGGATCAGAAGGTGTATGAACCAGGAAGGTGTCTGTATTGTCTAATTCTCATGATCTTAATGGGACAGGTCTTATTTAGTTCTGTGTGCAAAATTGCGCACATGACCCTAGCATGTATTAGGGTCCCTGCTATAATAGAAGTTGTGCAAGTCAAAAGACTTAAGTGCTTGATGAAAATCATTTTTAACATAGTACCTGTATGATCTCCCAACAAATTAGATACTAGTCATGTTTAAAAATTACATATCCTTATCCATGCACCTGCCTACCCCTTTTTACACAAATTTATATTGATCTATATTGATGTACCAATTCCATGATATCAGTGATATCACCAACATGCGCACTAAAATGACAGGACCCCACACTCCAGGGTGGTGACTGAACAAGGATCCCACATCCCAGCAGCAGAAGGTATATGAACCAAAAATGTGTCTGTATCAAGGGAACATTATAGATATTTACCTGCATGCACCAATGTCTAATAACAATTCAATTCTTGTGGTCCACATTCATACAACATTAGTGAATTCAATTTCTGGCCCTTTTCTCATCTGAATTAATGTACACTTGAGTATTACCATCCAATAATATGTCAGTTAATGAAAACTAAAAAAAATGAGAATGTTGATTGAGAGCAGACTTTGGGTCTATGAGTAACATGAAAAGTGATGTATGTATGTTTTTATTCCTGTCATATAGAGCCAATACCTTAATTAATGTGACCAGAAACTTAGGTTAATTGGGTCACAGAAACAGGCAAATTGTATACTAATCCCTGCAGTGCTGAAGCTTTGAAGTGGGGAATAATGAGATCTGCAGGACCTTATGGCCTGCAAGGGGAAAAACATTTCTTATAGACTGCACTCCACACAGTGTGTGTATGCAAAGTGAGGACATGGCCACACCTCCTATTCCCATGCAGGAGAATTTATACAGTCAACTTTGTTTTATCATTTGACATATCACTGCTGAACAATATTTCAGCAGTGAAAAAAGGGAGGCTATGGGCTTGGGCATCAGCGATGACCTTGAAAAATGGTTATAAACATGATTTCTAGTATGTCAACAAAATGTCCCCAATTTGACCTTAAGAGACTTGTGCTGTGTGTGAAAAATCAGCGCAAAATTCCACTTTCTGTAGTATAAAATCCTAGCCTATTTAGGCTGACCATATAATTCATTAAGTGTTGTATAATGGTAGATGTAGTATTTGAATAGACTTAGGCACAGGGAGGTGATAGGAGGCCGGGAGGTGGTGATAGGGTGCCAGGAGAAGGTGAGGGAGGCTGGGGGAGGTGAGCAGAGACCAGGAGAAAGTGATGGGCAGCCAAGAGAAATGAGGGAGTGACTGGGAGAAGATAGGGGAAACACTTGGGAAAATAATGAAACTTAAGCAGCAGCAACCCTCCCCCCTCCATCTGCAAGAGCTTGATGTAATAGGAATAAATCAATTGCTCAAAATTTGGTAATGACACTGTATTTTTGCATGAAGATCATGAACAGATTAAATACACTGTAAATACATTGTGCATTCTGTTGAGAATTACACATATTTACAATATTTTTACACTAGCATTTGGTAGGGTGTACCCCATTGGTGAAAGCAATGCAAATTCTATTGAAAATTACACATATTTATATCACTTTTACAGCAGAATTTTGAAGAGTGTGAGCAAACGGTAAATTCATTGCAAACTCTGGCGAGAATTACACATATTCTCATTACCTTTACACCAGCATTAGCAAGGTAAAGGAACGCAAATGTCAGTGCATGTATTTACATCACCTTTAAATCAGCTTTACAAAGAGTGTAATTCCATAGTAAAGTAATACATATTTTGGTGACAATTACACATATTTACACTACCATCACATCATCATTACTAAGGGTGTAAACCAATGGAAAATGCAATGCAAACTTTGGTGACAATTGCACATATTTACATCACTTTTACTTGAGATTTACAAACAAATTAAATGTATGTAAATATCGTTCAATGTAAAGGCCAGGTAAATAGTATGTAAATCCTGAGCACAATCTTTACACAGAAATGCGACCTTTACATTTTGTAAAGCCCATATCTCGTGCAGTGTGTATAACAGAAGGGGAAACTATATAGCTTCATCTACAGAAATATTATACTCTGTGTTAATCAGAGCGAGTTATTATCTGTTACATTCTGTACTAGGTTGTAGTTAAGTACATGACGTGACTATGTTTACTGCACCTCTATATTGACCTGGCTATTCATTTTTCACTTTCAGTATCTCAACATTTATGTAATGATTATCTAGCCTTTACTCAGAAAAGGGAAGAAAAAGACACAATTAGCCCTATCACTTTAGTGGCCACACATACTAAATTCAGAATGATTAACATGCTGAGGCTTTTCAAAGAAGGGTTATGACTGTTTAAGTGTGTCAACAAAATGTCCCCAATTGACCTTAAGAGACTTGTGCTGTGTGTGAAAAATCAGTGCAAAATTCCACTTTCTATAGTATAAAATCCTAGCCTATTTAGGCTGACCATATAATTCATAAAGTGTTGTACAGCGCCTACGGCGCTGTGATCGTGGCGCCTAACACAGCCGCGGGAAAGTTTGCTTTTGCCGACCCCTCAGTTACGCCATATTCACGATAATGATGCATGGTGGGACTGTCTCAATGAGTGTAAAGGGCGATGTGGAGGTTGGAACTAAACCGAAGATCCACCTGACAAAATACGTTTTTATTACTCTCCTCTAAGAGTCAGATTACCATACCCGTTTCAAACTGACTTAGATGAGGAGAAAGTGAGGATAGACTATTCAATAGTGAAAAAGTAACATAAATTGGGGGCAGAGTTAGGTGGAAAAAGTCACGTCAGTGCGTGAAAGAAGCAGACAAACAGACAGACTCTAGGTCCACGTCCGTCGGAAGTGGGGGAGGTTTCATAGAAGAAGGAGGTAATAATGGTAGATGTAGTATTTGAATAGACTTAGGCACAGGGAGGTGGTAGGAGGCCGGGAGGTGGTGATAGGGTGCCGGGAGAAGGGTACCCCACTCTGAAGCAGTCACAAATTGAACATTTCTAACCAGCGATCTAGCAACCCATTTTTATATATAGTGTAACCAAAATTGCAGGACCCCACACTCCAGGGTGGTGACTGAACAAGGATCCCAAATCCCAGGAGCAGAAGGTGTATGAACCAGGAAGGTGTCTGTATTGTCTAATTCTCATGATCCTTATGGGACAGGTCTTATTTAGTTTTGTGTGCATACTTGCGCACATGATATCCCAGCATGTATTAGGGTCCCTGCTATAATAGAAGTTGTGCAAGTCAAAAGACTTACGTGCTTGCTGAAAATCATTTTTAACATAGTACCTGTATGATCTCCAGACAAATTAGATACTAGTCATGTTTAAAAAATACATATCCTCATCCATGCACCTGGTTACCCCTTTTTACACAAATTTATATTGATCTATATTGATCTACCAGTTCCATGATATCAGTGATATCACCAACATGTGCACTTAAATGACAGGACCCCACACTCCAGGGCGGTGACTGAACAAGGATCCCACATCCCAGCAGCAGAAGGTATATGAACCAAAAAGGTGTCTGTATCAAGGGAACATTATAGATATTTACCTGCATGCACCAATGTCTAATAACAAATCAAGTCTTGTGGTCCACATTCATACAACAATAGTGAATTCAATTGCTGGCCCTTTTCTGATCTGAATTAATGTACACGTGAGTATTACCATCCAATGATATGTCAGTTAATGAAAACTAAAAACAAAATTGAGAATGTTGATTGAGAGCAGACTTTGGGTCTATGAGTAACATGAAAAGTGATGTATGTATGTTTCTATTCCTGTTGTATAGAGCCAATACCTTAATTATTGTGACCAGAACCTTAGGTTAATTGGGTCACAGAAATGGTCAAGTTGTAAACCAATCCCTGCAGTGCTGAAGCTTTGAAGTGGGGAGGGACCCCACAGTATATGGTGAGGACTGACTAAAGACCCCATAAGCCAGGGGGAGGACTGACATAAATATGTCTTTGTCCTTCCTACATTAGAGCTGTCAGAGAGTAGAGCAGAGAAAACATACAGCAGTTGTTCATGCATATCTTCTCAAAAGTTGCATGATTATTTTTCTGTGTTTTTGACTGTATATTACCTTAATGTTGGTTTTAGGTTCAGAAGAAAATTTTGTACAGTACATCAGAGCCATCTAAATGTTTTCTCTTCTGCAGTTCCTCCTATATCCACTTACTCCCAAGGAGAACCTTATCACAAGGACTCCCTTTACAATGAAAATCTAATTTTGGATATGTCATCGGTTTGCTCAGAGTATGTATACACTAGTTTTCTTTTTGCAGACGCGCACTGTATTAGTTTATATACACACATTTTATGGACCTTATCTTTAACCAGGTCCTGTATTTGCCCACATTGTGTACTAATGTCCTCTATTTGCATACACTGTTAGATACCTGTTTCTATCATCTATAACTGTTATCTTCTCACTATCATTAGTCACATTACTATATCCTGTCTACCCTTTCCTTTACAAACGATTCTCAGAACTCATCTTTAATAGTAACTCCAACACATAGAGTTTAACAACACATACTGTGTGGCCATTTCCTCAGTTTGCATACATATACTGTATGTCCTCAGTTTGCATACACACTCTGTTGTGGCTAAGTCCTCAGTTTGCAAACACACTGTGTGGAGTATATCTAAGATCAAGTCCTCTATTCACATACACATACTGTGTTATTATATCCTCAGTTTTCATACACATTGTTTGAGTCACCAATTTGTTTGAGCACACAGGTAGGTAATAATGTCTTGGTTATTTAAAAAAACAGTCTATTCTTCATAAATAGACTGAATACTCTTGTGTTTAGGATCAGAAAAGTAGATATAAGATAGCTATTCGAATTGTAAAAATGTCCTCACTTCGCTTATGAAACACTGGCCATGTCCTCAGTTTAGGCACATCATACTGGTCTACTTGGGAGCATCAGAGGCCAGTTTGGTATTTTGCACTATAACTGTTTACTGTTTAATGGGAGCTAAAATGGACTTGTGCTCTAAATTGAACCCGAATTAAGTGAAAGCTGGGTGAATGTAGGAATGTCCCCGCTTTGGAGGAGTGTGCAACAGTGTCCCCAATTTGCTGGTTACACCTGTATGTGTGTGTGTGTGTGTGTGTGTGTGTGTGTGTGTGTGTGTGTGTGTGTGTGTGTGTGTGTGGGCGTGTGTGTGTGTGGGCGTGTGTGTGTGTGTATGTGTGCATGTGAGGGGGGCAGATGCTCATTTGATTAGAATGAAAAAGAATTATCCAAAATTATTGAACAGGTGTGTGTATGGTTTTACAGAGGGAATACCTCACCACCTTAGGAGGACGCAACATAAATGATACGATTCGGCAAATTCTCTTGATGGTGGGAAACAAGAACATCTGGTCCTGCTATAACGTGCAGGGTACAAATAGAAGATCTCAACAGACAGCAGTTAGGATGAAGGCATTGAAGACAACTCCGATCTATTCCATCATCAGCAGTGAGAAGTCCTCTTTTCATTAGCTTCTCGCATTTCTATTTTGATATAATTGATTTCTGATAAAGAAATGAATACTATTGGAGATGAGATACTAATATAGAATGTGCATCTAAACATGACAGTCAAATAATTTTGATTATGTAAACTTTGCTACTACCGTAAGACACGTCTTATATGCTCATCTTCGGGAGGTATTACGGTACTAAAATGTTGATAGTTTACCTGTAAATTAAAACTAGAATTGAGGTTAATATGATACATTTCATGTTGCAGAAATCCTGAAGAAGAAGTATGAAAAGATTGATGTCTGTGCATCGCTTAATGACGTGCTAAAGCAGTATCCTCCTCCTAAAATGTCAGAGCCGACAGCTACTGATAAGGTGAGATAAAATTATGCCTTTTCTGAGAAGCTTTTACTTTTCCTGAAGCATTATACAATGCTAATTATGAAATATCATTTTGAAGGGTAGTCATACGCACTCTCGCTAAGATATTCGAAATTGTTGAAGTATTAATAGATTGTAATGATTGGTAACTATACATCACGTAGGTAGACCATTCAAATTGACATTATATGGCTAAAACTTTACTGTAAATATGATGCTATAGCACAGGCAGTCGAGGATACCATTCCTATAGCACAGTCGTACTACAGAGATCTCGAGTGGCCATTATTTCTAAATGTAGAAGTGAGGAAATTCACTCTTAAGGTATAGAAAAAGTATGGGAAAGGTTTGAGACAATGCAATCTTTTGTTACTGGTATTCAATTTATCTGTTGTGTCCACAAGGTGGAGGACATGGCTACTGATCTACCCTCCTTGGGTTTCTAATAATTTAGTAATGTTCATTCTAGAGGTGAAACTATCTGGTTACATATGCTATACTGAAATAGTCTACATTTACATTATGTTTTACATTTGGTTTACATTTAGAGTGAATTATCCGTCACATATCTTTCACAGGAGGACGAGGCTACTGGATCATATGGCAGTCACGACCATAATGGCAGTGGTACCTATGGGGTGCCCTACCTATCTTAACTCACAAATGACTATTACCTAGTCAACACAAAACGTTGCAAAACGTTTCAGAACGTTTCCCTATGGCTCTTTATCATGGCAAAACGTTCCAAAAAGTTAAAAACGGATTTTTTTACGTTCAATAACTTTTTTTTGTTGACTGGGTAAGAACCTGCATGATCTCGTCTACCTCTGCTGGAGGTTGGTTATATACCTATGTTTACTTCAGAAGGAGGCTTATTTACGGAACCTAGACTAGAACGTTTGTAGGAGGCAAAAAAACCATTAATGTTTGGACGTAGATAAACCTGGCAAAACGACCAAAATTCCTCAATGATTAGCACCTCCAATAGAGGTAAAATAACGTTAATCTACCTCTTCTGGAAGTTGGTTATATACCTGTGTTTACCAAAGATAGAGGTTTATCTACGTAACCTAGACTTGAACGTTTATAGGAGGTAAAATAAACGTTTAGGTTAGAGTTAAATAAATGTAGTATATCACCCATTTTCAACCGGAAATGACCAAAATCTACATCCAATAGAGGTAAAATAACGTGAATTTACCTCATCTGACCAGAATCTACATCCAATAGAGGTAAAATAACGTAAATTTACCTCATCTGGAGGTTAAAATCTACATCCAATAGAGGTAAAATAACGTGAATTTACCTCATCTAGCGGTTAAAATCTACATCCAACAGAGGTAAAATAACGTGAATTTACCTCATCTGGAGGTTAAAATCTACATCCAACAGAGGTAAAATAACGTGAATTTACCTCATCTGGAGGTTAAAATCTACATCCAATAGAGGTAAAATAACGTGAATTTACCTCATCTGGAGGTTAATTATTTGCCTCTGTTTACCTCAGATAAAGGTTTATCTACGTAATCTAGACTACAACGTTTGTTGGAGGTAAAAAAAACACTTAACATTTGAAGGTAAATAAAGGTAACATAATTACGTTTGTTTACCTAGAAAATACGTTAATTTAACTCTTGGAAATGCAATTGTGTTTACAGGGTGAGAGAAAATGAGAAAAAAAAACAACAACAGAAAAGACAAATCTTGAATGGCTATAAATCAAAACCTATGCAACCCTAGGTAGTGACAGGAAACTTCTAGTGACTTCATTTGGGATTTAGTGCCTAGTTTAAATTTGTAATGTGAGTCAGTTAGTCGCCTCTCAGCAGATAATTCATTCCAACATATTGCCCCACAATGTTCAACACTTTTCCTGTATGCCATATAGTGTGCTTGTAGCACTACTGCCAATATTGGACCATCAAAGGCTCACATAGATAGGCCCCTATTATCCCTATATTCAGCTTTCAGAGACCTAATATTCATCTAGTTCATTAAGTGACATGTTCCCCTATCTTTCAGTAGTGGCATTGTTGCTAGAGTATGAATATAATTGGTGTCTGTCATGTGATGGACTCATAAACATATCTTGATACATCGGTTCTGGGCAGTTTGTAGAGTATTTATATCCGTACTCTTGATAAACAAGATATCACCATAACCAAAATATGGTATGATCATGGACCTTAGCACCTTTAGTGCTGCACTTTTTTTTAAGTCTGTTTATTTATACTGGCACATCATGGTGGGTCCTGAAGGTCCCCTATTCACATGGCACCAGTTGGCCTTCGTTTTGGAATACATTATATAGGCATGTGTATTGGCAGTATTCATTTCTAGTACTAGTATGATAATAAATTCATCTGACAATAACATAACAAAATCAATACATAATAATGATAGAGTCACATACAATGATATGTTAAGCTCTATGAAGACAGTTAGTCACTTATATATATACAATATTCCCAGGTCCTACCTTGGACTTCATACATTTTAATAGCTTTCGTATGCCTTAATATAGTTAAATATACTACTCATACGTCTGCCTTTTGTTGGAAAGAATTATCTTCTGATCAGAACAGAACATTTCATAGCTCTCTAGTGACCTTTAGTTAGAAGAAAGACTATTCCATGCTGTCTCAGCCTTATAAGCAGCACTCCGCCTTGTGATCTGCTTCTTTGCAGTCACATATTTCAACAAAGGGCCATCATTAGCTTGAGTTGTATGCAAACTGAAGTAAGTGCAAGGTGTGTCTATCCTCTAAATAATTTGTTTTTGCTAGTTTGTGTACTGTTGCTGTGGAAGTGCGCGGGGGCAATCTCATGCAGATTTTGAGGGCTCTATTCTGGAGTCTCTGTAGCTTATTGGTAAGGGTCACTGAAGCTCCTTCATATAGGATATCTCCATAGTCAATATATGGTAAGACTTTGGACTTAAATATCTATAAGGATTGTTTCTCACTCATATATTTCCTCATCCTTGCAAGCTGTATTATTCTGTAGCCAACTTTGGTTTCAAGTCTTTAATATGCTGGTCATATTTTAATTCACTATCGGGAATTACACCCAGGTATTTAAAATTTTCAACTTTTTCAAGTACTTGGTTATTCATATATATTGCAATGTCTGGGTTTACCCTCTTTAGTGCATAATTGGTTCCAAAATACAAGATCTTAGTTTTACCTATATTTATGGTTAGATGATTTAGCATTGTCCACTCTACTAGTCTCTCCATATCTTCTTGCAATTGTGCAGCAGCAAGTTTTTTTTGGAAGTATATATCACTGCGTCATCAGCATATAAACTAACTTTAGTTAGAAAAGATCTCATACAGGACAGTTGGTGTATCCTAAAATTGACAATTTTACAAACATTACTCAAATGAACATCATATTTCAAGTACGGGTCCAATGTTATCCCAAGGTACTCGTAGGACATAACAGTTTTGAGGATTTTGTCATTTATAGACAGATTGACATTTCTAAAGCCCCCCCCCCTGGAGTGGAGTGAGTACATCATTTTTATCTAAAAAATCTGTCATTCTTTTATGAACAATCTTCTCAATCATCTTACAAGGTGACAGGGTTTGAGATACTGGTCTATATTTGGATACTATCTTTGGGTCACCTGACTTGGGGAGTGGGGGGGGGGATAGTAGCAGCTTTCCATTTGATAGGAACTGAGCATTCCACCAACGAGATATTATACATTTTGACTACCCTTTCAGGCATATGCAAGAATGCATCCTTTAAAACCTTTGTTGAAATACCCTCAATGGCAGAACCTTTTTTTGGTGTCAATATCTTTGATTAACTTTTTAACCTCTTCTAAGTTAGTTTGGATATCAGCAATTTCATCATTTATCTCATTACCATAGAACTTCCAAGGGACAGTCATGTCCTGGGCCAAGTTAGGGCCAATTTTGCTGTAATAATCATTGATATAGTCAGGCACCTTCTCATCAACGACCTTAAATTTATAATGGGCGAAAGTTGGACTAATTGAAAGAGGGTGAGTATTGTACAAGGTGTCTTATGACAGGTATGTGAATGATAATATATATTACCATAAAACTCAGCGTAAAGCCCACACCTTGAATTTGTGAATTTCTTTGAAAATTCATAACTTTTTTCTAACCAATAAATTTTCAAAATTCAAAATCCTATGGGGCCCTGAGGACTACCCCCATCCCCCTATAGCAATAAAAACCTTGAGGGAATCTATAGTAAGGTGTTACATCTACCTATCCCCCGCCTCCATACCCTCCCCCTGTGGCTGGAATGGTCAATCAGCAAGCCATGGCTTATACACGGGGTTTTACTGTAATGCATGTAGAGGTGTGTAAAAGACAATACATATTACTAATCCATTTATAGAATATGTATCTTTCATAAGAGCTCTAAGAAGGGGATATTTTAACGTAATACTCAGTATCTGTAGGTGATTGAAGCATGTATCAATATACTGATATATTTATTTTTGTTTATTTTTGAGGTTATAGGGATAGGGATGAATGCCGAGGGATCAGGCAGTTCCTCTCATTGGTAATGAAGGTAATATATAAAGGAGTGGTCATTATTTATCAACAGAAGGGGGGGGGGCAGAAATACTACCTCGACAGCAGTCAAAGGTTTTTGTGCCCTCTCCATGCTGAAGGCACAGCAGAAAGTTTGAATATTGTTAATCTATAGGAGTGTGCAAAGTTCATTGTTTTGGCATATAGAAGGCTAAGGTTTTTATGCCCCCCTCATAAGGGGTCAACCGTCTTTTTTACGCCCCTTTTAGGATTAGTTAAAAGTTCTATGCACCCCCTCAAACCCAAGACTCCCTGTTGATAAGTATCGTACACTCCCTAATAAAAGGTAATATGAGAGGGCTATTTATAGGGAGTGGATAATCTTTTCTCATATATACATTACTGTTGCATGTATATGAGAAAAGATTATCCACTCCCTTGTTGGTGGGTTTGTGCGTGGATGTGTGAAAACAATTTTGACCCCCCCCCCTCCCGAGGGTTAAATGTTTTTTACCCCCCACCCTTATAGGGGGCTAAACTCGAGTGAATACACCCTTTTAACCTGTAGTTATGCGCAGGCCTTTTCACTGAGAACAGGTGAATTAATTTTACCCCCCCCCCCTTCAGAGAGGTTGAAAAAGTTCTGACCCCCTCCAAACCCACCAGCCCCTCCCCCTGATGTAAAAAGCCCATAGAATCGACATTACATTACTGTACCATTTGAGAAAGAAGAAAAAGCTCATGTCAAGTCTTCCAATGATGTTTTGAATGTCTTAGAGTGTTGTAAATACTCAGCTACATGTATTTAACCCTTTGAGGGCCGCTTGTGCATAAATGCATCATGCCCATTGGTCATCATGATGCTCCAATGAAGTGCATGTTTGTAAAGGGTGTCAGAAAATAAAGGTAATATAAAATGCATGCCATGTATAATGAGTTTTATTGATAACCTCTATCTCTTTCTCTCTCACACTCATTCTCAATGTTCCCTCTATCTGTCTCTTTCTTTCCCTCTCTCTGTCTCTCTGTCTATCTCTGTCTCTCTCTCTGTGTCTCTGCCCCTGTTTGTCTGTCTCTCTATCTCTCTGTCTCTTTATCTCTCTCTCTCTCTCTCTCTCTCTCTCTCTCTGTTCCTCTCTGCCCTTTTTCTCGCTGTCTCTTTCTGTCTGTATCATTGTCGGTCTCCCCTTGTCTTTCTGTCTGTATCTCTCTCTCTCCCTTTCTCTCTTTCTCCCTCTCTCTTTCTCTCTCTCTCTCTCTCTCTCTCTCTCTCTCTCTCTCGCTCTCTCTCCCCATAGAGTTCTCATATACCACACATTTAGAGATTGGATATTTCAGTACAGGTCCTTCAGGCAATCTTGTAACTGTGGCCCAAGGTCTGACATATCTTTAAAGCCCTGTGGACAGAAATCATGTTCCTGAAGCATGCAACACTGATGAAATCTCTGCCTAAATGCTATGGCTAGCCATCATCATATGCTATAGGCAGGTGATGATGGCTAGCCTTATTTTGAGTCCAAATAGGTCATGACATCACACACAGCGATGGCGGCCGCCAATTGGCGGCCCGTGTGCAGTGATAATGGTGTTTGGGATGAATTGTGAACCAAATAATCATACTCTAGTCTCTAATAGAATTAGAAAGCCGGGGAAGGCTAAGGATACTGTCCCTATGCCCTTGGTCTGTCTCAGTCTCATTTCACACTCTCCCCCATATATTCAGATAACCTATCAGTGATATGATCTGCTGGGAGAGTGTGCTCACTCATGCACCTCCAACAGTTTCCAACAACCATCCAGGCGCAATTAGGGGTTTCCCCTCCCATAATTTGTGACCTACCTGTATCAGAGAGATTGTAGGGCAAGGGAGCGCCGACAGGAGGAAAGTGGTGCCACCAGTCTTGCACTCCCACAACCCCTCTCAGCATTTCTCACCCGCTTCTAGCATGCATTCTATCCACCTTTTTTCACCAGGGGGAGAGTCAACCGCAGGACGCAACTTGCTACATTGGACTATGCCCTGAGGGCATGCAGTGCCGCCCCCATGGTGACGCGTGTATTTTTGGGACCACTGCACGGGATTGGGCATGCCCTGAGGGCATATTGCTGGTCTTTACATATCAACAATTGACCACTTCTCCTGAGAGCATTGTGTATTGGTCCCTGGGGGCATATTCCTGCTCTTTTGAAGTTCTGAGATTAATCATAAGCACACACATGCCCTCAGGACAACACCAGCGTTGTCTATGCCACTATCCACACTATGATTGACCAAAGCATGCCCTTAGGGCATTACAAGTGTATGAATACCCTTAGGGCATTACTTTGAAAACCTAAAACTACACCATCCTTTAATAAGTAGGGAATTTACCTGGGGAATCTATACAGAAGAGACAGTCCCTGGGGGCATCAGTTAGTGAGCACTGATGCCCTGAGGGCATTGATGATAAAGAAAAATGCCCTTAGGGCATAACAGTTGCATTATTTTATAGCCTCAAGTCCAGAATATATCCTGATGATGAAAAATAAATCCTGTATTAGGGGGCATGGTTCAGATCAGGCCCTAAGGGCATCAATATTAGTGATGCCGATGTCAGAGGCTAATTGACTAGTGCATGCCCTTGTAGGGGTTCGTTCCCCCGTCGGGTGCGCAGAGCCTTCAGAGGGACTGTTCACTTGATTGTGTCACTCCCCCTATGTATACCATACCGATCCAGGGTAGTTGGAAGGTAGAGAATGTCAGGCCAGGGGAAATAGCTCAGAGGAAGAGCAGCCGCTTCGAAGTTGGAGGGTCCCAGGTTCGAGTCCCGGTTTCTCCATGACATTTTCCGCTGACCACTACACCCTCAAGGCAGCACAAGCACAAATTATGCCCTCAAGGCATGTCCCTTTTTTTCTAAGTTATTAAATAACAATTCAGTGTGTGCGGGCTCCCTTGACATGCCCTGAGGGCATAGCTAGGTCTATGCACTGTAGGAGCTCTCATTATAGCCCACAAGATCCCAGTACCTATGCACTGGCGGCATGCATTTTCCTCTACCTCCTTCCAATGCCCAGTGTGGGAAGGTACCTCTGTCTGCGGAAATGTACGCACCACTCTCACGTGGCGCGACAGTATGTCCTTTGGGCATAGACCAACGTAGCAAGTTGTATCCTGCGAGTCAACCGCTACCTGCCACCAGGTGTCAAATTAAAGAACTACCCTATCTGTCAAGAGTTAGCCATACAGCAAAGTAGAGACTTGGTGTGAGTAATGTGGGAACTAGTTATCATTGTCCACCATTCAGCTGTATACCAGATTGACTTCACAGACTCCAAAATAGTGAATATTTTTCACCCACAAGAAGTGGGTCTCTAATGTTCTCTACTGTACTCTCTTGTACATTTCATACTGATATAGATCTGACCAATGGTCTTTATGTTGGAACTCAACTCAATGATTTATGAAAAATTTACAAATTTGGTCAATTCTAGGTTTCCAGAAGAACTTAAAGTAAGCCAGATGGAATAAATGTCTTCCTTCTTACACAATGGCAAGCCCATTAAATGCAGCCAACGCAAAGCCCAAAGTGTTTTTGAGGTGGTTATATCATTGAATGATTGTCATATTTGGTAGTATATGTGACGAAACTTGGGAAAACCTAACATTACAGGGATTTAGTGCTAGCTATTGCCACCAGTGGGCACAACTAGTGCTGTACATGGTAAAACCTCACACATTGTCATGAAACTTTATCCCACATCCCCTTGTCAGATTTTGATGATCCATATAACAAAATGAACCGTGAGACCTTCTGATTCCAATTAAAACAAGTATGGTTTGATTGAATCATTTGATATATCTTGGTCAACTGCTTACTCAAACCACATAGATATACCTGAAATAAGAATATCATAATTTCTGTCAACCTGCACAGATATTATCCATGTTGGGCATGATTACATGCCTATCTGTGTTGTAAAAAAAGGCACTTGCCAATTATTCAGGGGCTATGATTGTCTAAATATGTGGCAAGACCTATAGAAAGTATTCTGATAGGTTACAGTAAATATACCGTCTTGTTCTTTTGGCTGTGCCACCTAGAGGCTCTGAATAGCACTAAATCCCCGTAATGTTAGGTTTTCCCACATTTTGTCACATATTTGCATTATGGGATTTCCTTGGCCATGCAGCTGGACCCAGACATGCTGGTATTAGTTCTTAAATTTGCCACCAGATGTCCTCTATATTGCACAGTTGGATCCCCCCTGTTTTTTTCACTGGTTATGTCCAAGTGAAAAACCCTGTAAGTGGAAACCCTGTATACAACCAATAGGGACAGTATCATTAGGGTTTAGGGCTGTTCCTCAGGTTCTATAAGAAGAGATGTTATCATGGTTCCTTTTAAAGAAATCATGGCGTTTTCAAACTTTGCCAAAGTAACCCCTCACCTCTGTAATCAAGGTCTGTGTATTGCAAATAAAAGCACCAGAGGGCAGCACTGTTCCCTTTAGTTTCTCACCCTTCTATAGCATATGGATAACACCTACACAGACTAAACCTGGTAACCAGTCCACGCCCATGGTCCTAGCCACCAAAATAACTTTACTGACCTTAACACTTAAGTTAACTTTACTGACCTTAACACTTAAGTTAACTTTACTCACCTTAACACTTAAGTTAACTTTACTCACCTTAACACTTAAGTTAACTTTACTCACCTTAACACTTAAGTTAACTTTACTCACCTTAACACTTAAGTTAACTTTACTCACCTTAACACTTAAGTTAAGGGATTGCTCTCACATAGGGCTCATGTATTTTATCCATGTGCCATCATGATGCGTGAATGAATCTGTGCTGCTTATGCTGCTACTGGAAGCTTGGCATGATGCATCAATGATGCATCAATAGTTTTATATATATATATATATATATATATATATATATATATATATGGTACTATATACACTCGTGTATATTTATATAATTAGCCGCGGATGGTTAGGGACTACTTGCAGCTCGTAAGGATACCAATGATGTCATAGTATGACGTCACAGTCAACATACCACTGGTATAAAAGGGGGTGGTTTCAAAGTAACCGTCAATTGGCTCGATTCACCTGGACAGGTTACACCACGCTGGGTGTTCCCTGGAGTATTGCTGGGATATCGGCTCAAGCATGGGGAAAAGAACTACTGCAGGTGCTAAGAAGAAGGGTTCGTCGAAAAAATCGGCTAAAACGGACAGAGAATCGGCCAATTTGGGATCTTCGAGCAGTCTTACTTCTCTATGTGGGGGTCTGGAGCCCTTACAGCCTAATACGCCACAGGCTTAAGAGAGTGAGATTGTTGACCAGACGAGGCTAGACTTGATGGAGGAAGACCTTTTGGATATAAATAAAATGCTGCGTGACGTTATTGCTAGCCAAGGGGCCCGTAAGGACGAGATGAATCCTTTGAGCGGAGCGGACAGCGGGGCGGCGGGAGCACATGCATCTGTATACAAACAAGATTCGAGAGACGCGAAACCAAGGCGACAGGGGCGTGGTCTGCAGCGGGAGCATGACGATGACAGCGTCCATAGCAACCAAGATGGCGGCGAGTGGACCAGAGCAGGACGTAGAGGTCGTCAAACGAGATCGAAATCATCTTATACCGCTCGTCAGAGGGTTGTCAATGGACTCGTCAATTCATCGCCATCACGCCAAGCAAAAAATTGGTGAGTTTGACCACGAACAATTCATGAAAAAACGTGATAAAGTCGACAGCATTGAGAAGCTTGTATTGGTCAATATCAAATTCATTATAGATTATTACAAGGATGGAGACGATGAGGAGGGCATGCTCAGGCACCTCCAGATGTTGGTTGAAAAGTCAGACACGAAAATTTTCACTGTAAAAGCCTTAGTAGCATATGACAAGTCTGTTAGGGACAGAGCCAATACTGATGGTTTAGATGCCTTTGCAATGATTGAAAATTCTGATATCCTCCGTCACTTGTCCTATGACGGAACAGTGCAGGCTCAAAGGGCTTACTCAACCAAGCCGAAAAATTTGGGTAAAACTAGGGTATCTACAAACTCATGCTATGCATTCAACAGGGCAGAGGGGTGCTCTAGGGACCCATGCAAATATAGGCATGTATGTAGTTCATGTACCAAATCAGGCCATAATAAGTTGGATTGTCAAGTAAACAAATCTGACTAGGATTTTACAGGTGTGCAGGGTCCTATGTGTGATAGTGTGTCGATGTCAAAGTCATGTATAGTAGGTTTGGTAGACCCTAGTTCGCCTCCACCCGTTCCTCCAGCTCGGGGTGTTGGTTTAGTTAATGCTGGAGAGGTAGATTTGGTCTCTCTGAATAATATCAGCACACCAAGTTTACGAAGTTATGTTGAAAATGATATTAATATTAATTCCAACTCTGTTGGTTTGGATATATCATATAGTGGCCCAGTACAGGGCAAGGTTAAACCATTGTTTACTGTTGCTATGGGAGATCTACCTAACATCGAAGTGTATGATAGCTGTATAAATGGTGTGTGCGATTGTGTACATTATATTCAGGGTAAAAGGTCCCAGATTTTACCTTGCAGAGTGGCCCCTTATTTAACCCAAAAAAGTGTCATAAATATAGATAGTAAAGAGGCCTTATTCTTGTGGCAGGGTTTTGTTAAAGGGTTTAAGATAGTTGACCCTGCGTGCAACACGTCTTACAATTGCAAAAATTACAAGTCCATTCTTGAAGGTAGTTTTTATTATGAATTTTGTAGCATATTGCGAGAGGAGTTAGAGGCTGGTCTTGTGTCTAAGGTTGAAAGCAAACCACAGTGCATCCACTCTTTGGGTGGTGTTGAAAAATCAAATGGTAGATTAAGGCCTATAACGGATTGCAGCATGCCTGAAAAAGTTTCTATTAATAACTATATGAACGAGACCAGTTCTACTTTCTCTTACAATAATATTGGTACGGTCACAGCTCAGTTGGATAAAAATAATTTTATGAGCGTGGTAGATTTAAAATCTGCTTATAGAACCATTAATGTTTATGGCCCCCACACTAGTATGCAGGGCTTTAGGTGGGACTTTGGTCAAGGTGAGAGTTTCTATGTAAGTAACAGGTTAACTTTTGGACTTAAATGTGCCCCCTATATATTCAATAGAATATCTGATTTTATTGTAGAGGTGGCCAAGAGCTATGGCGTAGAAAAATTGGTTAATTATCTAGATGATTTTATCATAATTGCTGATACTTATGGTGAATGTCTACGTCAAAGAAATATCCTCATTGAATGCATGCAGCATATGGGGTTTGTGGTATCGAGGGAAAAGATAACGGAACCTTCACAAACTTGTAAATTTCTTGGTATTATGATAGACTCTGTTAACTTGGAACTATCTCTGCCTGAGGATAAGGTGGTTAAGATGAGAGGTATTTTAATGGAAAATGTTAATAAGAAATTTATTTCCAAAAAGAATCTTGAAAGGATAGGTGGTCTAATGTCTTTCTGCTCACAGGTGGTTAAGGGTGGTAGGACCTTTAGCAGACGAATTTTTTATCTCTGCGCTCAGGCCAGACCCAGAGGTTATATTAGAGTATCAGCTTGCACTGGCCAGGATATGCAGTGGTGGCTAGATTTTTGTAGAGTTTTTAACTGTAAGAGGTTAATTCTGAGCGATATGGTTGATACACCTATGTATTCCGATTCGTCTATTAAGGGCTTTGGAGCTTGGATGGGAAAAGATTTTTTATATGGTGACTGGACATCTCATGATAAATTCAACCTAGGTTCAGGCCATTTTTCCCTCCCTCCTATATTGGATAACTTAAAAAATCATCATCGGAATATTAATGTATACGAATTATATCCTGTTATGATGGGATTAAAGCGCTGGATATCTAATTATAAAGATAAAAGAATACATTGTATAACAGATAACATGCAAGTGCTAGCTATGATTAATACAGGCAGGTCTAGAAACAAACTTTGTATGGAATGGCTAAGAGAAATTTTTTGGCTTTGTTTCATCAATAATGTGGAGGTGTACGCAACTTATATTAGGTCAGAGAATAACTTTCTAGACTTGCTTACAAGGGTATTCCGAGCAAATGTATAACCTCTCTCCATGAAAATGATATGTGTTGCTTTAATTCCAGATTGGGAGAGATTACTAAACAGAAAAAGGTTACTTTTAGCCCAGGGTGTGTCTGAAAATACGAGGAGGGCAAGGAACCAACAACTTAAAAGGTATAAGAAATTTTGTAAAAAATTTTGTTTACAAACTTTTCCTTGTTCTCCCTCTCAAGGTTCCATATATGCTGTTTATCTAAGCTAAAATCTTTTTCAATTCAGGCTGGTATCGAAGGCCATGTTTCTACCCATTCCTTAAGGCACGGTGGTGCTACGTTATTAAAAGATGCTGGACTCAGTATAGAGTCTATCAAAAAGAGGGTAAATTGGAAATCCAACTCTGTGTTTAATTATCTACATAATTACAGGGATGAGCTGTTAGAGTTGGATAGGATATGTCAATCTCATTTGCAATGCTGATTGATATGTGTTTTCACATGTGTTTGGCGTGTTTTTTGTGTGTTTTTGGCATGTATGGTGCTGATAGCCCCAAGGTCAGTAACCCACCAAACCCATGTGTTCTGTTAGATTATTAATACATGTATATATTTATTAGTATCTACTTATTACCGGTATACCTTGTTAACTAGTAGGGGGCTGTGTACAAATGACGTCATGCAGGAGGGGGGGAGGGGGGGTCCCACTTGCCATGACCAAGCATGACAAGGGGGGGAGGGGGGGTCATGGGCTGCATGACATCATGTCATCAAGAAATCACAATATGCTTTGGTTTTGGCAAGATCAAAAACTTTTGTAAAAAGATTTGTAAAGGTAGGGAGGTTTAATGCATTCATCTGACATAAATTTAATTACCTATAGGCCCTACATGCATGCATTCCTCAGACATCTCGCTCAATGAGTGTCACTGCCATCAATGTCAGTGTAAAATCAAGGTGATGTCCAGGCCACTATAAGGGGAACTACTACTCTATCCTACCTATACCAATTTAACCCTTTTTGAAAAGGGCCACTGCTGCCCTCAGGATCTAAAATGATGCATCTAAAATACCCCTGAACTGCTGCTGCCTTCATAGTATTCCACAGGCTTCTTTTTGAAAAGGTAAAGGTGTGATATTTCCCCCCCCCCCTCCTTGAGGTGTCAAAATTATTTTGCTCCTCTCCCAATCCACCCCCTCCCAGAATCCCACTGTTGATAAATAACGAGCACTCCCCTGGGGCTCTCCACCACCCTGTTGCTATTTTCACTGAGGGGATGCTTGGGGGGATGTAAAGGGGACCTCCCCCCAAACTTGCTCTCCACATCTTTGTCTGAATGGAACTCTATCGGACTCACCTTATTTGCAGATTCTACAGTAAAATGCTGAGGTGACTCGATTGCTTTGTAAGATCATAAATTGGAACTATGATTGCAATCATGGTCTCCTGAGAATTTGTGATGCTTTCTGAGATTTTTTTTTCTATTAGGCCACTCACTAAATTCAGAGTGTTCTGCCTGAAACCTATTTCTAGTACACTTGTATATGGTTCAAGTTACAGATTAAATCAATACATTCAATATATCAATACATTCAAGCTCTTGAACTATATGATCCTTAATACCGTAATCTCCCGCGTACAAGGTGTAGCCCACGTATAAGGCGCACCTAGAGTTTTGGAAAATTCTCAAAAAAATGAAAAATTCATAACTTTGGTTCTACTGAATGAATTTTCAAAATTCAAAAACCTATGGGTAGCTTGGGACACCTTGGGTCCTCCTGGGCCCCATTTTGTCCCATTATCACCAAGGGGGCATGTAAGATATCAAAAGAAAGGTCTTGGTGTCCCCCTTGTGGATCCAATGAGAACTAAAACCCCCCGTATAAGACATGCCTTATACATGGGAGATTACGGTAATAACTGTTCTCGATTTTCTCTTCGCTGACAAGTGTACAGCTTTCGCTGCAAAGAAGGCAGACTATTTACTGTATTGGACTATTGATCTAGACAGTTTTTAAGCCCTTTTGTCACAGGAAATACTTGTGTATGATCACTACCATAGTACTCCGTGTATAACTATAAGGCACGGAAATGGTACATCCTGCATATAGGGACCCATACATTATATAAGCTGACAGTGTTTGGCATGTTTCTCCGTTCATTTGTTGATCAGTGCTAGTTCTTTTTTCACTTTGCATGTATCTTATCCTTTATTGCAAATTCACACCCACTATATGTCCCTTTGAACCATAGGCCCTATTGAGGTTTCCCATAATACACTCTGTTCGGGGAGGGTTCCTGCTAATTACCATAAGTAGGTCAGTCATGTGACCTGGTCTGGCCAATGGCCCTGGACCGGAATTCTGCCAGCACGTGGGCGATAATACAGCATCGCGTAACCTCAATCGGCCGTATTTTAATTTGTTTATAGCCTATAGGCCTTCACTATTCATGCACTTGGGGGGGGGGTATCTCTCTGCATGACGTCATGCTGAGGGGGGGTCAAGTGTTGTATGACGAAACATGACAAGGGGGGGAGGGGGGGTCAAAAATGGTCCAAAAATGCATGACGTCATTTGTACACAGCCCCTATTATCCTATCTATTTATAACCGGTATATTACAACCTGGTAGCGAGATAACTTATGGTACTATATACACTCGTGTATATTTATATAATTAGCCGCGGATGGTTTGGGACTACTTGCAGCTCGTAAGGATACCAATGATGTCATAGTATGACGTCACAGTCAACATACCAATGGTATAAAAGGGGGTGGTTTCAAAGTAACCGTCAATTGGCTCGATTCACCTGGACAGGTAACACCTCGCTGGGTGTTCCCTCAAAATTTTAAATTTTACTATTGTTAGTACTATGGTATTTATATTGTTATTCTGTACTATTATTATTATACTATTGTTGTTATATTATGCATTTTACTGGCTATGCTTATTGTCAACTAATTATTATAGTTGTTTTAATAAAGGCATGTATGGTGCTGATAGCCCCAAGGTCAGTAACCCACCAAACCCATGTGTTCTGTTAGATCATTAATACATGTATATATTTATTAGTATCTACTTATTACCGGTATACCTTGTTAACTAGTATTATCCTATCTATTTATTACCGGTATATTATTCCCTGGTAGCAAGATAACTTATATATATATATATATATATATATATATATATATATATAACTATATATATAGTTATATATATATATATATACATACATACACACACACATATATATACATACATATATATATATATATATATATATATATATATATATATATATATATATATATATAGTAATTATATATAATTATACAAGTTAATTAATGGCGGCACAGAATGGCACAGAATGGTGTGGGCGTCTGGCACACAACCAGGGTGTCCTTCAACTTGACCTTCATCCACTTTTTTTTTCTAAGTCAGTTTATCCTTACTGAATGTGGAAGGTATTGGCTGTACAAGCCTCTTTTTAGTGGACTCTAGTTTTACATTTTGTTGTACCCTATAATTTCTTTTATAGCTTTGTGAACAGAATTCATGTACACACTGGACTCTGTGTCCCTGCATTTGCCAGATACCATTTACACTGTCAGACCGCTGCAAGCTTTTTACAGTAGATTGCTTCTATTTTTGGAAAACAGTGGTAGGTGCTGTTAGTACAAATCCAATGACCCGATGTGGTTGAACTGTACCCACTACAGTGGTCTTTAAAGCCCATTTATAATTGGGGCTGAGAGTGTAGGTACCGGTATAGTATAAGGCATACTTGTAAGGTGCACCCTGTGCATAAGACGCACCCTGGGTTGAGTGATATGCTATAAGGTGAACCTGGGGCTCGACTTTGGTCAGCTTGTTGTTGTTATGTATTAAGAGTGTCATCGATACCTCCATCATCATTTACAAAACTTTGATAATCGTATCGATGAAGCAAGTATATCGATACAATCTTTCATCCCCCTAAAGTGCAGACATAGGGCACCAAAAGGCTGGAAGAATTTGGTAAATATTAGAACCAGAGTTAGGGACCAAAATGTCTGGTAATGGACTAAAATATCTGGTAATATGAAAAATATCAAGTGCTAAGATGTTCAACAACATCATACAATATATTCAATCGGCAAAATCTCTAGTCCAAGAGTGGGAATATACAATTGGCTCTAATTTCTCTTCTAATCGGAGTATTTGAATAATTCTTGCACTTGTAAGAGGCCCAGATAAGAAGGCACTCAGCCTACGGCCTCGTTCTTCTTATCTGCCCATAGAATCACCTAGTGCACCTCTATTTGTTATTTATGGCGTTTACACCATGGTTCCAACCATTAAATTAATTATTTTACCTTATAAAGCCATGAAATGCACTGATTTTTGTTGCGATTTGACAACAGAGCTCCGATTCGAATCAAAACACGGTCTTCCTCAGCGAGCGGACCGGAAGCAAAATATTATGTCAACATGTGTCCGAGAGGCATTTTCATAGTAGAACCGCTGGTAAGCAGTGCCTGCAACGGCCACAATACCTTTAGAGCATATGCCAATGTGACAACTTGTGTCTCGCCATATTAAACAATCCGTTCACTACGCAGTCAACACGACGGCGAATATTTTGATCGATTCGATTTTTCTATCATCAATCATGTTACATATACATGTCATATCATGGCAAATTAAAGGTAGGTGATAGAATATGTGTAGATTCATCCTCTATATGCATTAAGCTTCTAATGCTATGTTTTTTTTAATATCGAATTAAATTGTTTGCTGTCAACTTGCTGTCATGTCGTCTCAATCCAAGTGTCAACATGGGTTCATTTAGCGTGTACTATTTGAACTTCAATATCCAGTCCCGGCACCATAAAATCGTTCAAGAACGTGATAACCATGGTATAATGATTATTAAATTGACAGTGTATATACATGTGTGTAATACCAAGTGGTGCCCCCTGGTGGGTATAAATGTAGGAGGAGGTAGGTGCAACAAACTAACTACCAGCTTATCACAGCACGATATGAGGGACTCTGAAGGTATGGATAAGGTATAAAACCCACTTTTCTTTTAAAGAAGGGAGAAATTATGAAGTAAAAAGAGAGACGAACACCTTTTACAGTGTTCTTTAAATGATTACACAATTGATTAAATTTGTTACCTCTTAATGAGGTAAGGATTGAAAGCTGTTTGTAAATTTGGTGTTTACTTTATAAATACTTCTATAAAGCTCTTTTTATTCATAAGAGAAAAAGGTAAAATATCCTTTCATGATAAACTCTAAGATGGTCTTGTGTAACCCCCCTTTTCCTTGCCCATTTCCTTTTCTTCATGG
The DNA here is from genome assembly GCA_949317995.1 of Acholoe squamosa. Taxonomy (NCBI): domain Eukaryota; kingdom Metazoa; phylum Annelida; class Polychaeta; order Phyllodocida; family Polynoidae; genus Acholoe; species Acholoe squamosa. Next base: position 1,684,148 of record OX439048.1, read on the forward strand.
TATGTGGAGGTGGGGGTAGAGGGGGTGGGTATGTGGAGGTGGGGGTAGAGGGGGTGGGTATGTGGAGGTGGGGGTAGAGGGGGTGGGTATGTGGAGGTGGGGGTAGAGGGGGTGGGTATGTGGAGGTGGGGGTAGAGGGGGTGGGCATGTGGAGGTGGGGGTAGAGGGGGTGGGTATGTGGAGGTGGGGGTAGAGGGGGTGGGTATGTGGAGGTGGGGGTAGAGGGGGTGGGTATGTGGAGGTGGGGGTAGAGGGGGTGGGTATGTGGAGGTGGGGGTAGAGGGGGTGGGTATGTGGAGGTGGGGGTAGAGGGGTGGGTATGTGGAGGTAGGGGTAGAGGGGGTGGGTATGTGGAGGTGGGGGTAGAGGGGGTGGGTATGTGGAGGTGGGGGTAGAGGGGGGTGGGTATGTGGAGGTGGGGGTAGAGGGGGTGGGTATGTGGAGGTAGGGGTAGAGGGGGTGGGCATGTGGAGGTGGGGGTAGAGGGGGTGGGCATGTGGAGGTGGGGGTAGAGGGGGTGGGTATGTGGAAGTGGGGGTAGAGGGGGTGGGTGGTAGACTTACATATTAACCAAACCTCACAGTATGGTGCATGTTGAGTACCGGACTGAGCCTGAAATCTGTATTACATATAGTAATTGAGGATATATGTGGCGGATTAGGATTAACCCTAGACATTAAGACACATTTAATATATCACGTACATATAAAAAGTATCGTGTACATATAACATGTACCTCGTGTATTAAAAAAAGACCCCATAACTCCTGTATGACTTGAGTTCAGGAGCTTCTTTCAAAATAGTGGCAAATTAAACTTATTTTGAAATAACCTGGAAAAAAATATATATTGTTGTAATACCCCCCAAATAAGTGATGTACCCCTGGGAGGTGAGCATGATGTGCTGATAAACTCCTGGCGAGCAGACTTGACTGCACCTGCTCATTAAATCACGATGTATGACCGCAATTAGGTGCTGTGAAACTCTGAAAAGTTGATTTTAATATTATGTTCATAGAGGAGAAGAGAGAGAGTGAGAGGGATGGAGAGACACAGACAGACAGACAGACAGACAGAGAGGAAGAGAGAGAGAGAGGGAAAGAGAGATACAGACGGACAGACAGGGAGAGAAAGATATAGAGAAAGAAGGCAGGGAGAAAGAGACAGACAGAAAGGGACAGAGAGAGAAAGAGGCTGAGGGAAAGAGATGGGGAGACAGAGAAAGACAGAAAATGAGGGAGAGAGAGACACACAGACAGACAGAGACAGAGAAAGACAGAAAGAGAGCCAGAGCCAGAGACAGAGGCAGAGAGAGAGGAGTTATCAATAAAACTCGTTATACATGATATACAGTTCATATATTAGAGGTAGTACCTTTATTTTCTGAGACCCTTTACAAACATTGCTGGGTTATAGATATATTCAGATACATGTGGGTGAGTGCTTACAACACTGAAAGACATTCAATGTATCATTGGAAGACTTGACATGAGCGTTTTCTGTTGTTTTGTTTTTTTCTTCAATTGGTACAGAAGTGTAATGTTGATTGTATATGAGCTTAGCATAGATTCTGTAGGCATTTCTCTCTAAAGAGAATATGTCAGACAGTTTCAACTGACAGGCACTGATCTAACAACTTTCAACATAGCAAAAGTACTGAGACTGTTCAAAGAATTTTCAATTTGTTAAATGTGTCAAGATAAGTTTTCGGTTGGTCAGAAAAACAACCAATGGAAGACCGTTAAAGGGCATACCTAGGGGGCTGTATGAGCAATGGGCGCTTATAGATTACTCCACGGCTCCCATTCCTTGTCCTTATTCAAGACCCGCACTTATTCACAATTAAGATTCATAGTGAGTTATCAGTACTACATGTACTAGACCCCAAGAGCTAGCTCAAGATGACACATTGTTTCAACTAGTAAACAGATGGATGGATTACATAATATACATAATTTTTGCATTTGATAGAAAAATGTTTTTAAGACACTCTGTGACAAAGGATTGGTACTTCCAACCTTTAAATGCCAAGTGTGCATTAATGCAGCATGCCGAGCAATGGGCATCGTATCTCAATACAATATTTGCCCTTAAATATTTAAGGCACTTTGTATACATGTAATATCTAAGGCACCTGCCCAGTGGGCACACAACATTAAATCAACATTGACAACTGGTTGATATGTGTTGACAATGTTGATCAATTCCAACCTGTCTTCAACACCTTTTTGAGTTATTTCTATTCAACTTTTTCAACCGTCATCATTTTAACATCAGACATATCAATGTCGAATTTTTTTCCCATTGAATGTTGATTCAGCATTGAATCTGTCACCATTTTGCACGATGATTCAATGTTGACATCTCAAATGTAACAACTATCATCGTTGAAATAACATTGAATCAATGCTGAAATACATACATTGAAGCTGCACTGGTGTGTAGGTGTTAAATCACAGTTTATGTTATTATGTTAAGCTCAAGTTTCTTGTTTCTAGTATATGTAGTACAAATATATAATCTACTATTCATTTTCACCACAATTGTGAAACAATTTCAGGCAAGAATCAGCATTTCAAAAGCAACTTCGAAGAACTGAAAAAATGGTCCGAGTGTGTTTGTTTTAAAAGATCCTAGTTTTCTCCTTTTTTTCAAGAATACTATTCATTCTAAGAATATTCATTGTAGGAAGCCTAGCCTTTTTTTTTAGCATACCACGTAAAACACAGTTCCATGTTTTATATTTTTGCCTAAGTACCATTAAATGCCTAGGCCTGTACATTGGCCTTGATAATCATGGAACGTAATACTTGTTTTCAGACTTGTTGATAGTAGAGAAAGTACAGTTTAACCCATATCAATTTGATACGCTCTCTGATCTGCACATGGTTATCTATAATTCAAGTTAGTGGAATGAATCATCTACCTTCCATCATGGAATGTTCTATCACGATATGTTCTTTGTATCACTAACCAACTGTACTGTAACTTTGTAATTTTCCCATTTTTCATATTATGTAAGAATAGAGGCCTATATTAGGATAATATAGATATATGGGGGGAAAGATTTCCCACTCCTGATGAACAGTCCTTTCATATTAGGGAGTATTCATTATCTATCAACGGGGGGTGGTGAGTTTGAGGGGGTTGCATAAAAAAAATTTTGACTCATCCTAAGGGGTGTACAAAAACTTTTGACCCCTTTTGAGGGGGTCATGAACAGATTTAGCCGCTTATTTGCTAAAAAAAAAATCTCTGCACTCTAGTATTAATCATCGACACGCAAAAATAAATTTGGGGAGGACACAAAAAGGTTTTTTGATTGCTGTCAAGGAAGAAATTCAGCCCCCCCCCTGTTGATGAATATTGACCACTCCCTTATATATTACCTATATTACCAATGGGTGAATTGTTTGGTCCCTTGGGATAATCCCTATTACCTCATAATAAACTATATCAGTACATTGATATATATATGCTTTGTTTACTTATACTCGCTGAGTATCATGTTAAAAAATAACCTTCATATACCTCTTATTAAAGATAAATATTCTATATATGTATTCATAATTCACATACCTCTCATAAGACACCTTGTATAAGACTCACCCTCCTTCAATTAGTCCACCTTTCATCCGTTCAAAATATAATGTTCACATTATATAATATTTATCATTTATTAATATATTAGTCCTTCTGATCTATTTGAACCTACACAAACTCAGTCCTTTTTAACATTGGGATCCTTCAGGAATTGTTGTTCAGATGACATGGGGCTGAATGGGTCCCAGTAGGGGAGATAGTTTGGTTTAAATGCAGGCTTCACTGGCTTCCAGTTGGTAGGAGGCGCCCAAGGCTCGTCAACTGTCCAAACCCTACCTTTACTCCCTTCACTTACTGTAACCGATCCGTCTGAGCTTCTCTGTGATAATTGAGGAGCCCTTCGAGCAACCAGTTCTCGCTTTAGTATTGACTGAACTGGCCCTGTACTCTGGTCCCTTCTGGGCTCCTCTACTGCCCAAGCTTGTTGTGGTTTCCTTACAATACTCCGTTCGTGCCTCATCTCTGGGCCACCTGAGCTCCTTCGCGGAGATAGTTCTTGGGCTCGCCGTGCAATCATTTCATGTTTTGATATTGGATGAACTGAGCCAGTGCTCAAGTCAATAGATTTCCTACCCTTATTTCTCCCTCCAGTTGCTCCATCCGATCCTCCATAGCTCCCCCTTGGTGACAGTTGTAGCACTCTTTCTGCAATCAATTTTCGCCCTGATATTTCCTGGGCTGAGTCTTTGGTTGAATCAATAGCTGCTCTGACCCTTGTAGCGGTTACATCAGACCCACTAGAGCTTTCCCTGGGAGATTGTCGAGGGGCCCTTCGAGCTATCAACTCATGCCTTGATGTTTGATCAATAGGACCTGAACTCAAGTCAACAGAAGCTGCCTTTGCCCTCGACCTATCTAGTGTTACTTCTGATCCGCTTTCTCTAGGTGACAGTAAGGGAGCTCTTCGTGCGATCAGTTCACGTCTTGATATTTTCTCCACTGGACCTGAACTCAAATCAACAGATTCCCTCTCTGCACCTTTGCCACCTGTCACATCTGATGCATTCAAGCTCTCTCTAGGAGATAGCAGTGGGGCTCTCCTAGCTATTAGTTCGTGTTTTGATATATGTTGTACCGGACCGGTACTAAAGTCTACATTGGGATGTTCAGAGGGCTCCTCAGTCCCCCAAGCTTGGAGCACATTTCCCCCACTACCTGGTCCAATGCTAATATCAGCTCCCTCTGGGGCAGGTGCAACGGCACTTAATGAGCGGAAACTGATCGGGTGTTTCCGTTTTGCTGTCGGTTTTACTACTACTTGTCTCCAGTTTGCAGGTGGTTGCCATGGTTCTTGGTCATCCCATACCTTTTTCAGTTTCTTCCATTTGCCTTGTCCCCCTCTGACATCAGGCTCATTGGACTCCCTTTCCCTAACCAGCTGAGCCTGCACTGGCTCTGACGCAACAGAAAATGAACTCTTTACTCCTTTGCTCCTAGTGAGCCGTTTCCATTTTCCTTTCCCGCCAGCAGCTGCTGCATCCATTTTCTTTGACTTTGCTACCACCTCAGCCAGGGTTGGGATGACAGGATCTGATCCAGAACCTTCTAGACTCTGAATATCAGGTTGTGAAACAGGTTGCCCTGGTTTTTTACTCAATATGAGGCGCATACCTGTGCCCACTTTGGTTGTAGTCTCTTGTGGATCAACATCTTCCTCTGGTACGGCTCCTGGAGCAGACAAATGCTGAGGGACATCATCCTCATCCTCACCACCACTCACAATGTCTTGTTTGTCATGCACAATCTCTGCTGCCGTTAGTTTCGGAGCCTCTCCTGCTATAACTTGATCTCTTGGTGTACTTAGTGGTACATCGAGAGGCTCTAATGCTGACTGTGTGGTGGCGCTTTGTAGACCAGAAGGCCCAGGTTCTGGTTGAACAGGTGCCCGCGCCTGTTGAGACAAAGGCTGTGCTGCAGTTACCACAGGGCTTTGAACACCTTCTTCCTCTGACTGTCCCACACGACTACCCACATCATCCGCTACACTTTCTGCCCTCTGGAATGCCTCATCAAGGACAATGTCTCGAGGGGCAGCATAATCTTCATTTGCCTCATGTCCGATTGATGGAGCTTGATGTTCAAATGCTGTGCTTCTCTGAGGTCTGCGCATGGGTACAGCTTCAGTCTCATAAGTAACAGAGGTATCTGGTTGGGCAGATTCCTCCCATGGCATATAGTGGGTTCCTGGGGGAGGGTCATTGAGGATGTTGGTCCATTGGTGAGGTTGTGGTGGACCACCTTGTTCCATGATGGATTCCGCAGGACCAGTGGGTTTCCGGTCTACTGGGGCATCTAAGGTGCGAATGACTTTGATGTGTGGGTTAAGGGAAGTGAAGCCTGTGAATAAGGGAATGATAATGATCGTAAAGAACAAGAAGTAGATGAGATTTGCATCTGGTTGTGCTACGGCACAGATCACCGTGCTTATAATAGCCACTACACTGTACGCCCAGAGGTGGCGTAAACTCGATGAGAACGGGTTTGAGTGGCGCATATCTTCCTCCACCACTCTCTGAGGTGTCCAGTTTTCTGTACAAGATTTACAAATTGTGGCAAAGATGGCCTGACATAGTCGCACAGTCCCAATGAAGGCCTCTGGAGTGTATTGTAAAATAGAGGCAAATGTTTCCAGCAAAGCGAAGCGTGCATTACCAAAGTTTGTGATGGCGAATTTTGGAATGATGCATACCATGAAGAGGACTCCTGCTAGAGGGAGAAAGGGTCTGTGCAATGGGACCCCAATTTGCAGAAAGATGTACAACAGCATCATAGGCTTCATGAACATACTCCTTAAAGCACTATGTGCAACATGAGTGGAAACCAGTCCAAAGTCTACCTTGGTCCGAATCCCAGTCCGGATATAATGGCGTTTATTGAAAAGCTTTTGCAACAAGTTGATTGGACGACCAAAGATATTTGGCCAGAAATAGCGGGACAGAATAAGTTCCCCCTGGTTCCAGCGACGCTCCCTTATATGCCATGTTACGTAGTTATACGAAGGCTCCTCCATGAACCACAAAGAGTCAACAAAAAGTGGACGTAACACAGCAGCCTCGTAGGTATCGTGACTCAGCACATCTATTGGGACTATTTCTAGAGGACGGTCACGGGTTCCGATCATGTTCTTCACATAGAGCTTGATGTTAATCATACCTTTCCCATAGAACCCCCACTGGCCATAAAGAGTGGCCATTGATCGGGATAGCGGCTCATTCAATCGCTGCCTCCACATTTCCAGGTGCATGTAGATGGTATCTGTATCCTTAACATCCATTTTGATGGAGGGTTGTATTATTCCGCGGTCAGGATGTGCTGCTGCGACAGCAAGTAGTTCCTGTGCAGTGCCAGGTGGGCAAAGAGTGTCATTATCCATAATGAGTCCATAATCGAATTGACGATAGTGAATATTCAGCACATCGGCACTCTCATAGAACAAAGGCTCGTTATAAGGCCTTGCCATGGTACTATATAGTGCAACATCACAGTATGTAAATGCCCTAGTTTCACCTTCAGAAAGCAGGAACAAGTCCTGGTATTGTCCGCACTTTTTAAGCACCTTACTCACCCGGTGTATACACATGAACTCCATGGACACCTGGTTTGCAATATCCTCCAGGTTCTCCCTCACTTCATCCTCAGACATTTCTGTGAAGTTCTTCCAGAAGAATCGCAGACGAAATGGATCCACAAACTTGGGCTGGTTGTTAAGGAGAAATTCACCCTCCTCGATGAGAGTTTTCCGAATGAGAGCCCGGTAGTTATCACGTACGACGATCTCATAGTCTCTTATCTCTTCCTTGCTTGAGACAGATAACAACACTGCAGATAAATCTGGGGATAGATTCCCCATGAAGCTATCATACATGTTCTTGTAGGCGCTCTCAACATCCTCCTCACACCTAGCAAGCAGATTGAAGTTAATGAGCATGGTCAGGTTGTGATCATACTTCCTTGGGATGTGAATAGTACGCCTGCCTCCTATTCCGGCGTAGATTAGCGACACTATGGTTATCATCAAGAACTCCATAGCTGAAGCCTCTAGCATTGTAATGACCACAACAACAAAAACACCTTGCACAGGATGAGCTCGCCCCCAGTCTACATTAACAGCATTCAAGATGGCCGCCACGACAATCAACCCAAACCATATGTAGAAGTAAGTTAGGATATGTCGTCGACGGGCTCCTGTCCGTATTTCCATGGAGATGGTGGGATGTTGTCCCCTCCCGGAGACACCCCCACCCTCCCACCCACTGCTTCACTCTTCCTCAATCCATCTTGTGTTTGAAGCCGAATTGAGAACTGTGAGTAAATTTGTCCATTAGCATCTTTTGAAGACATTCGTAAGTTAACATTTTGGCCATCTCCTCAGGCCTACCTTGACTCCTCATACCAATCTTAAAAGTTAGCTTCAATTTGGGAGAGGTCTCTACTCCAGCCTCCATGCTGACGTGGTGTTACATAGTGCTCCTTTAGGGGTAGTGTCCTGCATATAGGAAATCCTCCCAGATAGTAGTAGAAGCTCAGTAGTTAAATCCAGCAGGTCTCATCAGGGTACTAGAACTGCAGTCAGTTATGCCCTCCTGGTCCTCCTTCAGCTGGCTGTAAGTAGAGAAGAACACAGTGTATAAGTACATGTAGAGACATGCATGTAGCACAATGCATGAATAGTAGCTCATAGACTGGATGTATGAGCAGCTCAATGTGCACATACATATAGGGGAATAACAGGCTGCTGCAATAGGTGCTACTAGCTAAGTACTGCTGACTAGGAACTAAAATGGCAAATCGTTGACCCTGTCCACTGCGGCTTATGCCAGATACCTTTGATTGCCATGGTGCATAAATGCAGCCTTTACACAATTGCTTTGATGCAACATGCTGACCAGCAGGCATGCTACATTAGCTGCTGCAAGGAGCATTAAACAATATAGTAAATTGCAATGGTGCAAAGGCCTTGAGAACTTGAGAAATGCCAAGCTAGGTTTTCTGATTTGTGTTCAGTGTACTGATCTCTAAGGGGCTCCCCTTTTCACATGGGTTATAGGAAAATGGAAATATGTTGGCTACCAGAGAGGCAATATACATGGTTCTGACACTATGAGTTAGTTGACAAACCCAGTATAGAGGGTTTTTCTTTGTTAAGGGCATGACTTCAAGACAGCATAAATTTGTAGACATAAGATGCTCTGATTTCCATATTGATATCTGATGTGCATGGAGATTGTGTTGAGAAGCACAAATTTCAAATCATTTAGAAAAAATGGCAACCATGCAGACAAGATGGTTGCCTTGGCCGAGCGACATGTTACTACACGATATCCATACATCCATGGTAGCTACGTGGACCCGTGGTTGTTAAGACAGGAACCGGCTTATAGACCTACATCTCAGATGGTGGTCACAGACACAGACACAGAGCCCCTCAGACACCTAATTAGCAGCATTTAACTATTCATGGGCCGAATAATGCTTTAACGCATCATGCCAATAGACCAGCATGATGCATGAATGCATCATGCTGACCCATTAGGAGTGCATCAACCCTATAAGGGACAGCATGATGCATGAATGCAGCCATGGTGAGTAACTCACCAGGCCTGCACTCCTGCATCATGCTGATAAATGGGTATGATTTGGCCCTCAGAGGTTTAATTAGGAGTCTTTAATTGTCCTTAATTGTCATTAACCTGGCTGGAGGCTGCTGGTAGTAACTGACAATCTGATAGAGACCTATGTGTACAAATATATGTCTCTGATGTGTTCAATATTGTATTAAAGGCATTACTCTAGGATATAGTGCATGGCCAGAGCAATAAGAAAGCATGCATTTAAAGATCTATGTTCCAAGTGGCCAGCACAAAATGAAGCCCCAAGTCAACTTTAATATGTGCACAGATGGATGTTCTAATTGGACAATCCTTTTGATTGAGGATTGAGAGCCAAGATGTTTCAAAGCTAAGACCCTATGCTGGGGTCTAATAAATCAGTTTAAAATCTTTCAATTTTGTATTATCTAAATTCCAGTAGTTTGTAAATGCCTTCTTTTTCCCTGGCCTGTATGTATACACAATCTGTTGGTGGCTAAAGGGGGGGGGGGCTAAAGATGGCGTTATACAAACATTGACTTCATTGTGCCAACTAAGGTCTAGTGACAGACCAGTGACTGTATGTGGATAGTGCAGCCAAGTGGGGCAGTGGCTGGGTTCAAGAGTACTCTCTGACTGAACTGTCTTACACCAGGACCTTCATTAACCTTTTAAACCTGTACAGGATCTGTACAGTGTGTGGTGCATTATCTCCATTGAAGGAGTAAATGGGGAAAAAATGAAGCAAATTGAAATATTGTGAGAAAACAAGGAAGTTAAAATGGAAAGGAATTATAGTAAAACGTCCATGGAAAGAGGAAGTTAATTAAGAAAGAAAGAAAGAAAGAAAGAAAGAAAGAAAGAAAGAGGACAGAATAGAAGGAGGGAAGAAAGGAAAGGAAAGGTATAAAAATGCATCTGATTCCACTTGATAATTAGGTTATTCAACAATGGGCAGGTTTGAGAATTCCAACATTCAATTCAGGCATACATATTTGCATCCATGGACGACCAGTAGGCCTACATAGAGATGTATTGGCAGCATGAGGCGAAAAGTATTCCTATGAACTCTCAGTGTTTGTTCATTTAAAACTATGAACCTTAGTTGTCTAAAAGAATGAGATAAAATAACTCTTTAGGGATGGTCCTTCCTGTGTATAATATGTTTAAAGATATTGGACCAGTGCCTTGATTTATTACATTGCATAATGGATCCAGACTCCACCCACATCCTCTCAGTGTGCCAAGTTAGTATACAATGATACACAAGGGCGGGATTTCAATTATGGCAGATGAATAGTGTACAGTGTCGACTGAGGGACTCAGACAATGACCTAATAAAAGGCTTGGTAGATCAGACAGCAAATTCACTTCCAATATGTGGACAGCCTGGTATCAAGAATGGTATGTTCACCTTTCTATTACGTAACTGCAATTTAAGTATTTGCATTTCATATATATATATATATCTGTGTGTGTGTGTGTGTGTGTGTGTGTGTGTGTGTGAGTGTGTGTGTGTGTGTGTGTGTGTGTGTGTGTGTGTGTGTGTGTGTTTTATGTACTATAGACAGTTGTGATACATTTGAATGTGAAATAAATAGATAGAACTAAACGACCGTGGTGTACGAGGTGGCCGATCCACCACGAGGGGGGGGTCTCCCCCCGAGGGGTGGATCGGCCACCGAGGACACCAGGGGAGTTTAGTTCTATATTTATTTTATGTTTTTAGAGTATTTAATTAACTGAAAATTAACAAAATCCGTTACCGTAGTGCCCCGTACGAGCGGCAGTCCGCCATTTTGAATGTTTACACGCACCCAGAACGAGACTATGGTACCGGATCGGCCGCTGTGGTGGATCGACACACGTTATGCTACTGGGGGTGTGGCGATCGGCCGCGCAATGCTATCTCTAAGGGAAGAAGTTATTCACATAAAATAAAGAATTGAATTGTACTGATGTAACCATTATACACATGTCCTGAGTTGACCTTGATGTGCTGTAATGTTTAATTCTGTAATTAACATGGTGATAATTTGTACTGACCTGCCCAAGGTCAGGCAGCCCCCCCCCCCACACACACACACACATATATATATATATATATATATATATATATATATATATATATATATATATATATATATACATATATATACGTATATATATATATATGTATATATATATATATATATATGTATATGTATATATATATATATATATATATATATATATATATATATATATATATATATATATACTGGTGGCATTTCTCAAGGTTCTAAGACTCAAGTTTTTTATGTCGCACCAGGGGGTTAATTCACAAGTTTAAAAGAATTCTCTTTCACCAAAACGACTAGGATGACATGATAGGTTAAGATTCCAAAACTCTCATTGAAATGAAAATCTTTCATGATAATCATTTATGATTTTCATGGTAAAAATCAATACAGCATGTTGTGAATTGCACCAACACGATCAAGATTCTTTTTTTTTTTTTTTTTTTTACAAACCTGATCATTTTCAAACAAAATCTATTTGTCATAATTCTCTAACTTATAAAACGCCATCCAGATCATAATGTCTTCAATCATACCCTATTACCCCAACGTCTTTACACTTTGAAGGAAAATCAGGTTTGTATGTTTTCCTAATTTTGGGGTTTGGTAATTTTCTGAAGAAAGGAAAAACGACTTAAAATAGACAAAAGTTTTTTTTTTTTTTTCTATTATAGTTATTTCTTAATCTGTGTTTATCAGGGTTCCCAACCCATCCACCCCCCCCCCACCCCACCCCCGCTCAGGGAAAGAATTTCCACAATAGTATTTCTTAATCTGGTCATCATCTAACATGTTTGGTTTTCTCTCACCATAACTTTTGGACACTCCAGCTCCTCCCCCGGCCATCTTTGATGTTCCAAGCAGTATCAGTAGATGCCATGATGTGTCACGTGACCCCTGTAAGCAGACATTAAGGACTTGTAATTAATGATGCACACTGTGAAAAAGATGTCCTCAAAGGATATCTCGTTCCAAAGTTGCCAGAGATCAATTATTATTTTCACAGAGATCCAAATATTTACACAGAGATTCCTCGTACCACCCTACTGCCACCTGGGGTTTCTTGTAACAACTATACACTGCTTAATGACGATGGTTCACTGTTCAGTTTTACAAAGATCATGTATCATGCCCCTGTCATGATGCACCAATGCAGCACTGGGAAGGCATCAGTTCTGGTGCATCATGCCCCTGTCATGATGCACCAATGCAGCACTGGGAAGGCATCAGTTCTGGTGCATCATGCCCCTGTCATGATGCACCAATGCAGCACTGGGAAGGCATCAGTTCTGGTGCATCATGCCCCTGTCATGATGCACCAATGCAGCACTGGGAAGGCATCAGTTCTGGTGCATCATGCCCCTGTCATGATGCACCAAGGCAGCACTGGGAAGGCATCAGTTCTGCATTGACCGTGCAGGGTCAGTATAATACCTTTATCTCACATTTCACAAGGGTAATTAGTTCAGACTTCTGGCACCATAACATACCTGTGGACTTAAGATTATGTGGACTTAGTTTACCTCACTATTATTACATAACATACCAGACCATGGTCCTGCTACTCTCCTAAATGTATGTCACCTTTTAGACGTATTTAACTCTAAAGGTTGTTTCCCATCTGAATCACAGAGAAAAGAAGACTGATCGCTTTGACACATACTGCACAGGTCACGATTGTCTCCCATACATGCGTGAAAGGCATGTTGAATGAGGTTGACACTCTCACATTTGGTTTGTCAACTCCACTTGACATGCGTAATGAAGACAGTTGTCATGGTGACATATGTGCCATGTCCCGATGACATGTGCTCTATGTGTCAAATCAAGTTGACATGGATATACATGTCATTTTGTCAGGAAGACTTTTTTCAGTGAAGGCTAGGATCACAAAGGCAGCCTTGATACACAAACCAAGCAGGAGATATACCATAAACTCCAGGGTGGTACTAATGAAGACTCATGTATGGTCTCTTTAATGAACAGTGGTCACATTAAGGTCAGTTAGCCACCATAAATGAGTAAATGTATCTTGTGCCAGTAAGGGAGTGTGTTTCTTTGAATTGAATCTAAATTGTTCATTACTGTGGTGTTAACTGCTATTCAACTGTTAGGGAAGAGTCATTTATTGTCAGGGGGGGGGGGCTTGTTAGATATAGGGGGGGGGCATTTTGAAAAAGAGCCTCTTGGTGGGGGGGGGCAAAACCTAATAAACCTTCACACTGGGGGGTCAAAACTAAATATGCACTGAAAACCTACGGGAACCAGAACTCGTCAGTAGTGACGACTTTAGGTGTTCCGGTTGACAATACCCAAAACTACAGCTTTAGGTCGTCAGGGGGTCGTCATAGGTGACAACTTTAGGTTGTCAGTGACGACCTAAAGTCGTCACTATTGCTGTCCATTATAGCTGTAGTCCTGGATAGAAATTACACATATGTATTGTATTGTCTTTTCCATTTTCCCAATATCATTTCTTTACTTACATCTCATTACCTCTTCAACCATTAAAGAGCGGGTATCCCCAACCCAGTGTGATGGCTTCAGTGAACCATTATGCTGTAGTATATTGTGAGCTCACTCATTTACATGTCTCTTAGTCACGATCAAATAAGTGGTCATACTCTAGCAATATCCATTAGAGAGGTGTGACTATCAGCATGCTCCATCTTTTTCTACCTTTTCTACTTAGAAATTCCTATCTTTCACTGGTACTTTTGTATCAAACTTTGCCCATATTCTCCTTCTTATAGTAGACTATACAACAAGAGCAATGTAAAGATAAGGCTCAATGTGCATCCCAGGTCACATCGTTTGTATCATAGAAATGCATAGTGGGGCCCTCTCATGGCACAATACCGGACTAGCAGTAGAGCCAAGGTGGTCAGTATGACAACTTAGGGTCATCATATTGACCTGACGAACCTCTGACGACCCTAAACTCGTCATATATGACGACTTACCAATAGCGGCGGGTTTTCAGTGTGGGCAATTCAAATACCCATCACGGCGCATCATTCCACGTGCGTATCCGATTTTTGGGGGGGTCATTTTGCAAAATCAGCTTAGTGGGGGGGGTCACGATCATCTTTGTCTTAGTGGTGGGGGGTCTACCAATCTGCCAAAAGCCATCTAGGCCCCACCCCCGCCTAGCCCCCTCGTCCCTTATTGCCATCAGTAGCCATAAGCTCCCCTCAGTACAGGGGCTCACCTTCAGATGAGAGACAACCTTTAGTTGTGGTCACTTTATAAAAGAACCTGAATGGTGGTTCAAGGGTTTATCTGTTTATAACAAAGTGCTTTATTGTGTTGCCATCTGGGGCTTCATTGTAAAAAGCTTGACTGCATTATAGTTATGGTGGTTCATTGTTCACTTTAGTGAAGATGCCAGGAGGTTAATTCAAAAGATCCTGGGATTTCTACCCCTGCAATCTTAGTGTAGGCACATATCATAAGGCCTGGCCAGTCTACCCTATCTAATGCAGTGGTTGCAGGCCTGTCAGGAATAGCAAGTCCTGATATCACTTCACTATTCCTTTTCCAGCGCTAAGATCACTGCAATCTTAGTGAAAGAATTGCATAGTGGTTTAACCTGAGTACTAGAGCACTTACAGAGAACACTCCTGATTGAAAGAGTGAATAGCCTGCTGCATACATATAGAGGGGAGGGAGGACATTTGCTGAGTGTCCTTGATGGCTCTTAGGGCTACTCATGCATTAAGTGCACTGTAAGGTAATTCTTCCCTTCTGTCTCTTTGCCCTGGGGGGAGGGCACAATGCTTCTAATAGGGAAGTATAAATCATACATTCATGGGAACAACTCTTGAATACTGTACGGGGTCAACTGCACCCTGTGCTCTTTTGTTAGCCCATATGGGGATGGGGAATGATGGTATAAACACTGTTGTGAAGAAGAGTGACTCCACAGCTATTCCTTTATTTTGGGACTCTTACCCCTGTGCCCAGTCAGTACTTCTTGGAATAGTGTAGAAGGGCTGAGACTAAGATTGATGCGATCTTAGTGCTGGTTAGGAAAAGTGAATGCAGTCTAATCTTAAGATCGCTTAATAGGATAAGGCGGAATAATTCCTAAGATCACTGAGGTTGTGATCCCAGGATCTTTTGAATTAACCTCCAGATAGATTCACCATTATTTCCTAGAGCGGACTTCAAAATAGCTGAATTCAATTTCTATTGATTTGGTTAATTCCAATAAGGTTAGCAGGATAGCAGTGAATTAAATTGCTGTAATGTGTTTACTTTAAGTCTCAACTACACCCAGGCCAAAATAAATATATTGTGTGTTTCCATTTACATGACACAAATATATAGGGTCAGTAGGTCGGATTTTTCTTTTTGACATTTGTACATAGGAAATGTTAATCCAAATATCAATAAATTCATCAAATTCTTTTGGACACCTTCTAAAACAGTGGATGATATACTATGTAGTAGTGCATGGTGACATCAGGGGAGGATACCTTCTAAAACAGTGGATGATATACTATGTAGTAGTGCATGGTGACATCAGGGGAGGATACCTTCTAAAACAGTGGATGATATACTATGTAGTAGTGCATGGTGACATCAGGGGTGGATACCTTCTAAAACAGTGGATGATATACTATGTAGTAGTGCATCATGACGTCAGGGGTGGACACCTTCTAAAACAGTGGATGATATACTATGTAGTAGTGCATGGTGACGTCAGGGGTGGACACCTTCTAAAACAGTGGATGATATACTATGTAGTAGTGCATGGTGACATCAGGGGTGGATACCTTCTAAAACAGTGGATGATATACTATGTAGTAGTACATCATGACATCAGGGGTGGATACCTTCTAAAACAGTGGATGATATACTATGTAGTTCATCATGACATCAGGGGTGGATACCTTCTAAAACAGTGGATGATATACTATGTAGTTCATCATGACATCAGGGGTGGATACCTTCTAAAACAGTGGATGATATACTATGTAGTTCATCATGACATCAGGGGTGGATACCTTCTAAAACAGTGGATGATATACTATGTAGTTCATCATGACATCAGGGGTGGATACCTTCTAAAACAGTGGATGATATACTATGTATTTCATCATGACATCAGGGGTGGATACCTTCTAAAACAGTGGATGATATACTGTGTAATTCATTATGACATCAGGGGTGGACACCTTCTAAAACAGTGGATGATATACTATGTAGTTCATCATGACATCAGGGGTGGATACCTTCTAAAACAGTGGATGATATACTATGTAGTAGTGCATGGTGACATCAGGGGTGGACACCTTCTAAAACAGTGGATGATATACTATGTAGTAGTGCATGGTGACGTCAGGGTTGGACACCTTCTAAAACAGTGGATGATATACTATGTAGTGCATTGTGACGTCAGGGGTGGATACCTTCTAAAACATTGGATGATATACTATGTAGAAGTGCATCATGACATCAGGGGTGGTTACCTTCTAAAACAGTGGATGATATACTATGTAGTAGTGCATGGTGACATCAGGGGTGGACACCTTCTAAAACAGTGGATGATATACTATATAGTAGTACATCATGACGTCAGGGGTGGATACCTTCTAAAACAGTGGATGAGATACTATGTAGTTCATCATGACATCAGGGGTGGATACCTTCTAAAACAGTGGATGATATACTATGTAATTCATCATGACATCAGGGGTGGATACCTTCTAAAACAGTGGATGATATACTATGTAGTTCATCATGACATCAGGGGTGGATACCTTCTAAAACAGTGGATGATATACTATGTAGTAGTGCATGGTGACATCAGGGGTGGACACCTTCTAAAACAGTGGATGATATACTATGTAGTTCATCATGACATCAGGGGTGGATACCTTCTAAAACAGTGGATGATATACTATGTAGTAGTGCATGGTGACATCAGGGGTGGACACCTTCTAAAATAGTGGATGATATACTATGTAGAAGTGCATCATGACGTCAGGGGTGGATACCTTCTAAAACAGTGGATGATATACTATGTAGTTCATCATGACATCAGGGGTGGATACCTTCTAAAACAGTGGATGATATACTATGTAGTTCATCATGACATCATGGGTGGATACCTTCTAAAACAGTGGATGATATACTATGTAGTTCATCATGACATCAGGGGTGGATACCTTCTAAAACAGTGGATGATATACTATGTAGTTCATCATGACATCAGGGGTGGACACCTTCTAAAACAGTGGATGATATACTATGTAGTAGTGCATGGTGACGTCAGGGGTGGACACCTTCTAAAACAGTGGATGATATACTATGTAGTAGTGCATGGTGACGTCAGGGGTGGACACCTTCTAAAACAGTGGATGATATACTATGTAGTAGTGCATCATGACGTCAGGGGTGGACACCTTCTAAAACAGTGGATGATATACTATGTAGTAGTGCATCATGACGTCAGGGGTGGATACCTTCTAAAACAGTGGATGATATACTATGTAGTGCATTGTGACATCAGGGGTGGACACCTTCTAAAACAGTGGATGATATACTATGTAGTAGTGCATGGTGACGTCAGGGGTGGACACCTTCTAAAACAGTGGATGATATACTATGTAGTAGTGCATGGTGACATCAGGGGTGGACACCTTCTAAAACAGTGGATGATATACTATGTAGTGTTTCATGACGTCAGGGGTGGACACCTTCTAAAACAGTGGATGATATACTATGTAGTGTTTCATGACGTCAGGGGTGGACACCTTCTAAAACAGTGGATGATATACTATGTAGTGCATTGTGACATCAGGGGTGGACACCTTCTAAAACAGTGGATGATATACTATGTAGTGCATGGTGACGTCAGGGGTGGACACCTTCTAAAACAGTGGATGATATACTATGTAGTAGTGCATGGTGACGTCAGGGGTGGACACCTTCTAAAACAGTGGATGATATACTATGTAGTAGTGCATCGTGACATCAGGGGTGGATACCTTCTAAAACAGTGAATGATATACTATGTAGAAGTGCATCATGACGTCAGGGGTGGATACCTTCTAAAACAGTGGATGATATACTATGTAGTAGTGCATCGTGACATCAGGGGTGGATACCTTCTAAAACAGTGGATGATATACTATGTAGTACATGATGACGTCAGGGGTGGATACCTTCTAAAATAGTGGATGATATACTATGTAGTAGTGCATCATGACGTCAGGGGTGGACACCTTCTAAAACAGTGGATGATATACTATGTAGTGCATTGTGACATCAGGGGTGGACACCTTCTAAAACAGTGGATGATATACTATGTAGTAGTGCATCATGACGTCAGGGGTGGATACCTTCTAAAACAGTGGATGATATACTATGTAGTAGTGCATCGTGACATCAGGGGTGGATACCTTCTAAAACAGTGGATGATATACTATGTAGTAGTGCATGGTGACATCAGGGGTGGACACCTTCTAAAACAGTGGATGATATACTATGTAGTAGTGCATGGTGACATCAGGGGTGGATACCTTCTAAAACAGTGGATGATATACTATGTAGTGCATGGTGACGTCAGGGGTGGACACCTTCTAAAACAGTGGATGATATACTATGTAGTGCATGGTGACATCAGGGGTGGACACCTTCTAAAACAGTGGATGATATACTATGTAGTAGTGCATCATGACGTCAGGGGTGGACACCTTCTAAAACAGTGGATGATATACTATGTAGAAGTGCATGGTGACGTCAGGGGTGGATACCTTCTAAAACAGTGGATGATATACTATGTAGAAGTGCATCATGACGTCAGGGGTGGACACCTTCTAAAACAGTGGATGATATACTATGTAGTGCATGGTGACGTCAGGGGTGGACACCTTCTAAAACAATGGATGATATACTATGTAGAAGTGCATCATGACGTCAGGGGTGGACACCTTCTAAAACAATGGATGATATACTATGTAGTAGTGCATGGTGACATCAGGGGTGGACACCTTCTAAAACAGTGGATGATATACTATGTAGAAGTGCATCATGACGTCAGGGGTGGTTACCTTCTATAACAGTGGATGATATACTGTGATACCTCAATAGTTTTTCACCTTGCAGCAAATGTATTATCCATGAAATAAATGAATAGTCAGGTCAATTTACAATATATTCTACTGTAACCTACCATTTTAACATATTACACTATGACGGGATTTGCTCAGTTCTGAGGCCTTCCCATCACAATTCCATTCCCTGTTTAAAAGGTTTGCCCTCTGTTCTGCCTCTCTAATATAACTTCATTGGTCTAAGGTACCAAAACAAAGGCACAGTGCCTTTTTAAGTTAAATCAACAAGTCAGTCCTTGTTTACTATGGTATTAAGTAATCTGCACATTATGGACCTCAATTGCTTCATTCTAATAAACCTTTAAAGTATGTACACAGGGCGACAGCATCTGCAAATGGTACAATTTCATGACAAAAACTGCTCTGAGACCCTGAGCCAAGAACGCTAATCATAGACTGTGAAAAATTAACTTATAGTAAAATAAGCAAGTCCTTAGCATTAATATGAATATTGCTGTTTGGAATGAGAGTAATACGGCTACTGAGTATCGCTATGATGTAATGCTGGCAGCACATAACTGTTTATCAATATAGAACAGTGCCTCTAAAACCAGGTTAGAAATTGACACATGTGGTCCCTTTATAGTCAAAGTCCTCATGAAGGAGTAGGATCAACTCCTATATAGGGCACAATGAATGACCACCATCTCTGGTATATTATGAACATACTCCTGGACAATGTTTGTCCCTTTCACTATCCATATTATTTATCCAAGGACAGTGCCCTGACTCCAAGGCTGCATGTTAACCCCGTAAGGACAGCATGGTGCCTCAAGGTTTTGTGTTCACCCTGTAAGGACAGCATGGTGCCTCAAGGTTTCTTGTTAACCCTGTAAAGACAGCATGGTGCCTTAAGGTTTCTTGTTAACCCCATAAGGACAGCATGGTGCCTCAAGGTTTCTTGTTAACCCTGTAAGGACAGCATGATGCCTCAAGGTTTCGTGTTAACTCTGTAAGGACAGCATGGTGCCTGAAGGCTTCGTGCTAACTCTGTAAGGACAGCATGGTGCCTCAAGCTTCATGGTAACTCTGCAAGGACAGCATGGTGCCTCAAGGCTTCATGTTAACCCTGTAAGGACAGCATGGTGCCACGAGGCTTCATGTTAACCCTGTAAGGACAGCATGGTGCCTCAAGGTTTTGTGTTAACCCTGTAAGGACAGCATGGTGCCCCAAGGCTTCGTGTTAACCCTGTAGGGACAGCATGGTGCCTCAAGGCTTCGTGCTAACTCTGTAAGGACAGCATGGTGCATCAAGGCTTCATGTTAACCCTGTAGGGACAGCATGGTGCATCAAGCTTCATGGTAACTCTGCAAGGACAGCATGGTGCCTCAAGGCTTCATGTTAACCCTGTAAGGACAGCATGGTGCCTCAAGGCTTCATGTTAACCCTGTAAGGACAGCATGGTGCATCAAGGCTTCATGTTAACCCTGTAGGGACAGCATGGTGCATCAAGCTTCATGTTAACCCTGTAAGGACAGCATGGTGCCTCAAGGCTTCGTGCTAACTCTGTAAGGACAGCATGGTGCCTCAAGGTTTTGTGTTAACCCTGTAGGGACAGCATGGTGCCCCAAGGCTTCGTGTTAACCCTGTAGGGACAGCATGATGCCTCAAGGCTTCATGGTAACTCTGCAAGGACAGCATGGTGCCTCAAGGCTTCATGTTAACCCTGTAAGGACAGCATGGTGCCTTAAGGCTTCATGTTAACCCTGTAGGGACAGCATGGTGCCTCAAGGCTTCATGTTAGCCCTGTAGGGACAGCATGGTGCCTCAAGGCTTCGTGTTAACCCTGTAGGGACAGCAAGGTGCATCAAGGCTTCATGTTAACCCTGTAAGGACAGCATGGTGCCCCAAGGCTTCATGTTAACCCTGTAGGGACAGCATGGTGCCTCAAGGCTTCATGTTCACCCTGTAGGGACAGCATGATGCCTCAAGGTTTCATGTTAACCCTGTAGGGACAGCATGATGCCTCAAGGTTCTTTGTTGATCTCTCAAGATTACAAAGACACGTTGGTTTGCACGAGAAAACAAATACAATTGAAGTGGTTCACTGTTCAGTTTTACAAGGATCCGTGGTATATTTCTATCAATGTTATAACGTTCAAACGATGGTCATTTCCTTGAACTACACAGAAATAAGATATTGCCTAAAGGAACTATTGTCTGCTCTAAGTTCAGAGGTGTAGGAAGCAAATCATTGGGGGGCCCAGCATGGACCCCACCACGACCACCGTGATGATGCCTATATATACCTATGTAATGGTTCGACTTTGTATGCAGGTTAGTTCGAAGTAAAACCAGACAAAGTATCTCGGGTTAGTGCAACAGGCACATATTTATTCAGTACTCAATCACATCCAGTCAACGCTAAGTGATAGATTAGCTCAGTAAGGGTGGTCTGATTTGGACAATGGTGAAGATCTGAGTAACGTCTTCCTCAGCCCCAGATAGGAGATGGAGGACGAACAGTGCTGCCATTCCCCCACAGCGGCCAGTGGTCTTAACGACCTCTAGTAGTTACTGGTGGTGGGCGCACCACTCGAACTGCCCTCTCAAGGAAGACGCTTATACTATATCATGCCGTACTTGCCGGAAAATCTAGGACACCTACTTGAGCTGTCCTAGAATTCTGAAAGTGGTGAGTACAGTACTTACAGCTTTTTCACACTTGCTGAAACACAATTACCCAACGTACCGCTCGCATTTGTTGGGGTAACAGACCCCTGGATTGGGTTAACACAACTTTGTACCGTACTCACA
This sequence comes from Acholoe squamosa, assembly GCA_949317995.1. NCBI lineage: Eukaryota > Metazoa > Annelida > Polychaeta > Phyllodocida > Polynoidae > Acholoe > Acholoe squamosa. The sequence goes on from OX439048.1 coordinate 1,706,282, forward strand.
TCTTTGGGAGTAGCAATATGTCTGTGCTCATGACCTAACTCCAAGGGCCTAAATATAAGCTGGTAAGCTATAAGCTATAAGCCCTCTGACATCTAAAATGGTTGGTGATGCACGGCTTATATGCAAGGTTTTACCTGAGTACTACAGCTGCCACCTACATGCTGGGATGGGTGCTACATGTCAGCTCTCCCGCTCTCATATCTAGATGTAGTAGATCTATATTGGCCTCCATTTACAAAACACATATACAGGTTTTCTCTATTAGTGATTACAGAACCATCTGTTATAAAATAGATCAGTATCAAAGCCTGATACTCCACACACACAGGTCTATGTTGGATTTTTAGTCTTTTCAAAAACTATGTTGGATGTGTGTGTAACGGTTCGTATCGACTTATATGTTGGGTGGCTCTTTGGCTCGCTTATCACTAGAGATACCAACACAACACAAGTAGTTCGGGTTGGGCAAAGCCCCAGACTCCCTACCGCTCGGGTAGGCCTTTATTCAGGATGTCAGAACATATGTCTGGGCTGGACCATGTCCAGTCCCCTTCTGCAGATCATCCGGCTTCTTAGTAGAAGCTGCACGCGAGGCATGGTGCTGCCCCCTCTTGTACCAAACGGGTATCGCGAAGCGACACCTGGTTGGCATAGAAGGAACGAGTACCACACGAGCACGTCTCTCGGATGAAGCGCACTAATATATATACAACGATGCCGGCCCCTACATGTGTTCGCCTTTCTAAAAACTTTACCACACTGCGATCCTTTGGTTTCATAATTGTGCAGGGCTAACTTTTCACAGGACCAGACATGTATTATAAACAGGCCCTATGTCTCAAAACAGACGATTTTGAGGGAAAGCAGCTTTTTTAAAATTAAGAGCCTCACAGTTAATCCTTTATCTCAGGAAAGGGGAGTGATCAAAGAAGGAAACTAACCATATGAAACTTATGGCACCATGAGCTTGTCTGATACTCAAAGTCCACTACCGGCCTCTACCAGCCGAAGTTGTATTAGATTAATACGGTCAAGTCAGCCGACAGAAGCCCAGTGGACTCTGGGTACAGTGATTTGAGGCCTCAGCATGACCATATAGATATTGATCCATGGTCTCTCAGTACTGTTTGCTGTAAGTTAACACCAGAGTAGTAGGAATCTACAGTGGCATATTGACATTGGGTAGGGTAGGGCTACTTGTAGTGTGTCTGGTATGGGTCTGTGTCCACTCCAAGGTATATATTTGCAGAGTTGTTCTTGGTAAACTATGTAGCCAGATCATTTAACTTTATATAGCAATTTAATCTGCAATGCACCTCTCATTCTGTAGGCAGCACTGGGTTACTTGGTGTGGTACTTGGCATACATGGTAAAACCACAATTCTGTATGGAATCAGTTATGTCATTAAAGAAAAGAAAGAAAAACAGAGGCCCCAGGGTTGAACCCTGGGGAACCCCAACATTGATGTCCTCCTTGGTAGAGCGATTGTTATTACATAGGGTTTCATGGGACCGATGAGCCAGATAATAGTCAGCCATTTTCTCAGCCTTCCATGTATATCTAGGCGTTGAATTTTGGAAATCAGGGCCAAATGGTGAACACGGTCGAACGCCTTACAAAAATCTATAAAGCAGGCCACAGTTACCTTACCATCATCCTTAGTGTCATATAACCTTTTGACTACATTAAAGACTGCATCACTTGTCCCCAGCCCTGGTCGAAGGCCGAATTGAGTGTCGCTGAGGACATAATTTTGCTCGAGGCAGTCTACTAGGAGTTTGTAAATTAACTTTTCTAGTAATTTGCCAGGAAGGGGTAGTAAAGTTATAGACCTCCAGTTTTTAAGGTTATCTTTCTTGGGTATTAGTATGAGAAGTCCATAGGACCAGGATACTGGAAAGATGCCGGTAGAGATGGATGTTCTAGAAATGTGAGTGATCTCAGGAATAAGGTACAGTAAGGCATCCATGAGGACTTTGCTGCTGATGCTATCTAAAGCACTGTATTTGTCAATATTAATGTTTTGGACTAGCTTTCTGACTGATTCTTCATTAAAAAGTTCTTTTATGTTAATAGGGTTCTCTTCATCGTAATTGATATCTGCCTGGGCATTGATATCTAGTCCAGAGGGGGGCATTTTACTAAAAAAATCTTGACCAATGGGGCAAAGTAACTATTTATGTAGTCAGCCGTTTGGTGAGCCAGAATCGTCTGACCTGTGACTTCATTTTCAAGTTGGATACTACATACTGGATTTATTAACTCGCTTATTTCTCACCAAAAACAGTGGGGATCATTTTTGCACTCTTCTAATTTTCGAAGGACAAGGATGCAAAGATATTTTGACTGCTACCAAGGCATAAAACACTTTCAGGTGACCACGCGAAAACCCACCACCCCCTAGCTGTTGATAAATAATGACCACTCCATAAAGCGATAAGAAGGTTGCATGGCAGGTCATCAGGGGTGTGTAGAGTACCTTGGCCCACAACAGTAACCACAGCTTATAGTAATCCACATGCCAGGTGCAATATGTTGGTACTGTGTGTAAATAGTTTCATGGAATAAACTTTTTGAGTTCTTTCAAAGGCCTATCAGGCGCAATAAACATTCATATAATTTTTCATTAACGGTCAAGTCTTTCATTTATGCTCAAGTCATAAGGCCACTCAAATAAACACTGGTTTCTCATCACTGCGCGCATCATAAAATTGTGTTTGGAATAATTTCTTTTTTTCTTTTTTTTTTTTTACATATTGTTAGTCAAAAATCATGGTAAAAATGGACAAACAGGGGCATATTTGGTATCAAATTAAAGCTAACAATGTTGGCAATGCAGTAGACTAGAGACTGAGTGCATTCTCACAATTCTTAATAATCAGTTAACTCGTAAGTTCTAAAATCAAGATTTTAGGTCTCGCCCATGCAGTTTTCACCCCGATACGCCTAGGGTGAAAATAAAAAAAAAAAAAAAAAAAATCGCCCATGTCATATTTTTCAGGGGTTGGTGATGAGTGGCCTAAATGCAATGTTTTCTTCTTTTCTTTTTGGCCTAAGCCTGAATCTGTTGGCCCTGGATTAATAGAATATATGAAGTTTCAATGTCTAGTGATCAGCTAGGTCACATGTATGTTATTACATCAATTAGACAGGAATCCTTGATACATTGGTAAAAAAGACATAATTGAGATATTACACCAAAGCGGCCTGTATAAGCGCCCAGGCTGTCATTGATTTTAATCCCACTGTACCCCGGACACTTAGGCCTTAAAAAGAATTTTTGCATTAAGGTAACACTACGTACCCTAATTTGTTGGCCCTATCCTAACTTTTATTTGGGCATTTTGGGGGAAAATCTGATATTTTGGCACTTATCGAGACATGGAAGCTTTTTTTCAAGATCATGCGCATCAAATTCGCGGCGCATAGGCGCGGAAATTTACAGCCAGCCTAAAAAATATTTTTTAAAAAAAATCCCTACCTACCTACCATAATTTTTTTTTACCCCGTTACCTGAACACAACAATTTTTTTCAAGTCTCATAGGAAAAAGGTGCTTGGTTGAATACTTTTTTGAGTGCTTAAGATAAATTTCAATACCCCTAACCCCGGGTGCTTATTCTAGACTGGTGCTTATTTGAGACCCCGGCGCTTAAACAGGACATTAGGTAAGGGGAGAATAAAATGGCATTTCATGGTCTACATGCTTAACAGGTCATGTTTGATACCATGGAAATTGCTTTTGCTTTTCCCAAGGAAGATATGGTTCAAACTGTGAACATACACGCCACACAAGATTCCATGTCACTCGCAGCAACTGTACTTATAAGGTGAGTCTTATTATAGAGTTATAACACATTCATTTTAGAAGAAAAATGTAGATCCTGACCAATTATAGTAACCTTTTCATAAGTCTGAAATAGTTTTTGGTTCAAAATGGGTGAAAAGTAAAATGCTTTGTTTTGTACATTGTAAAAAAAAAAAATGTCGTCAAAATAACGACGGATTCCTCATCCCAAAGTTGCCAGAGACCTGTCATTATTTTCACAGGTTTATCGCCACCTAGGGTTTCTTGTAAAAACTACACTAACTCCCTGTTGTATAATTATGGTGGTTCCCTGTTCAGTTTTACAATGATCCCTGGTAGATTCAACAGTTATTTTTTACAGTCTGTTTATGCACATCCTTCCCTGTACTAAACTACTATGGCATTCGTATTCACTTGAAATAAATTGGTCAATAATTGTGCCTCAGTCTGAGAGGCAATGTGGCATGAAACTTACACCACCATCAACCAATGGCCCTATGGATATGAGGCCCTAGCATGACCTTAGGTAAGGCTTAGTAGTGTTTGTTCTCAGTTAACACCTGGAACTACATAGCGGGCTCATAGGTAGACCATAATATATGGTACATAGGATATATATCTATAGCAGCATATTGACATTTGGTAAGGTATAGGGCTACTTGTAGTGTGTCCGGTATGGGTGTGTGTCCAAGGTGAATGTTTACAGAGTTATGCAGACTAGATAATGCTGCCAGACCATTGAACATACTGGGGCAATCTCACCTGAGACTCACTCTATGGGGGAATACCTCTCTCGGGTATATGCATTATGGCTTCACGTTCTTTTTTGTGAGGACTATTACTATGCTCAATTACCTGCATACATCTCACCACTACGGCAACCAGCAACCAGAACTAATTTTACCCAGAATCCCTGAGAGCCAGTGATAACTCACTGTAGTGGTCGAGATGGGGCCAGCTTGATATTGGGGTGGACGTCTTAAGGTTATTCTATCCTAACCTTTTTGACCTGGTGGTACAAAATGAGTACAAATGATTGTGACCAGTGAGGCATCATGTTCTATTCAACACTTTAAGGGCTGCTCATCACATGCTCATCATGTCCTCAGCTGCTGCATTGGTCGTCATGATGCACCAATAAAGAGCTGGGGAGTCTGCTCACCAGCTCTACATTGGTACATCATGATGGCTCTATATGATAGAATATTGTTCTATGTATTAGAATCTTTTTTATTTAGGAGAAGGTTCATTGAAAAAAGTCAACATGAAAATAGGGTGGTATTTTCTTTTCACTTCACGCAGCTCCCATTACCCAATAACTGACCACATGGCTCTTTGTTCTGGTGCTAACATGCTGTGTACATACACCTCAAGGTATGCTTTAACCCAACCCTTAGACAGAATTAGGCCTGTAGTGTTCGTTCTACCCCTCGATGCTACTCGAATCTTCCAATAGACAACAAAGAACAACTAATCAGGTTCCAGTTAAAACTTTATTTTCAACAACGCATAGGCACCAGCGGTTCTCAATGACAGTTCACAAGTAGTAGTGTTTAAGCACCAAATAAACTTGACACCGAAGAGCACAGTCTTTTAGTGTCCAGTAAAAAGCCAAGAACATATGCAGCAGCACAGAGAAGTATCTAAAACACAGTAGTCAGGCAGCCGCTAACCATCAGTCAGGATGGTCCGTCATGACTGGACTGACTCCAAGGAAGGCCGCGAAACGGCCTTATATACACCAGAGTCGAGGGCCATGTGACCGAACAGTGACCTGGCGCTGGACGAGGAGCATCGATAGACATCGAATGTTCCTGGAGGACGACTTGCGACCACCACAGGCCTAAAGGAAGGATAACATTCTGGTAAAGGGGCTGAATAGTAAAGTGAGGGAAGTGAGGTAGAAATCTCTCTCTCTCTCTCTCTCTCTCTCTCTCTCTCTCTCTCTCTCTCTCTCTCTCTCTCTCTCTCTCTCTCTCTTTGTCTTACTCTTAACATAATACAGCAACGTTGCTTTACTTCATAACATTTTTTTTTCTTTCTACAAATGTGAGTACATTATGACCGTATGCCTACCTTTTATCAATGTTATTAAATTTGCATTGCAAAATCTGTGACGACAGCAAGGTGATTCATTAAATCTGACGACTATTGTAGGTAGTGAAGTGGCAGATCCAGGATTTGGAGAAAGGGGGGGGCGCACATTTTGGCCATGGAATCTGCAGGGTGGATCCAGGAGTTTGTAAAGAGGGGGGGAGGCAAGATATGGTGGTGAGGCTTAATGTAGGGAGATGGCACAGCGCAGAGTGTCACAAGCACAGTGCAGTGATACACCTAGGGGGGTTTGGAGGCATGCCAAATTAAAAAAAAAATTAAACACCCAATGTAGGGTCCCAACATGGATGTAGGGTGGTTGGAGTGGTAACTACAACACAGGTAGGGTGGTAGCAACCAAGGTACAATAAGAACAGGTAGAGGGCAGCACCAGACACACAGGGGAGGCGCTGGAGGGGGTTTATCCAGTACTTTAGAAATACACATATATAATACCGGTATTATTTACCATAAATTAAGAAAATTTAGGAAGCTAGGAGATTGGCAGTAGGAAAAAGGTAGTAGGGAGTAATAGGCAGGATGAAACATATTCAGCATAGTAGGGGATCCCCCTGTGGAGTGGGGACCTTCATGAGAGGGCATGATGGAGCAGAATAGCATCATTCAGAAAGTTCTGAATTCCAGAAAAATGGCATCTCTGCATGTTTGACTGGGCCAAAAAACTTCTACCCATCCTTCCTGTCTCTTCACCTGTCCATCCCTCTCAAAACCTCTCCTTCCAACTCTACCTTTCAATCTTATTCTCTACCTGTCCATCCATCTACCTATCCCTCTCAATGCCACTCCATTTGCTGCCAATGCCTCTGCCAAGCACTGCCCTGCCTACCTCAGCCCTCTTCTTCTACCTACTCCCTGCCAATCTTTCTCCTATCTTCTCCCTACAGATCCCTTTCCCTGGGCTACATATCCCTCATCTAAATGTCCCTTGTAGCTACCCATCCCACCCATTCCTATCCCCTGCAAAGTGGGATGGCACAGTGGGGAGAGAGAGGCACAGGCAGTTCAGTGTTCTGAAAAAAATTGAAATTTTCAATGTGCATTCTGCTGACTTATGGGGATGACTTCATAACTTTAGTTCTAGTAGGAATATTTGAAAAATTCCTTCGCCATTGGAAAGCTTAGGAAGTGGGCATTTTGACCAACCTATTTGGCAGAAAAATAGGGGGGCGCGCGCCCCAGCGCCAACCCCCTAGATCCGCCAGTGTAGTGTGATTGTCAGATTTTATTAATCGCCCTTCTGTGGACATGGATATCTTAAATTTTGAAGTAGAATTCAAGGCTAGAGTCTTTCAGAGTTGCGATCAATAGGGTGAAACTGCCAATGCTTTTTAAAGCCTTCCATTGTGTGATAATTTGTGATACTAACTCCAGTATTTAATATACACAATGCCATGTGCTATATTAACTATAGTCTTTTATATGGTAAGGTCAATGATGAAGGCAATACAAGGCCAAAACCTGACCCTGCATTAAGGGCATTACATGTAGTAATAGTTTCCTATTGTAAGTGGGATAAATATTTGTTTGTGAGACCTTGAAGGCATGGAATAATGGAGTCAATTAGCTATACTTTAATTCATAATGCCCTCCATGGTCCAAACTAAATTTGGGTCAGAGTTTTTGTTGTGCAATATCATTCTGGTCTTTGAGAAAAGAGTTCAGTGATAAAGTCTGTGAGGTGACGTTCATAATTCTACCTCTAATTGGCTGGCTGATTTCTTAGCCTGTGGCAAGCCTGTTAAGGGTTGTATGATGCCCCAATGGTTATACTTCTGTATAGTCATGATGCACCAATGCAGTGCTGGGAGTTTCCCATTGGCCCCCACCTATAAGGTGCAATGAGGATCCATCCTCATATATTTATAAGCCCTGTCTCATAGCACTTTACAAAATGGCCGCGCACACATATTATCTAGTATTATCGCTATACATGCACTGTAAAAAATAACTGTTGAATCTACCAGGGTCCTCGTAAAATGTACAGTGAACCACCATAAGTGTAAAGCATTGAACCAGTGTCGTTTATACAAGAAGCCCCAGGTGGCAGTGCAATGGTACATGAATGTACAAGGAATCTCTGTGAAAATAATCACAGATCTCTGGCAACTTTGGGACGAGGATTCTGTTGTTATTTTGATAACATTTTTTTTTACAGTGTGGGACACCAAGGTAGTGCAATCCAGCACAACATAGGTGTATGGTGCTGACAAATGAACCTCAATGCATCACGTGTGCGGCTCTTATCTCCCGGAAGACCAGCAAGGCACATGATGCCCATCTGTTAACATGATACAGGAATGCAGCTCCAACAAACGAATCAGCAGTCCTGCATTTACGCCTTATGCTGATCCAATGCCATCAACACACTCCTTGAGGCTCACTGCTATGCACCCATGAAGTGCTGGTAAGGCACCAGCACACTCACTGGTCAGCACTTCTTTGGTACATGGCATCGACCTATGTGTGTATGGTGCAAATTCATTAGTGCTACTTAAAGGGTTAAAGGGGACTAAGTGTGCTGCCTAAGGTAAAGGGGACTTAATCATATAAGTAATGTGCCAAAAACAATACAGTATATACAGGCATGTAAATGGACGCCTGTACCTAAACTGTGACATGTGTACTATGTCAGTCATATATTCGTGATGGTCAATCACTATCTTAAACAATTAAATACATAACTAAAGGGGTTCTTATTGACTTTGGTCTTCTGGTCATACTCAAATGAAAAAAAAGAGAGAAAAATGTTTCAATTTAATTATCAATAGCTCGACTAAAATGAACAAGTGATGTGATGTTGGAGGCATTATGTTTAAATTGCACTCCCTTCCACTGATAAACATAATTATAGGCCTAGACTCTAGCGATGTTTGTTCCCTATACTATGATATACTCGGGCCCCTATAGTCAAATAGCGACACATACATAACATCTTGTCAGAATATGTTCATATTCTAGCAAACACACATGGCGAAACTACAAGCTTTCTATTCATTAATACAGATCATAATGCATGTTCAATGACCTAGAGACCACGGTTAATGCTAACCCCATGGACCTTTAAAGCAGAGATCTTGATCTCCTCCTCCCTTGACGCACTACTTAATCAGACCAATGTATTAATCCGCCCCTGTTTAATCCCCCTTTGTGAGATCTTATAGAAGTGTACATTGTAAGAACAACAACAATGACTCTCTGGCACCATGGTGTCAACTATAACAATGGTCAGGCACCCTAGGGTCAGGCGTATACCTCCTGTGTTGGTGATAAAAGTGCATAAGACGCAGTTTTTTTTTAAACATCAAATATCTTACAATGCTTATCATGCTAAAAGATTTGAAGTATATATACAGAATTCTTTTTCATCATATCTCGTGTTCTGATGCACATTATATATCTTATAATGCTGTATGTTTAAAAGTGTGAAGTTTATGCATGCATTTCTTTTCAGTATTGCATTTTTTTTTTATTATACTTTGATCATACATTTTTAATTCCCTCACAACGTAGTAATAATAATTAGTTCTAATAATGCAAAGATGCCATGAAAATGATCTATCTTCTGGTAGAAAATTATTCAAAGAACACCCTTTCCTTGATTTTTCAAATCGCTGATCAAACCTAGGGTATGGTATTCCCAATCTATAACGGTCATGTCGTTGTTTTGGCACAATTGTCTCTGCCAATGAGTTATAAAACTGTTATGGGAAATCTTTTAAAATGACAGATTATAGTTCAAATGGGGGGGGGGGGTAAATACAAATTGACATGATTGCACAGCTCTATGGCTCAAAATAACATTTGATTAAAAAAATCCATTGTTGTTCAAATATAAGAATCATTAAACAAAAGTGACCATCGATCAATATAGCTGTTATCAAACGGGAATCAATGAAACCTTACCTTCTTTTCTATCAGGGCCCAGATATTGTAAAATCCTCCTCTGGTCAGTTACTTATCTTCCATACACAACCAAAAGTCGTAAATTCCAGTTTATCTGGCACCGAAAAAAATAAACACCAATCCAAGTTCCACCACACCCCAGAGCCCCATCCCCCACGTGCTGGACACACACCTTTGTGCTCTGTGTAATACACTCTGAGGTGAGTAGCTATATTCTCTGTACTATTCTACATAGGCAGTGGGGGGGGGGGTCCCTTAATGGTCCCTTCTAAGACCCCATAGTGCATTAATGCATCATGTCCATTGGTCAGCATGATGCATGAATGCAGCCCTGGAGAGTTTTCTCTTGTGTATCATGCTGACCCTACAGGATCGATACATACCTGTAGGGGTCGGCATGATGCACCAATGCAGTGCTTGCCAGTAGACTCACCAGCACTGCATTGGTGCGTCGTCATTGTGACCAAGGTACAAAACGCTGGAGGCGTCATGTGGTCAGCTTTAAAGGGTTACCCAGTGTTTATAACCACTACTGACCAGTTGCTAGTACCTGTTTGATTAACCCTTAAAGGAACGCAAAGCGCTATAATAAACCATTTTGGTCGCCAGGACCGTGAATGCAGCCCTGGTGTGTCTTCTCACCAGAGCTGCATTGATGCATCATGCCGACCCTTGTAGGGTTGATGCACGCCAAGAGGGTCAATATGATGCATTCATGAGTGCAGACCTGGTGCGTTACTCACCAGGTCTACTTCCATCGATCCTACTGGCCAGTGGCACATGCAGTCCTTACCTGGCAGTGTAAAAGAAGTGACCAGTGGCAGCATGGAGAGGATTAGTACGCTATAGTCACCGTCAGCTAGGCCAATTTTCTGCATGCTTCAAGTAACATGGTCTTAAATATAGGTGATTTATGTAGGTCGGATTTCTTTCTCTTTTCTTTTACATTTTCTTTCTTTTCTCTTTTTTGAAAAAAAAAACAGCTTCTTTTCTACCTGTGACTTATTCGGGTTACTGTGGTCAAAGAAAGAAAGAAAGAAAGAAAGAAAGAAAGAAAGAAAGAAAGAAAGAAAGAAAGAAAGAAAGAAAGAAAGAAAGAAAGAAAGAAAGAAAAGAAAGAAAGAAATGATAAATGAAGATTCTTAAAAAATTTGAGGTTCGCAGTTCGCCTTTAGTTGACTGAGGGTGGCTGGAAACCAAACCATTTTGTTTCAAACCACCACTAGCTTTTGCAGTATTGACATGACAACTGTAAAAAAAAAATTCCCTGGGATAAAATTCCTGCCCGGATCCAGATAAAAAGAAGGGAGGAAAGAAAAAAAAAGCCATTAACAGCTTATAGGTAGAGGTGTTTTTTTTTTTTTTTTTTTTGTTGTTTTTTTCAATTAAGCAGTTTATACATTTAACTATTTTGGAGCAACATTATATTGCTTTTTTATTTTACCCTTTTTTGATAGCAGGTTATCTAGGGAATGCAGTACGCGCAGTACAATATAAGAGATGCTCCAAATGGTTTAATGGACATTTAATACTCCCTTCATTGTGATACTAGGGCCTATATCTTCCACGATTAAAAAAATAATAGAACGTTGGCCTTAAAATGTTATTTCATAGAAAAGATATTCGAATCATTTATTTGTCTGTGAGAGGTCAGCATACCAAACCGATATCAAAGCTACATCAATTCAAAGCGCACATCAGGTATATAAGTAGAAGTAATGCACGTGGCGCGCTTTTGGGAATGTTCCGGGAACCGCGCGGACAGACACAATTTGCTTCACTGATCGGCGCGCCGTCTGGTGTTTCACTGCAGCACTACTTGTGTTTTGGTTTTGACAAGTACAAATTGTCAAAACTTAATTGCTCCATTTTACGGTAAGATATGTGATGATCCCTGTCAACAAAGTGTGAAATAGTCTATAAAGATAAGGTAGCTTGAAGGTGTTCATGTATTACATTGTTTCTTAGCAGTGACATTATGATAATCTTGTAAATCCCCTATTATCGCCCTTGGGGCACATGATATGTTAGTATTGTTAGTCAGAGACTGAGAGAGACCCTGTCCTGGTCCTCCTAGTGTGGGGATTCCACACCGTCTGCCGCTCAAGGAGCTCCTAACATCATATGCCTAGGGACCGGTTGGCAGGTCTAGGTCCTCCTCACGTCGGATGGGACAGGGTGCTCTCCGAAGGCAGGAGTGGAAATTGCTTGGCCCGCCCTCTACTGATAACACTTGGCATAATAACATTGCGAATGTTTTGTTTACATGTGTCCAGCCGAGATAATCCTGACCTGAGCATTGTAAATGACATGATCGATAGATCTTGATGATATCTACAACATATCAAAGAATGGAAACTAAATTCACCAATTTTTTTTAGATAAGATAGAGCAATTATAATATCACGAGTAAAGGCTTGCGTATTCCCCCCATTAGGGTTAGCTTTCTCGCACCAACGCACGGCCTGTCAAGGCTGTTTGTCCGAGGCTCCGCTGATTTTGTGCTCTTTGTCATGTTTACTTTCACCTCAAATATCTTCAAATTTTCCTCTGATTTCACCCGTAATCAGGATGATTTTGGATAAAGCAAACCCATATTTATCAAATATCTATTTGGGTTGAATTTTTTTTATTTGTGGAAGAAGCTACGGACGCTCAAAGTAAACATAACAAAGAGGAAAAAGTTGGGGGATCCTCGAACAAACAGCGGCGAGATGGCAAGTTTTGCCACGAGAAACCTAACCCTAATGAGGCGAATGCGACGGCCGCCATCTTTGTTTTGAAAATATTGTACTTGGATGAGAAGCTGAGGCTTACAAGAAGTCAATTTCTCCTAACTTATGATTATCACAGGTTGCTGAAATTTTTTAGGGAAGCAGCTCAGGGATGAACCCTATCTACATTAATTTTCTGGGGAAGATTGATGGAGAATTTAAGCCAGGAGAGATGCGCGAAATGTCCTCGCGTTCAGCTGCCAAGTTTCCCTATGGGTGTACCTACGACCTCCCCAATGGAGGTCGTGATACTATGACTACTTAGTCAGTTAGTGCTGTTCACCTTAAGGTGGTTCGCTACTTGGATAAAATGCCTTGAATGTTGACGCCGCCGCGGTTCCTGGGGTCACTTATTTAGATTCAGATGAGCCCCCGATCAAGGATTCATGCTAGATCTCATCTGACTTTGAATGGAAGATTATCGTTATGGTCAATATTCGATTCAGATGAGATCTCATCTGAAACCTAAATGGAAGATTATGGTCACTTATTTAGATTCAGATGAGATCTCATCTAAAACCAGCAAATCAGTGCAGTATTTTGACAGTCATATAGTCTCCCGTAGGCCTACCCTAGGCTCCTCTATGGCCTACCCCAGGGAGGCACGTTACACTAATTATGTCACTATGGTTCTGCCATGTCCCTGAGGAACCACACGGCATGAATGTTTGTCTCCAGTGTGACGTCATTCTACTTCCGGCCAGGTTAGAAATTTCAGATTAGGCCTAAAAAAGAATTTGTTGTGTTCAGGTAACATAGCCTAAAAAAATAGGGTAGGTAGGTCGGATTTTTTGGGCTTTTTTTGTCTTTGGGTGCCCAAAAGTATAGTATTTTAGCAAAAATTTGCTTTGAAAATAATGAAATCCTTGAAAGAGTAAAAATGTTTCTATTCTCAAGCTAGCTGGACTACTGGGAGGATGAGCTTCAATTTGATACCAAATATGCCTAGGTTTTGACATTTTCCAGGGAAATTTTCACATTTTGGGTAATTTTGCTAAAATCTGTGATCTGATGTATTCATATACATTTCTCTTTGCTGTACGGCATTTGTTACATGAAAACGTAGATAATGTTTTTCTTGGTGCACATTTATCTGCTGGACTGGCCATATCAAACAATTTATAATAATATTATAAATTAGTTATTTCCTCCATGTCTGTAACATTTTCTGTAGCTAGAGAGACTATATCACCCCTTACACCCTTACATTCAGAACTATTACCGTAAACTCCCGCGTATAAGACGCGTCCTCTACGCCAAACAAATCCCTACTGCGTCTTATAGGATTTCCTCAAGTTGGGGGTGCGTCTTATACGCGGGGTTTTCCAACATCTCATTTGGGAAAATGCGCCGATGACAGCTTGAACTCATAGAGCCTGCACCGCGGCAGACCGGGAGGTGTAGATTTGCTCGGCGGGTTTGACGCCGACCGTGTGCCGATGACAGCTTGAACTCATATAGCCAGCAGCGTGGCAGACCGGTCAGTGTAGATTTGCTCGGCGGGTTTGACGCCGACCGTGTGCCGATGACAGCTTGAACTCATATAGCCTGCACCGCGGCAGACCGGGAGGTGTCGACGGGCGCTCGGCGGGTTTGACGCCGACCGTTTGCCGGTGACAGCTTGAACTCATATAGCCAGCAGCGCGGCAGACCGGGAGGTGTCGACGCGCTTGGCGGGCAAAATGCCGACCGTGTGCCGATGACAGCTTGAACTCATAGAGCCTGCACCGCGGCAGCCCGGTCGCTGTAGATTTGCTCGGCGGGGTGTAGGGAACACGTGGGCCGATGACAGCATCGACTCATAGCGCTAGCGCCGCGGCAGCCCGGTCGGTGTACGGGCGCTCGGCGGGTTTGACGCCGACCGTGTGCCGATGACAGCTTGAACTCATAAAGCCTGCACCGCGGCAGACCGGTCGCTGTAGATATGCTCGGCGGGGAAGACGCCGACTGTGTGCCGATGACAGCATAGACTCAACAGGTTGACAATTTTTTGGGGGTGGAGGGTGGGGGGGGTGCGTCTTATACGCGAACCCCCCCTGCTGAGTTGGGGGGGCGTCTTGTACGGGGGGTTTTTTACAAATCGATTCAGAGGGGTTGGATGCGTCTTCTACGCGAACCAGCATACCCTGAGTTTGGGGAGCGTCTTCTACGCGCACCGCGTCTTCTACGCGGGAGATTACGGTAATACCTTCTTTGTATGCTTCTGCCTTTGTCTGATGCACATCACCTGTAGCCATATGTGATTGCAGCTACACCCTTAGTACTAAATGTCACTGGTGTATGATCTGAATCTGGCAGCAGGTTTAAAATTGTCATACCCTTTAGCGAAGCAACTGAATTAATCTCACATAAAACCCAATCAATTACACTCTGACCGCTGGGTGTGTAAAGGCACCAGTATTTGCAGTATTACCTTTACTGCCATTCAGAATTATCATTTCTGTATTTTTGCAGAGCTTTTATTTTTTCAAAAATCTGTAGAAAAAAGAAGTAGTTCGGTGCCCCCTACTTTTATATTCATGTTCTTATTATAGATGATTTTTTGTACCTCTGGGAGAAAAATGAAGAAAATCTAGGATCTTTGATTCAATGGAAGCGACCCACCTTAAAGTTTGACCCGACCACTCACTGACTAGGCAGGGTGCCTAGCCTACAAATTGCACGTGGTAACAATGCAGTGCATGACGTCTAATGCTAGATGGAGGTCAATATATGGCCTAATCATGTTCTAGGCCTAGAATTAGACCGATTTAATGAACCATGGCTATGTACTGCCACTGAGGTACAAACTTTTAATTTACGCCGCTATTCCTTCGTACACTTTTACAAAAGAAATGCATAGGATCCATGCCATGGACCCCTCCACCCTGCCATGTTACCTCAATTGTGCCCCCATGCCATGCCATGAGCAACTCCAGGTAGCAACCTGCCCCAGGCTCGATCTATCGAACATACCCTAACTTGGTCCCTGGGCCATGGTCTATGGCCCAGCCATAGCGAAAGGCGTTTACCCATGCAGATATAATCTTAAACCAGGATCCACTACTTGGACAGAGGCAGATATCAAAAGGGCCATATCCGGGAATAAGTCGCCATGGCTGTTACAAGCAAAATAAAGCACCTGTCCATTGTAACAGGAAAATATTTTGAATGTTATGATTTTGATATATAGTTTTGATTTATGTGAAATCTGTATGGCGACTTAAAAGATCCCCTAAGGGAACCTTTCAAGTCGCCATATGGTAATGCTTTTTACTTGTGACAGGAATACATATGAAATGTTATAATTCTGGTATATAATGTCAGTTCATGTGATATCTATATGGCGACTTAAAAGATCCCCCTAGGGGACCTTTTAAGTCGCCATGTGTACATGTCATTTACTACAGCTAGGCATCAGAAAAAAATAAAATGCAGTCAAGATGTTTTTTCCCCTATCCCCCAAAATATCCAAGCACCATTTTTTTTTATTTCCTCCCCCCTCTGGGAAACCCGTTCCCCAGAATGCTTTATCCTTCTATTCTTTTCCTTAAGCCATCCTCTATATCTACTCTGGTTTTAAGTCGCCATCTCAATGGCGACTTAAAAGAAGAGTAGTATGCCACAATGGCGACTTAAAAGATCCAGGACATGGCGACTTAAAAGAAGAGTAGTATATACCATCCATCACCCAGAAAAGGAACTTAAAACATGCAAGGGGGAGAACTTAAAAGAAGAGTAGTATGCTGGGATGGCGACTTAAAAGCACCAGGCATGGCGACTTAAAAGCACCAGGCATGGCGACTTCAAAGCACCAGGCATGGCGACTTAAAAGAGAGTAGTATATACCATCCATTACCCAGAAAAGAAACTTTAATTATCCAAGGGGGAGAACACCCCCCTCAGGGAAAGGGTTTCCGGGTGGGATAAATATAAAAAAACAGGGGGTTGGAAAGTTTTGGGGGGATTAGAAGGTTAATTTATTCATATGGCGACTTATTTGTTCAAGCTCCTCACCAAAAAAAAAACATGGATATGGTGACTTAAAAGATCCCCTAAGGAGAGTTTTTAAGTCGCCATAAAGTGAATACATATATATTCTGTCATATGGCAACTTAAAAGATCCACTAAGAGGAGCTTTTAAGGGGATCAGTAATGGAATAAAGGCAATTTTTCACTTTTATGGCATTTCCAGGACATCCCAGAAATATAGAAATGTCCTTTATTCCATTACAGACCCCCCCCCACACACACACACACACACAGAGTTATGGCAGTAACCTTTGAGGGATGGCTGTAATGGAATAAAGGTCATTTCTATATTTCTGGGCCTATGATCTTTCAATGGTTCCATTTAATTCTCCATCTAAAATTTTAAGGTTCCATCTTTTCCCTCTACCCAACAATTTCTACACAAAATGTGCCATTTGGCGACCTGTTCATTTTCCCTGGCGACTTAAAACAGGGGAGAGCCATCAAAGGCCGCTGATTCCTCTGAATCTTGTTGGACATCGCTCACTGATCACTGCCTTTGTCGCAATTTCCAAAATCCAACATGAAGCGCAGTCTATGGTTGTGTATTGTAGCTGATATTCAAACCCCCATCACACAAACACACACACACACTTTTGATCCAGTGAATCTCATTGAAGGTGGATGTGGATTGCACTGTGGCTGTTAGAAGGCACTGGTAGTGATTGGGGACTGGGGTGCTTTCTAGTCACATTTGCAGATCACCCGGCTGCTCATTTGAAGGCGGTTGGTGGTGGCCTCTCACAGTTTAGCTAGGTGTTGTAGGAGACACCTTTCGTTGTCCTCACCAGAATGAACCACTTTGTTAATCCGGATGACTTACAATATTATAAAATTAAAGTACATATGAGATACTTACATGTGTGTCTATGTCTTTACAGTGGTTTCCTGCTAAGATGGAATAATGGCAAAGTTGGCGAAAACTCCGCTAGCGCCGCTAGTGGAAGGCAGTGGTGAGAGCTATCAGACAAAAACTACCATGTTTCTATACATGGGTAAAAAGGGCTTTACAAATATCCATACCGGGGATCCAGAGGTTTTAAAGTTTGACACTTTTCAAAAGTTCCAGTATATTCTTAAAAGCATGGACTTCAGGTCCGTGTTAAAAGTAAAAGTAGTGATGGAGTGATGCTCTATCCTTCCCAAAATGTGACAGATTTTTGATCTCCCAGTTTGTTTATTAGGCCAAATCTGGTAGTAGTAATGAAAGAAAAAATATTATTTGGGATAATATATTGTGTGTTTTTATTGTGTACAGAGGAGAAGGTGGCCCTTATTAAACTCAACACACCGATAGACGACCACTTGGACTGCTTCAGGAGCCTGTGGAAAAAAGGTAAGTTATTTGTAATTATTGGTAGTCATTAAACTTGAACTTGAGGGAAAAATTAAAATGTAAGAGCAGCAGCTTTCCAAGAGTTGTCATATTGGTTTTACAAAATTCATGGTAGAATTTGCATAAAACTATCAGATGCCAGATACCCCCAGGAAGTAAATCATGATGTGACGCGCAATAACGTTATGTATAACCCGCAACTTACAGCCCAAATCAGGGATCTACTGCAGCTTTTACCGTCACCCTGAAGTAAGGGCTAATTGGCCCAGGGTATCCCCTGGGCTATTGGAGCCGGGTTTTCAGTCAGATCCACAAATTTGTAATCACCAACTTTAGGGTGTAATCATTCAGTGATATTACTGTTAGTTTACACATTTTTCAAAAGCCAAAGGAAAGTTTCAAATCTCATCTATCAGACAACATTTTGTCCTTTATGGTGAGTGATGTCTTTCTCTACAAAAAAAGCTGCTGTACTTACGTCATGTTTTTGGGAGCTATACTGACTACAAGTTCTTTAACCATTGGGTCTATGGTTCAGATAGATTTTGGCGATGAAATTAGCACATGGAGTCCTATGGGTAATCACCAAGTGAGACACTTTTTTTCAGCAGGCAATGTTTACAGTGTCCAAGCTATACAAATAACACATTGGGGACTAAGCGATAAACTAAGCATGCTAAGGATAAAGTTTTCTGTGGGGGCTAGGTGTCCAGGGGCTAGGTCTCCAGGGGGCCAAGTGTCCGGGGGCCAGGTGTCCGGGGGGCCAGCACACCAGGGGGCCAGCGGTCCAAGGGGTTTAGTAAGAGAAGATTATGCCAGACTGGTGTCAGTACATGTAGCATTTAATGTATGTTATGGGAAAGCACGAGTGGGTTTATGGGTTAATAAACGTGTAAAAGAGGAGATTATGGGTTAATAATCCACGACCCCTTCGGGGTCGTGGATTATTAACCCATAAACCCACTCGTGCTTTCCCATAACATACATTAAGGCGTTTATCGAACATATTTCTCCATTTTGTATTAATTTCTTACCTTATAACCCAAGAATTAATCCATGAGAAGAAATTTTGTAAGTGCATCCGATCCGCACGGTTTGCCAAGCCATTGTAGCCATTGTTTTTAATCCACCCGTCATACCCTCGTCTTTCCAACTATTTTTCGGGTAGAATCCAAGCATGTCAAGTCCTGTACTTCTAGCACCACCAAATATATGATCTCTAGTTGGTGTTCGCCTACATTTTGTCTCCATTTTCTTCAAAATAAATAAGAATCCATTGATTTTCCATACCGATCCAACGCACACGGCCCGGTACACGGCCATTTTGTCTTGTTGACGAAGTGGGTAGGTGCCCGGATGTAAGAACTAGGTCAGCCACGCATCGAACAAGGAATGGCCGTACGGGGTGGGTTTCGACTCATATCGATGTGGAAAATCAATGGATTCTTATTTATTTCGAACAAAATGGAGAAATTAGGCATGGCATGTTCATATAGGATATCTAAGGATGGTTCTCTGTTAATAACTCCACCTGGCACCATTGAAATCTATTCTAACAAGGTCTGTAAACAAAATTTTTCAAATCCTTGATCTAGATTAACTTCTAACACCGGTCGACTTGGTATAGTGGACAGCGAGCTCGCCTCCTGCCACAGCGGCCGGGGATCGATTCCCCGTTGAACCTAAACGGTTTTAACAGGAAATGTATGGAGGAGTTGACATTGTATATTCGCCCAATTTATCAACATGTCCTGATTGAAACCAGCAGCTTCTTGGAGACGAAGAAAAGGTCTCAGAGTGCATTATGGCTGGATAAGGAACTGGGGTTATGAGCAAAAAAGCACTGTCCAGGCCCAAATAGTTAGATAAGTATAGATAATAGTCTCTATTTGTAAGTAATTAGTCAATATTTCGCAAGTGCTGATTCCTGTGACCCTACAGGGTTGATAGAGGGTTTTATGGTACCTACCCTGAGCCTTCTGTGCTTCAATGCACAACGCTCAATTTTTATATTGGGGGGGGGGGAGGGGGGTAGTAGACCCTGGGCCATATGTGATATATATCACACTTTAAATCTTTCAATATTCAGCACACTATAATCAATATATAAATAGCTCTCGAGATGCGGTTTATGATACTTGTTATAGATATCAGAGTATGGCATATATTTTATTATATTTCATGTTATTAGTTTCTGTTATTGTTTACAGGGATGTAACTTTTTAGTGTTTTGTCTGAGTTTGTCATGTCTTTAGATTTGCCTAAATTTTCCTTCTAAGATCTTTTTTTTTTTTTTGCTGTATTTCACAATGGACTTAGGATATTCATGGGTATCTTCAGAATTTTTCATATACACTCAGACACATGCCTGTGTTGTGTTGATCTAAGATAACTTTATGATTTTTCCTGGTGGTAGCCTTACTAAGGGCGGTGGTAGACGGGGCAGTGAATGACCTTCACAAGTATCAACGTCCTGACGGACAGCCCGAGTTCCTGCCCGACATTGTGACCGGCGACTTTGACTCTGCACGGCCGGACATCCTCGCTGATTACAGAGAGAAGGACGTGGAGATAATAAACACGCCCGACCAGAACCGAACAGACTTCACCAAATGTCTCAGTATCGTCAATGACAGAATCTCATCTCAAAACCTACAGGTCAGTACCAAGTAATAGCCTGAAACAAAGTCACTCAATAATCAGTAATGAGAAAAAGTTTACAAAATATAAATACAAACAAAAGTCCAGGAAGACTTGTAAGATGTCATCTGTAAATTTACAAGAAGTATATTAAGCTCAGGGGAATTAGAATCAGACTTCTAGTAATACTTGAAGCGAACATATAGAGGCAGGGTTAGTACTAAGTCTCAGTTCTCAGTGGATCCACAAGGAGGGCACCAAGACCTTTCATTGAATATAACACATGTCACAGTAGGACCCCGCTCATAAGCATTGGTAGTTTCACGGAATTGTATAAGCATTTTTTTTTTTATTATTATAATAATACTCCGGTTATAAGCCTGGGGTATTTTTAATGAAGAAAATTTTGACCAAAAATAACAAAAGAAAAGACCTGCTTATGACCATATTTCTATTTGTACATCAACATATTTACAACTTTTACCACCAGGTGTCGTGTATCGTGGTATTCGTCTCCTTCACGGGCCGCATCGACCATATCTTTGGTAACATGAACACACTGTTCCTGGCCGAGCAGATGACGTCCCTGCCCGTCTACCTTATATCAGGGGACGGCCTCGCATGTCTCCTCTCAGCGGTCAGTTAATCTTGTTTTTGTAATTGTGGACTCTTTTATGTGAAAGATCTTTGCTTTGATCAAATCCAATGTCAATTCATTATCAGTGATATAACTAGAACTATCCTTGCCCAAAAGAAAATAATGGTAAAGAAATAAGGTTGCATTTTTTTTTCATTAATTTTTAAGAATCTTTTGTGATTCAATGGATTTCTTGCTGGAAAAATGTTTTGCAATTATTTTTTTTCTTTTATTTCTCTGAAATTGTTGACGAACATCATAAAGTGTGTCTATATATTGTAGGGTGAGCATGTACTAGATGTGAGTACAGGACTAGAGGATGGTGTATGCGGCCTCATCCCCCTCGGTCAGCCCGCTAGGACCGTCTCCACCACCGGCCTCCACTGGAACCTCAGTAAGAACCATTACTTTATCAAATAGCACCGCCCTCATATATGACACATCCCCAACTCACCGGTTTTCCCTGAGGCCATTAATGTAAAGAAATCATTGATATTTACTTCCAGATGAGCAGCCGTTAGAGTTTGGGCACCTCGTGAGCACGTCCAATGGGATTGCTGAGAAAACAGTCACAGTAAATACTGACGCTCCTCTACTATGGACCATGGGGATCAGGAACAATGCAGCCATCAACTCACACAGCTAACACTGTTAGTGACGTCAGCACATACAGAGATGACGTCAGCACGCATGGATGACGTCAGCCATCAACCCATACAGCTAGCACACGCGTAGTGACGTCAGCATTCTCATAAATGACGTCAGCACACTCATAGTGACGTCAGTATGATCTTATGCCGTCAGCACATGTTGATGACGTCAGTGCACACATCTCCTGCAGTAAACAAAGGTTTATAACATGAGCTCCCACTTATGACGTCAGCATAGTTTTGCTGACATCAGCTGACATACTTACAATGTCAGCACTTAGAGTTATGACAATATTGTCAGACTAGAAGCTTACATTCTAACAAATATAGCTGATAAAGTGATGACGTGGCACTCAGTGATGTCATCAGTATACAAACTGATAATGTCAGCACTCAGTTATCTATGATGTTAGTGCTCTATTATCTAGTACCGTAATCTCCCGCATATAAGGCGCAGTCCGCCAATTAGACGCATCTAGAGTTTTAGGATTTGGTCAGAAAAATGAAAAAAAATCATAACTTATGTTCTACTTAATTTATTTTCAAAATTCAAAAAGCATTATGTAGCTAATGCCCCCCCCCGACCTCCCTACAACCCCTATGTACTTTTATGAATTAAGGGGGAATGTAACATGTCATAAGAAAGCACTTGATCTCCCCCTTGTTGATTCAGGGAGAACTAAAACCTCGCGTATGAGACTCGCCTTATACACGGGAGATTACGGTAATAGGTTTGTATTAAGAAGGACATAGGTAATGATCTAGTATTTATTTACTGCTACATGATACCAAAGACGTCTATTAATTCTGCTGGTCATGGTTTGAACCATGGACTTATACGAGAATTTATCGTAGAATATGTTGGAAAATACAAAATTGGCCATGAGTTTCCTTCCAATTGGAGTATTTGAAGAATTCTTTCACTATTAGAGAGCTGAGATGATACCGAGAGTAGGGTTAGATAATGATTGTGGTGTCGACATTCAGTGTCGGTCAGTATTGGAGTGAATCTCACTAGCAAGGTGCTTACTGCGCTATGCTAAACCACCAACTCTCTCCATGTTATCAATGAAAAATCATGTATCTAAAAATGGTCTTCTCAATCCATGGACCTGTGTACCGTCATGTGTATGAAGTATTAGGAGGCCTACATGGCTGTCTCCACTCTTATAATGACGATGAACTTTTGAAGACCGACAGGCCCAATTTGTTCTTACGGAACTGGGCTGGAGCGCACTCCATATCCAGAACTAGCGTTATATACACCTCCTCTCGTAGAACATGTGATATCGTTATCATTTGTTAAGCACTGACGGAGCAGCTTTTACTGATGATTACGCACAAATGTGGAACCAAATGACAGTTGTGTAAACTTAAAGACACTGAAAAAAAATCATGATTTTTTTTACTCGTTGTGCTGCATTTATGTATTGTAACTCGCTAGATTGCTGCATCATGACAACCCTGCAGGGTTGATGCACTCCTGCACCGTCGGCATGATGCACAAATGAAGTGCTTAGCAGACTTGCCAACACTTCATTGGTGTATGATGCACTCGTGCATTAGGGAGTGATCATTTTTTGACAAGGGAGAGGCTGGTGGGTTTGCGCGCGGACGCACAAAAAAAATTCCGACCCCCCTTCTTGACAAGTCAAAAATTTTCGACCCCCCCCCCTCCAGAGCAGGGGCGTGGGAAGCAGTTTCAGAGTGGGTGGGACCAGGGGGATTTTCTGCAATTTTAGACCTCCCTTTGCTTGACCTTTTAGTTTTAACCTTTTGAGGAGTTGGCCAAAAGTGGGACATGTCCCCCCTGCTTTTACGCCCATGCAGAGGCGAAAATCACGTGCAAACGCACCCTTTTAACCTTTAGTAACGCGCAGGCTTTTTTTGCTGAAAACAGGTGAAATTATTCTGACCCCCTGGTCAAGAGGTTAAAAAATTACAGACCCCCCCTCAAATCCACCATCCCTGCCCTGTTGTTAAAAAATGATCACTCCCCTAGCAGCCTTTAAAGGGTTGAGGCTGTCCAAAACGAGCGTAAATTATCCTGTATAAGCCGCACCCTGAGTTTCTAGCCAAGGCGTAAGCTGCACCTCGGCAGGGTTCCCACAGGTCAGGGATAATGAAGGTAAAGGCTAGGCCTTAGGCCTACGTGTAATTCACTACTATATCCTATGTTCAATGGCGACCACAGAATCTCTATTCTTTTATTCATTCTGCTGCCCTTCAAGGGTTAATGTGATGCCATTTCACGATCCGTTGTATCTAAAGGTGAACTGGTGCTATGTGGCACTGAAAGGGTTAATGACCACTGGTGCATGAAGCCTGGAAGAATAGACTAATCCCCTATTGTTCATGGCCACTGAACTGGTACACAAACCATTCTCTGTCTCTGAGGTGTAAATGCTATCTATCTACATGGCCTATGGGCTACCTTGAACTATATTTACCCTATATATAAAAATGTCTTCCTTGGCCGCTGGTTACAAAATGCACTTTTTGCGACTGCTTCAGCCTAGTGTACCGGTAGGGTACCAGATGAAGCAAAATTTTCATGCAGTGAAGCAGTGAGGAAACTGCCAGCTAACTCGACCTGATATATGGACATTTCAACAAATATATTCATATAAATTTGTATGTTTTACCAACCTGATTGGTAGTAATGTTTTACAATTCAAGTTTTCTTTAATCTATACTTTGGTAAAACGTTTTATAGCCTCAAAAATCGTCAGTCAAGATGTACCGTAATCTCCCGCGTAGAAGGCGCGTCTTCTACGCCAAACAAAATGCTGCTGGGTCTTATATGCGGGAGGTAAATTGCCTTGAGTTTGGGGTGCGCCTTATACGCGGGTTTTTCCAACATCTCATTTGGGAAAATGCGCCAATGACAGCTTGAACTCATAGCGCCAGCACGGCGGCAGACCGGGAGGTGTCGACGCGCTCGCCGGGGATAAGGCCCACCATGCGCCGATGACAGCTTGAACTCATATAGCCAGCAATTCGGCGGCCCGGTCGGTGTAGATTTGCTCGGCGGGTTTGACGCTGACCGTGTGCCGATGACAGCTTGAACTCATATAGCCAGCACCGCGGCAGACCGGGAGGTGTTGACGGGCGCTCGGCGGGTTTGACGCCGACCGTCACACCGTGTGCCGATGATAGCTTGAACTCATATAGCCAGCAGCGCGGCAGACTGGGAGGTGTCGACGGGCGCTCGGCGGGTTTGACGCCGACCGTGTGCCGATGACAGCTTGAACTCATAGCCAGCAGCCGGTCGGTGTAGATTAGCTCGGCGGGTTTGACGCCGACCGTCACACCGTGTGCCGATGACAGCTTGAACTCATATAGCCAGCAGCGCGGCAGACCGGGAGGTGTCGACGGGCGCTTGGCGGGTTTGACACCGACCGTGTGCCGATGACAGCTTGAACTCATAGACCCAGCACCGCGGCAGACCGGGAGGTGTACAATAGTGAGGGTGGAGGGGGGTGGGGAGGGGGGCGCCTTCTACGCGAAACAGCCCCCCTGTGAGTTGAGGGGGTGCCTTATACGCGGGTTTTTCCAGGAATCGATCCAGAAGAGGTACGTGCGCCTTCTACGTGAAAAGCCATTCTCTGAGTTGGGGGTGCGCCTTCTACGCGAGCTGCGCCTTCTACGCGGGAGATTACGGTAATTGCCGCCATTTTGGACCTCACTTCAAAAAGCCCTCCCTGATGCTACTTTTAGAGAAAACCTCTCATCTATGGTAGATCTAGATCGTACTCTCTGAGACCTTTAATTTGGTACCTCATATAATAAGATCTGATGATTATTTCTAGAGAAATTTACAAAAATCAAACCTCCGAGAGTATCTGCTGGTAGAGTGTAAATTCTTTTGCTGTTGCTATGCTATGCACCATTGCTAAGTAACGCGATGCTAACTTACGCGTTTCCAGTGTAATACACAAGAGGGCAGCACCAAGTTGCAAAGACTTTTATGAAATGCATGTCCTATGCCCCTAAGCTGCCCCCTTCTCCCTATCTGTAATTACTCGGAGATCATAGCTGCTACCCCACCACTAGTGCCGAAGGCACTAGTATATACCAAAAACATATACACCAATAGCAATGTGTACAGAGACAGAGTATGGGCCATATTTCCCTCTTTGTTCCTATGTCTGTCAGAATCCCTCATTGTTTCAATGTGGTTTGGTGCCTCGGTCTATGTATATATAAGTATGTGATTGACGTCTAAATAAAGAGGTCAGGGTGTCTTAGAAATTTTTGTTGCGAGTCGGGAAAGTCAGGGAAAATTTGCCAGAATGTAGTAAGGGAGTGATCATTTTTTAGCAAAGGGGGGGGGGGGGGCTGGTGGGTTTGATTGGCAGGTCAGAATTTTTAACGGCCCCTGGGGTCAATATAATTTCACCTGCTTTCAGCAAAAAAGCGCGTGTTTTACTATAGGTTAAAAGGGCGCATTTTTTTCGGCCCTTTTGACTTTTAGATGTAGCCATTCCAGGGGCAGCCAATACTCTTTTTTCAAATAGCCTCGATTTCCAAAAGTGTGTTCCAGTTTTAATATATTTATAATAGCATAAAGTATTTTTGCTTTAAACATGGCTAAGTTCTTTTTTATTCATGATCATTGGTATAAAAGTTTTGTAAGGGAAAATGATTAGGGAATTTCCATCCAAGATTAGCCAATTTCGATCCAAGATTTTTGTGGGAACCATGCTTAGTCTTGAACATGGGTAGTTCTTTATAGTCAAATAGCATCATATAAGCTGCACCCTGACTTTGGGGACCTCCTATAAGTCGCAATATGAAAGTATGTGCTTCTCATATAAGCAGTAATCCCCAACATTTTGGAAGGTAATTTTCACAAACGGTAAACTTGTGTGGTTTGGTGTTAGTAGAAAAAAAAGAAATGTTTAAAAAGAAAACTTTCTTCAATATCTAATTAGGGGTGATTACTTGATATATAATAATGAGGAGTAGATACTACAGAACGTGACCAAAATATGACGCACCTTACATGCAAGAATTTACGGTAGTCAAGTTACACTTTCCAGACTCGTTACAGGGTAACGGTAGAAGACATTACAGATAAGTCACAAACCAATATTTGTGTTTTGAATCTCGATATCATATCTGTGTACACCGAGCATATTAGGAGTGGAAGGCTTTGTTTATGACTCATTTATTTTTCAGCCCGAGGCTGATATGTCTAGTATAGAAATGATTGTAGAGTTGTTTTTGTGGATTTATCTTACTGTGAATCAGTAGAATTCCAAGGTTAGCGTGATAGGGTGAGCCATTTTTCTAGTGTACAAAATGTACCAAAGGGAAATATGCATATTGTATATATGTACTCAGCAAATGTTATGTACGGGTTCCCTCCCCTGGTGCAGGGGCCGGTCCACTCGGTGGTCCAGGAGGTGAGTGGAACGTGGAGATGTCGGGCACAGGCTTGTGGTCTTGTGGTAAGACGCCCGTCTGCAGACGTGGAGACCGGGTTCGATTCCCCGAAACTCCAAGTGACATTTTTCAGGTGACCTTACAGATATAACATCCGATATGGAAGTATTAAAATCATGTATTAGTAAGATGCAAGCCTTTTTATTCAAGGTCCTATTTAATGGTAAATGATAGAAATTTAAGAAATGGGAATAATTGAATTACATTTTATCGTGTATTGTTATGCAAGCACGGTGCGCCTTGTAGGCAGGGGACAATAAATGTATAATCATGAAAATCTTACCTTTCCTTCTTATTCTCTCATATTAACTTTTCAAAGAATCCACAATTGATGGGGAAATACAAAATCCAAAGAGTTTGTCTTACATTTTTATTATCGTTCATCTCAAATATTTTCAATTTTGCTCCTCGGATTGAGAGATCTTAATATTCTTAACAAAAGGAAACATCAGAATAACCGTAGCTTTACTCAAACAGAAATAATAACTAAATCTATATTCTCCAACAGACTAATAGATAATGATATCTTCACGTTCTACTATAACATCACACTGAGTAATCTATGAGGACGTGTGTAACAATAAATACTAACATGACGTTATCATGACGTAATAACATGACGTAATCACAGAATGACATAATAATTGACGTAGTAATGTGTGTAGCCCAGTGTAATAAATCATGTACCGTGATCTCCTGCATATAAGCCGCGTCTTATACCCACTTAGCGGATTGTCCAATGGGCGCCACCATTGCTGAAGCTGGTTCCCAGCTCTTATCACTGATAACAGCTATCTGATGGGTACTACTGCCCCCGAGAGGACCGCAGTGAATAGCTGGTGTTATTTCATTGGCTGATAATTAAATCAGCTAAATCGGTATACGTGAATCGGATGCCCTCCCTACACCTTACAGAATCAGCCCAAAGTCAGTGTGCACCTTATAGGCGGGGTACTTTCACTATAAAATAATACTAAACCTTCGAACAGCCCCCAGCTGCACTTTATAGATTTTCCTTCAACTCAGGGTGCGTCTTATACACGAAACGTGCCTTATATGTTGGAGAGTACGGCATTAAAGTGTGACAAATCGATCAGCTAACAAACAACCAAATCTGACTCTGTAACCCTTGTAACGCTAGTGCATTCATGTATCATACCCCTTGCACGCAATGACGCATGAACGCACCACGGCGAGTGACTCACTTGCTGCGTGCATCTGTCATAACGACTCTATGAGGTCGATCCACTTCTGGAGGGTCGTATTCAATGATGCATCGATGAAGTGATAACTAAAGGACATGATGCTCTCCTGCATGAGCAGACCTTAAAGGGTTAAAACTTGAACAAAACAGTTTTAACATCAACTGTGGACCTGCTGTATATTGGTGACTGCTTCTATTGGGGCCACCCTTAAAAATATGTTCGTTTCCTGTCCAGAGGCCTGGTGGATTGTTTTGTGAGAATGGGAAATTTTTTTCCTGAGTTCCGAAAAAAGATTTTTTTTTCACCTGTCAGCACAAGAATCTAGGCTTCCAATCACTAAATCTTAGAACGTGATGGCAAATTCATGCTGTTCCCCGCTTACGATGTTCATGACAAATAAAAATATTTTCCTAAAAAAGAAAAAAAAATTCCCCTCCCTCCCTCATGGATCTGAAAAATCCCACCCTCTGGACAGGAAACGAACATATTTTTAAGGGTGGCCTGAGGGTAACAAATGCAGATATTCCGACCGACTATATATACGTACTGCGTCAATAAAGATTTCTCACTAAAACATCAAATATTAAGATCAAGTTGCTAAATTATTGCTATCTGTTCCCTAAGAAAAAACACGCCGTATCTAAGAATTTTCTCAGTCAAATACAAATTTTGCTCATGACAATTTTCTCCTTTTGATATAGAAACAGAATTCTCCCCACATTACAATGACACCGGCGTGTAGCCGGCAAACTTTTTGCTGATGTCAGTGTCATAATCACTACTGGTGTTCTTTTAGCGACACGTTTTGTTGGTTTTTTTTCTCTTTAATTTTGAAAATCCATCCAAAAGTTTATCATATTTGTCTATAAAAATACTTTTGCAATCTTGAGGTCCGATTTCTTTCTCTCAACTAAATATATTTCAATGATTTTTGTAAGCAATTTTTTGAAGCCCACTAAAAAAGTTGATTGTCTATCAGTGCACCTACTTCATAGTGTGATTTCTCAAGTCTGGGGAGAACCCTGTAGAAATAATAGCATATTACAAAATAATTTCCTTGTTTGAAATGAACCCCATCTAGAAATGTTGTATGTATGCATTCACAGTTTATTTTTACATTATCATAATCTTATCAATAAATAACACATTATTTATAATCAGTGGCAGCCCGTGTAGACCTGCAGCATGGCTTCACCCACTACTGACCCTTGTTGTCACGATGCATGAAGGCAACCCTGGCGAGTAACTCGCACCAAGCCAACCCTGTGATACCCTCCCGATACCCTCCCGAAGGGTCGGTATAATGCACAAATACTAAGTAGCCTGCCCACACTGTTCTGCTGCACCAGGGTAAACAAAACAATAAAGTTGTGTTTCAGCTAACATGCTGTAAAAAAAAATTAGGAAGATAAATCAGAATTTCTTTCTTATTTTTTTTTTTTATCTCCAAAGCCCCGAACATTTGGCACACGGAGCTGTGACACAGATGACTAAATTGACCAAAACAATTAGCCCAGAAACATGAACCGGGTAATTTCTTTCAAAACTTCAAAGCTTTTACTTTTTGTTGGCCTCATGGCAACAAAGGGTCTATAGTAATGCAGCTCTACAGTACAGGGAGGTAGATGGTTAACCATGACGCAGCCCTAAAAAGGTTACCTTACTTAATACACGGTCACACATCTAAGTGCCGTTCAACTCTCCCATTTGTAGACTTAGGATGATAAAGTGTGGGTTACAGTCAAACGAGTTGGGGATGTGCGGCAACTTCTTGAGCGTCACTTTGTTGGCGTCTTTTTTAGGAATGAGTTGTGCATACCAGAGCACCTCAGCAGCGCTGGTAAAGACAGTACTGTCTGACAGCTTTATACGACAGTTACTTGACGACTTGACGTATCTCGTCTCACAACTGTCCCACGTCTCAGTCTCAGGGTCATAATAATCGATGTTCACTAACTTCATATCAAACGAGTCCTCACCGTTAATACTCCCGTCAACAAAGAGAATACGGTTACCGATCGGGAACATCTCGTGGTAGGCTTTGGTGAAACCCATTGGTTCTTGGACCTCCCAGGTCCGGGTTTGTAGATCGAGGCATGCGATGTGGTTGGAGATGGCGTGACGGCCACAGCCTCCGGCTACATAAAGCTGGTCATTGAGTACACACGCCCCCATACTGTGTACCAAAGGCCATCCTTCATACATACGCGCAAACACATCCCACTTATTGTCCTTAAACGAATAGCGCTCAATCCGACAGTCCTGGACCTCAGGACCAAAGTCATCATAGCCTTCTATTAAGTAGATGAAGCCAGCATGAGTGACAATTGTCTCTAAGAAGTAGTATTTACGTAACATGGGGGCCATCTCGGCCCACTTACGTTCTCGTGGGTCATATATCTTACAAAGTGGCGTAGATTGGAATTCTTCCTCCATATCATGTTGACTCGGGATACGCTCCCCGAGACAAACCAGAAAGTCTTCCACCACAACCACACCAGTTGGATTCCCTAATGTGGGCTCAATGTCCGGGGGCTGAAACTCCCGCCACTCGTTCTTAGTCGTGTCCAGCGTATACATACGCTGTTCACTGTTTTCATCATAGACAGTGACAAATATGACGGGATTAGCGCGGAGACGAGTAAACTTGGTCTGCATGGTGACACGTTGATGAGTGGGTCTGTGTAGGTATACAAGCGCCTCCATCATATGTCCCCCCACCTCTTTGTCTTCCCATAACATGGGCGCTATCTCACGCACAGTCTTAATCTCTGCAGGGGACATAAGCGGGAAGCGGATATGCGCCATGAGTGAGTTTAAGTAACTCAATCTGCTCTCCTCCTCCTCCCTAACCCAATCCATTACTGCGTAAAACACAAACATCTCCGGCCCATAGAGAAGATCCCCGCGACCTATCAGCGCCAGGAAGCTATCATGTGTCAGCCTCTTATGATGCTCCCCCTGCACCACCAGGGCAAAGTTTTTAGCCACGTAATCCTCGTTAGTTTTAATGTCAGCAGGGTCGGTGCTGTACAACTTGGACAAATTCAGCACATCGACACAGTTCTCAATAGTCGTGTGCGCACTGAGAAAAGCGAGACAAAGTTTGAGCACCGAATGCACCTGTAGATGCGATGCAGCATCGAGAATATCCAAAGCATTTTCCTCATCGATCCTAAGTTCCCCGGTATACAGAAATTGAAGTAATGGTTCCAACCCCTCGGCTGTCACTCCCTTTAGTTCTACTGAGTCCTGCTGGGTCTCCATCATACCGTTAGTCATCATGGCATAGAAGTAGTCGCTGGTGGCGGCCAGGTACATGCGGTGTACACTGAAGCTGCGGGTACCAGCAGTCAGCGTATAGTCACACATGGTGTTAGACTGCCAGAGCTGTGTCATCCCCTGCAGGACCCGCTCACCGTGTTCCACCGCCATCTTCTTTTTCAGCTTCACCCATGATGGGTCTGCCTTATTGTCCTCCGTCATCTGAAAATAATAGGAAAATCAGATCAAGTTACATTTTTGACTCTTCATCCATGAAGGGTATTTCATCTGGAAATACCGTAAACTCCTGCGTAGAAGACGCGCTGCGCGTATAAGACGCACCCCAAACTCAGCACATTCATTTTCGCGTATAAGACGCACATTTTAAGACTGAAATTTGTAAGATTAGTACATTTCTATAGTAAAATTACCCCTCGTATAAGACGCACCCCAAACTTGAAAAAATCCTATAATACCCCCCAGGCATTTGTTTGGCGTAGAGGATGCATCTTATACGCGGGAGTTTACGGTAATAGGAAAATCTGATCAAAGCTTCACGGATCTTTCATACTGTCAGCCATTGGACAAGCAAATTGAACTCAGATTGAAAATCAGATGAAATTATTACGCCTAAGTAGTTGATCGCTAGCCAACTCAAAAAGATAGACTAAAGCATGTCATAGTGTTTGACGTGAGTGGATATGAGGTCGGCGGTGGTGGCAATTATGTCGGGTACTGGTAGTTTTTTTTCTGTTTAATAATACCTGAATAACTCGCCACTCACATACAAAGCACGGCTCATACACGAGTATATCCACTGTCAGGTTCCCCCTTGTAGAGGTAGCAGAAGTTAGGGGTGCGCCCTATGGTACCTGTATACTCTACATTGGATTAAAAACTAAACTCATCAAGCCCCAGGTGTGCCCTATAGTATAGGTTCCCCTTAAAGGAGTGGTCATTTTCAACAACAGAGGTCTGAGAGGAGGCCAAGAGGTAGGTAGTGTCATACTAGTAATTGGCGTGATCAAGTTGTCATATGAGAAATATCATATGGCTAGTGGTGTATGGAGTAAATACATCAGGCTCATATAAAATAGTGTTATTTCCAGTTGTCACTGGTTTATTCAGCTTTAGGCAACATGTAAGAAAATATCAATCATACAGTAGTTAGTATGTAGGTAATTTACAGTAAGTTATAAAGTATAATGTTCTGTTCCACTCCACCTGTGAGGTAACAATAATACAATGTCCAGCATAGTTCTAGGTGGGTTCCCACACCTAGCTCCTGGCCTGCTGCTTAGAGGAATAATGTAATAATGAATAACTTTACCCTCTGGTGGATGTCTTGGGGAAGATAGCCTCTGGCCACTAATGATGGAAACCCATGCCTGTCTAGCATAGTTTCACCATAGTGCAGTGGTATAGCAGGTAGCAGGAGATGACTGGAGATGTTACCTCTGGAGTGGTTCTTGGTGTTCTGTCTTCCTGGAGGTGCAGACAGGCTATTTGTAGCAAATCTTGGAAAAGCACCTCCAGACTGACTGGAGCCAGCAGCATCTGCCTAACTCTACAATTGTTTGAGGGGAGTCTTTCATGTGTCACAGGGGGACAAAGGACCCCCATGGACGCCGCTGTGTCCCCCTTTGTCTTGGTCGGTTCTGCATCTTCAGACCCTCATAACTCGGTCGTTTATGCGTTTATAACCGCCATTTTGCGCATGCGCGGAGTTGAATATGCCAAGTTTATAATGCCCGCTGGATAGGCGCGTAACTCCCGCCGGTTTGTCTGTAGGGAACTCGGAGCTCCATTCAGTCTCCATGGCATAACTTCCTTAATAATGGGAGTTCCGCCTTGATCTTGGGCTCATTCTGACCGTCTAATTATGGGCTTTTCATAAATGCTTTGATATTTGACCTAGGTCGCTCAGGAGCGACGCTAGAGCGACCGGAAGGTTATGGCGTCGTGCTTATGTAACCCATTGTTCAGTTATTAGAGTGCTCAGACACTCATGATGGCGTCAGCGGTGCTCAGGCACCCGTGACGGCCGGTTGCATTCACTTACAAGTTATTAATTTGTGCATTGGACCATGAGGTCGCACACTGAGACCCTTATTCTTATTATATTGTGCAGTGAACCATTAGGTCGGACCCTTTGATGGCATAAACTCTGTCTAACTGACTTGGTTTGGTGTGCAGTGGGGCATGAACGCTCTTATACAAAGTTTGAGCGCTCTTATAGCTCTTAGAACCAACCTATGTATTAATTTCATAGATATTCTTTGATTAATACAATAATATGTTAGAATTTATGGAATAATAAAATGGTATATCATAGTAGATCAGATAAAAAAAAAATCCTACTGATATACTTTTGGAATTTTGTAAAAATTCCGACCTGTTCCTGAGAAAATGACGATTTAAGATTCTAGGTTTTCTAGTAAAATTGAAGGATTTCCTGTGACCAAAAGGGAAAGTTGGTGTGGCAGTAAGAGTACAGGGTAATAGGAAATGTACTGCTATAGCTTTTAATCTTCTGTTCTAACATAATATTAATTCTGATATGACTTATGTGACCTAATTAAATGACATAAATAAGTAAAGGATGTTCTGCATGTTCCGATTTGTGTGACCTAATTAAATGACCTAACTCAGTGACCTAATTAACTTTAAACCATAATAATCAGTGATTTATCCCTGGAATATTTAAAAGTTTATAGGCTGATGAACATCAGAGCCCCAAGAATATTCCAATACAATCATAATTAGTTCAATGTGTCAATATCACATGATATAATCTTGATTCATATAAATATAAGTCAGCAATGAGTTCTATTTATAACCTTAATTACCCTGATCTTACTGAGGTTCAAGATTGTCAGGATCTCTAACTTCTGAGCAGGATGCTTGATTTACACAATCTATACACCAAAAGAAAGGTCTCACAATCTACAATCAGGATAACATTGTAAGAATAAAGGGTAAAGATAATTAAGTTTCATTTCAGGTGATTCAAACCAAATAATATATGAATTTTCATATTTTCAATACTTCCACCATGTGAAAATTCAAATATCAAAGACTAGGTGGTAGGTGCACCGCCATAGGTTAGATTCTGATAAACTTTCTGTGCTCTGACTTATTTATATACCACCTAATAAGGAGTTTCTTAGGGCACCTCTGAATGTTGACTACCATAAACTCCCGCGTATAAGACGCGTCCTCTACGCCAAACAAAATGCTGGGGAGTCTTATAGCTTTCTCTCAAGATAGGGGTGCGTCTTATACAAGGGGTAATTTTTCTATAGAAATGTACTAATCTTACAAATTTCAGCATTAAAATGTGCGTCTTATACGCGGAAATGCATGTGCTAAGTTTGGGGTGCTTCTTATACGCGCAGCACGTCTTCCACACAGGAGATTACGGTAGGTCACAAAATGCCAGCAGTATTGGAGGTACAGTACTGGTGCTGCACCTAGCGGATTTTTGGGCTTCTATAAGAGGGGTCTGGATTTTTTAGTCCCTCCCCCATAAACAACCAGCCATTCCTTGAAAAAATACCACTCCCTGTACACCTTACAGGCTTATATGCTCGGTGTACCTTGTACGGGAGGTATTACGGCACATCTATGATAGTATTTTCATTCTCCAGAGTCCGGAATACCCAGCTGTGAGTACACATTCAGTCTTAGGCCGAAATACCTGCCTGCTTACAGGCAGGATCCAACATGTATACAAGTCTATAGTGGCACAAACACATGGCTAGTCTGAACTAAGTACTCAATGTCACTTCCTGGAAATTGTCCCTCCTATTGACAAACATGTACTCTTCATGTACAGCAACTTCAAGTGGTTGAAGCATGAACTATTTCCAATAAATCAGGCATGTTTATGTTCAGAGTGCAGTCTCCAACATGGAAGGCAATGCTGTTTACTCAGGAAAGCAGTTTTAGAAACGACCTGGATTATAAATTGCTGTGTGTATTTCAAGTGTTTTGTGCATTGAGATCATTGAGTTGTAAGAATGTCTGGCTCGATCCTTATGTTTGGTCAAAGTCCTCACTCAAAAACAATATAAAGAGAAGGTTAAATGATACACATATTCAGAAATACAACCAGTACATTGATAACACAGAGAATACTGGCAAGTGTAGAATTATCAAGATGCGTAAAGATGATCTCAATGACATTTATGAAGAGCGTGAATACCTAACACATACAGAATCATCTAAAATTAGAACCATTATTGCTAAACTCCGGACTGACAATAACTGTACACTTGACAGCCTGTCGAGAAGATATAGAGGAAAGAAACCTGTCAATTCTAAGTGCACATTCTGTAATGCTGTGCAAGATGTCAATCATGTCTTCTTACATTGTAACATGCCAGAGATGAGAAACGCACGGTCAGTGTTTGAAAGAAAATACCTCAAGTTTGTTGATTACTATAAAAGACACGATGGCACTAGGAAACTTTCTCAAATACTAGCAGTGGCCCTATATTGTAAATCATCTAAAAGCCTAGGAGCTGTGAACTGTATATACTCATATATAAAATCTGTCTACAACATTGTAAATGAAAACCTGGTGTTGACATAAGTGTACCTGTACATTAGTAGGTATTTTGACAAGGCTGCTGTGAGGGGTGAGAAAAGCTGGCAGAGTGCAGTGACACTTTCTGCAAGGTGTGAGTATGGCCGCTACTCGCTACCTTGCCGATATCACCGATTTAGGGCCTTAGTAGACTTTTTTCATGGACTTTTGATAGTAATCCTTGCAGGTTAGATATCAAACTACACACCATCGAAATAAGGGAGGAAAAATTCCAATTATTAAACATTTTACAGTAAGTTGAATATGAAGGTTATAATGGAGCTTTGAAAAACATATCAACCACAAGAGACACCAGAAAACTAACACCAGACACAGATTTAAGGCATAATAATCTGCCAGAATATGAAATTTCATGTTTCTATCAATTTGCACACTGATATTTTTGAGAGGACCAAAAACTGAAACATTTGGGAAGTGTTGGCAATTCATATCACTGCTATAGTGACAGCCAAGCAGGTGGCCACTGGCAGTGGTCAGTGCATGGCTGCAATCACATCACAAAAACTAGCACCTATTTCTACCACTTCTATACTATAGTGCTACTTGCCTCAATATTTCGGACAATATTTGTCTTGTATCTCTGGTTCTACACAAGATAGAAAGATTATTCCAAAAGAATTGAAAAATTCGTAATGAGCTCAATCGAATGTGACCAATATTTTTTTTCTGCAATCGGTTTAATTTTTTTGTTGAAGTGCCTAAAATTAGTCAATAAAGCCATCTTGAATCTTTGGATATGCATTGTCAATTGAGTGAAGTGTTGGTGGAAGCATTTGACCTGACAGTAAATACTTCTGTGAGAACTGGGCACTCAACCAATCTGGCAGAGTAGATAGACTACCAACAGACACTTTTGGTCTCTGAGGTTTCCTCAGTCTACGGAGTAATTCAGTCTCTGGTAATATCATAAGGCCAATAGAACTCATGTTACAGTTTACCGTCCACCGCCCGCATGCATTTAAAGGGCCGCATGAGAAAATTTCATTATTCATTATCTAAACAAGAAATGCGGTTGTGACCGTGTAAAAAAACGCCTCCCGCCGTTAATGTCGGTATACCAGTGTTTGATGACATGTCTCATAAAAGCAGACATAAAGAAGATTTCACAATTATCAATTTCTCTATTCAGTAATTTTGTATTGTGAGACCTCATCACATGGGGCAAATGCAATCATCATAGTGCACTCCCGTACCGCTTCGCGGTACCGCCGCTACGCGGCTTGGGAGGCGCTAAAAAAAATTGTAGAATTTCTCAAAAATGTATTTGGACATGGTAGGAATGAGCAAAGCCAAAGGTAGGCACTGAAATACCTCCAGCGTGTGAGTCTGCTGCAGTAGAGGTGTGAAACTGTGATAAAGCTGAAACTGGGTAGTGTTAAACTCTCCTTTCTTTGCAAGCTCATTCTGAAGCTATTAACTGAAGGATCTTTATAAACAAGGGCTCGTTTTAACAGGCTTGGCTAGACCTTTAAAATGAATATTTTATGTACAAGGTTGAATGCATGGAATTTTGCCTTTGACCCCATTGAAGTTCAACCAAAAGTTTAGAACCATTTTATGATGAGAAGATCAATGAGCACCTAAAAATAAATGGTTCCCACCTGTTCTATGGATAAAAGTCATCTAGAAAATGTCTAGCTTTTCTTTTTCTAAGGGGCTGCAGTATGTTTGACAGACCCTGCAATCTTTTGGGCGAGATTATCTGTGGACACTTGTCCCAACCTCTCCCATGTTGGATTAGCGCGGAGACGAGTAAACTTGGTCTGCATGGTGACACGTTGATGAGTGGGTCTGTGTAGGTATACAAGCGCCTCCATCATATGTCCCCCCACCTCTTTGTCTTCCCATAACATGGGCGCTATCTCACGCACAGTCTTAATCTCTGCAGGGGACATAAGCGGGAAGCGGATATGCGCCATGAGTGAGTTTAAGTAACTCAATCTGCTCTCCTCCTCCTCCCTAACCCAATCCATTACTGCGTAAAACACAAACATCTCCGGCCCATAGAGAAGATCCCCGCGACCTATCAGCGCCAGGAAGCTATCATGTGTCAGCCTCTTATGATGCTCCCCCTGCACCACCAGGGCAAAGTTTTTAGCCACGTAATCCTCGTTAGTTTTAATGTCAGCAGGGTCGGTGCTGTACAACTTGGACAAATTCAGCACATCGACACAGTTCTCAATAGTCGTGTGCGCACTGAGAAAAGCGAGACAAAGTTTGAGCACCGAATGCACCTGTAGATGCGATGCAGCATCGAGAATATCCAAAGCATTTTCCTCATCGATCCTAAGTTCCCCGGTATACAGAAATTGAAGTAATGGTTCCAACCCCTCGGCTGTCACTCCCTTTAGTTCTACTGAG
Source organism: Acholoe squamosa (assembly GCA_949317995.1). Taxonomy (NCBI): domain Eukaryota; kingdom Metazoa; phylum Annelida; class Polychaeta; order Phyllodocida; family Polynoidae; genus Acholoe; species Acholoe squamosa. The sequence goes on from OX439048.1 coordinate 1,745,049, forward strand.
TCCTGCTGGGTCTCCATCATACCGTTAGTCATCATGGCATAGAAGTAGTCGCTGGTGGCGGCCAGGTACATGCGGTGTACACTGAAGCTGCGGGTACCAGCAGTCAGCGTATAGTCACACATGGTGTTAGACTGCCAGAGCTGTGTCATCCCCTGCAGGACCCGCTCACCGTGTTCCACCGCCATCTTCTTTTTCAGCTTCACCCATGATGGGTCTGCCTTATTGTCCTCCGTCATCTGAAAATAATAGGAAAATCAGATCAAGTTACATTTTTGACTCTTCATCCATGAAGGGTATTTCATCTGGAAATACCGTAAACTCCTGCGTAGAAGACGCGCTGCGCGTATAAGACGCACCCCAAACTCAGCACATTCATTTTCGCGTATAAGACGCACATTTTAAGACTGAAATTTGTAAGATTAGTACATTTCTATAGTAAAATTACCCCTCGTATAAGACGCACCCCAAACTTGAAAAAATCCTATAATACCCCCCAGGCATTTGTTTGGCGTAGAGGATGCATCTTATACGCGGGAGTTTACGGTAATAGGAAAATCTGATCAAAGCTTCACGGATCTTTCATACTGTCAGCCATTGGACAAGCAAATTGAACTCAGATTGAAAATCAGATGAAATTATTACGCCTAAGTAGTTGATCGCTAGCCAACTCAAAAAGATAGACTAAAGCATGTCATAGTGTTTGACGTGAGTGGATATGAGGTCGGCGGTGGTGGCAATTATGTCGGGTACTGGTAGTTTTTTTTCTGTTTAATAATACCTGAATAACTCGCCACTCACATACAAAGCACGGCTCATACACGAGTATATCCACTGTCAGGTTCCCCCTTGTAGAGGTAGCAGAAGTTAGGGGTGCGCCCTATGGTACCTGTATACTCTACATTGGATTAAAAACTAAACTCATCAAGCCCCAGGTGTGCCCTATAGTATAGGTTCCCCTTAAAGGAGTGGTCATTTTCAACAACAGAGGTCTGAGAGGAGGCCAAGAGGTAGGTAGTGTCATACTAGTAATTGGCGTGATCAAGTTGTCATATGAGAAATATCATATGGCTAGTGGTGTATGGAGTAAATACATCAGGCTCATATAAAATAGTGTTATTTCCAGTTGTCACTGGTTTATTCAGCTTTAGGCAACATGTAAGAAAATATCAATCATACAGTAGTTAGTATGTAGGTAATTTACAGTAAGTTATAAAGTATAATGTTCTGTTCCACTCCACCTGTGAGGTAACAATAATACAATGTCCAGCATAGTTCTAGGTGGGTTCCCACACCTAGCTCCTGGCCTGCTGCTTAGAGGAATAATGTAATAATGAATAACTTTACCCTCTGGTGGATGTCTTGGGGAAGATAGCCTCTGGCCACTAATGATGGAAACCCATGCCTGTCTAGCATAGTTTCACCATAGTGCAGTGGTATAGCAGGTAGCAGGAGATGACTGGAGATGTTACCTCTGGAGTGGTTCTTGGTGTTCTGTCTTCCTGGAGGTGCAGACAGGCTATTTGTAGCAAATCTTGGAAAAGCACCTCCAGACTGACTGGAGCCAGCAGCATCTGCCTAACTCTACAATTGTTTGAGGGGAGTCTTTCATGTGTCACAGGGGGACAAAGGACCCCCATGGACGCCGCTGTGTCCCCCTTTGTCTTGGTCGGTTCTGCATCTTCAGACCCTCATAACTCGGTCGTTTATGCGTTTATAACCGCCATTTTGCGCATGCGCGGAGTTGAATATGCCAAGTTTATAATGCCCGCTGGATAGGCGCGTAACTCCCGCCGGTTTGTCTGTAGGGAACTCGGAGCTCCATTCAGTCTCCATGGCATAACTTCCTTAATAATGGGAGTTCCGCCTTGATCTTGGGCTCATTCTGACCGTCTAATTATAGTAATAGGAAATGTACTGCTATAGCTTTTAATCTTCTGTTCTAACATAATATTAATTCTGATATGACTTATGTGACCTAATTAAATGACATAAATAAGTAAAGGATGTTCTGCATGTTCCGATTTGTGTGACCTAATTAAATGACCTAACTCAGTGACCTAATTAACTTTAAACCATAATAATCAGTGATTTATCCCTGGAATATTTAAAAGTTTATAGGCTGATGAACATCAGAGCCCCAAGAATATTCCAATACAATCATAATTAGTTCAATGTGTCAATATCACATGATATAATCTTGATTCATATAAATATAAGTCAGCAATGAGTTCTATTTATAACCTTAATTACCCTGATCTTACTGAGGTTCAAGATTGTCAGGATCTCTAACTTCTGAGCAGGATGCTTGATTTACACAATCTATACACCAAAAGAAAGGTCTCACAATCTACAATCAGGATAACATTGTAAGAATAAAGGGTAAAGATAATTAAGTTTCATTTCAGGTGATTCAAACCAAATAATATATGAATTTTCATATTTTCAATACTTCCACCATGTGAAAATTCAAATATCAAAGACTAGGTGGTAGGTGCACCGCCATAGGTTAGATTCTGATAAACTTTCTGTGCTCTGACTTATTTATATACCACCTAATAAGGAGTTTCTTAGGGCACCTCTGAATGTTGACTACCATAAACTCCCGCGTATAAGACGCGTCCTCTACGCCAAACAAAATGCTGGGGAGTCTTATAGCTTTCTCTCAAGATAGGGGTGCGTCTTATACAAGGGGTAATTTTTCTATAGAAATGTACTAATCTTACAAATTTCAGCATTAAAATGTGCGTCTTATACGCGGAAATGCATGTGCTAAGTTTGGGGTGCTTCTTATACGCGCAGCACGTCTTCCACACAGGAGATTACGGTAGGTCACAAAATGCCAGCAGTATTGGAGGTACAGTACTGGTGCTGCACCTAGCGGATTTTTGGGCTTCTATAAGAGGGGTCTGGATTTTTTAGTCCCTCCCCCATAAACAACCAGCCATTCCTTGAAAAAATACCACTCCCTGTACACCTTACAGGCTTATATGCTCGGTGTACCTTGTACGGGAGGTATTACGGCACATCTATGATAGTATTTTCATTCTCCAGAGTCCGGAATACCCAGCTGTGAGTACACATTCAGTCTTAGGCCGAAATACCTGCCTGCTTACAGGCAGGATCCAACATGTATACAAGTCTATAGTGGCACAAACACATGGCTAGTCTGAACTAAGTACTCAATGTCACTTCCTGGAAATTGTCCCTCCTATTGACAAACATGTACTCTTCATGTACAGCAACTTCAAGTGGTTGAAGCATGAACTATTTCCAATAAATCAGGCATGTTTATGTTCAGAGTGCAGTCTCCAACATGGAAGGCAATGCTGTTTACTCAGGAAAGCAGTTTTAGAAACGACCTGGATTATAAATTGCTGTGTGTATTTCAAGTGTTTTGTGCATTGAGATCATTGAGTTGTAAGAATGTCTGGCTCGATCCTTATGTTTGGTCAAAGTCCTCACTCAAAAACAATATAAAGAGAAGGTTAAATGATACACATATTCAGAAATACAACCAGTACATTGATAACACAGAGAATACTGGCAAGTGTAGAATTATCAAGATGCGTAAAGATGATCTCAATGACATTTATGAAGAGCGTGAATACCTAACACATACAGAATCATCTAAAATTAGAACCATTATTGCTAAACTCCGGACTGACAATAACTGTACACTTGACAGCCTGTCGAGAAGATATAGAGGAAAGAAACCTGTCAATTCTAAGTGCACATTCTGTAATGCTGTGCAAGATGTCAATCATGTCTTCTTACATTGTAACATGCCAGAGATGAGAAACGCACGGTCAGTGTTTGAAAGAAAATACCTCAAGTTTGTTGATTACTATAAAAGACACGATGGCACTAGGAAACTTTCTCAAATACTAGCAGTGGCCCTATATTGTAAATCATCTAAAAGCCTAGGAGCTGTGAACTGTATATACTCATATATAAAATCTGTCTACAACATTGTAAATGAAAACCTGGTGTTGACATAAGTGTACCTGTACATTAGTAGGTATTTTGACAAGGCTGCTGTGAGGGGTGAGAAAAGCTGGCAGAGTGCAGTGACACTTTCTGCAAGGTGTGAGTATGGCCGCTACTCGCTACCTTGCCGATATCACCGATTTAGGGCCTTAGTAGACTTTTTTCATGGACTTTTGATAGTAATCCTTGCAGGTTAGATATCAAACTACACACCATCGAAATAAGGGAGGAAAAATTCCAATTATTAAACATTTTACAGTAAGTTGAATATGAAGGTTATAATGGAGCTTTGAAAAACATATCAACCACAAGAGACACCAGAAAACTAACACCAGACACAGATTTAAGGCATAATAATCTGCCAGAATATGAAATTTCATGTTTCTATCAATTTGCACACTGATATTTTTGAGAGGACCAAAAACTGAAACATTTGGGAAGTGTTGGCAATTCATATCACTGCTATAGTGACAGCCAAGCAGGTGGCCACTGGCAGTGGTCAGTGCATGGCTGCAATCACATCACAAAAACTAGCACCTATTTCTACCACTTCTATACTATAGTGCTACTTGCCTCAATATTTCGGACAATATTTGTCTTGTATCTCTGGTTCTACACAAGATAGAAAGATTATTCCAAAAGAATTGAAAAATTCGTAATGAGCTCAATCGAATGTGACCAATATTTTTTTTCTGCAATCGGTTTAATTTTTTTGTTGAAGTGCCTAAAATTAGTCAATAAAGCCATCTTGAATCTTTGGATATGCATTGTCAATTGAGTGAAGTGTTGGTGGAAGCATTTGACCTGACAGTAAATACTTCTGTGAGAACTGGGCACTCAACCAATCTGGCAGAGTAGATAGACTACCAACAGACACTTTTGGTCTCTGAGGTTTCCTCAGTCTACGGAGTAATTCAGTCTCTGGTAATATCATAAGGCCAATAGAACTCATGTTACAGTTTACCGTCCACCGCCCGCATGCATTTAAAGGGCCGCATGAGAAAATTTCATTATTCATTATCTAAACAAGAAATGCGGTTGTGACCGTGTAAAAAAACGCCTCCCGCCGTTAATGTCGGTATACCAGTGTTTGATGACATGTCTCATAAAAGCAGACATAAAGAAGATTTCACAATTATCAATTTCTCTATTCAGTAATTTTGTATTGTGAGACCTCATCACATGGGGCAAATGCAATCATCATAGTGCACTCCCGTACCGCTTCGCGGTACCGCCGCTACGCGGCTTGGGAGGCGCTAAAAAAAATTGTAGAATTTCTCAAAAATGTATTTGGACATGGTAGGAATGAGCAAAGCCAAAGGTAGGCACTGAAATACCTCCAGCGTGTGAGTCTGCTGCAGTAGAGGTGTGAAACTGTGATAAAGCTGAAACTGGGTAGTGTTAAACTCTCCTTTCTTTGCAAGCTCATTCTGAAGCTATTAACTGAAGGATCTTTATAAACAAGGGCTCGTTTTAACAGGCTTGGCTAGACCTTTAAAATGAATATTTTATGTACAAGGTTGAATGCATGGAATTTTGCCTTTGACCCCATTGAAGTTCAACCAAAAGTTTAGAACCATTTTATGATGAGAAGATCAATGAGCACCTAAAAATAAATGGTTCCCACCTGTTCTATGGATAAAAGTCATCTAGAAAATGTCTAGCTTTTCTTTTTCTAAGGGGCTGCAGTATGTTTGACAGACCCTGCAATCTTTTGGGCGAGATTATCTGTGGACACTTGTCCCAACCTCTCCCATGTTGGGCACTTACCTATCAATTAAAACCTTATTGTATGCATTTTATATGTTGAGAAATTGATAGCTGTGATAGAAATAAGTGGTTTTGCTTTTTAAATGAAGTTTTTATGACAATTTAAATGGAAGTTATGATCATTCAAACATCCTGAGTCAAAGACGCTATTCTGCCATGGTTCTGTCAGAGCACGCAGTTCAAGGGTAAAAATGACATAAAGAATTTGCTTTTACATTGTTTGATTATGATAAAATGTATCATTACTTACATTCTTGGGGTTATATCTTGCTTATCTTAAAAGAAAATTGCCCAAAATAATCATTTTAGCGATCTAGTCTACCTTGGAGCGATCTTGCTTGATCACAAAATTGGATCCAAATTAAACTCTTAACTATGGCAGAATTCTGGGCCTGATTTGGTACCTTTGACCGGTCATAATTCCACTTTAAATTGACATAGAGACTTCATTTAGAAAGCAAATCCACTTCTTTTCTCAAGATCTATCCATTGCTCATTAGATAAGTTTAATGGGATAAAGTCTTGAAAAATTAGGTAAGTGCCTACCAAAGGAGGGCATATTTGGTATCAAATTAAAGCTTACAGTGCCAGGAATGTCAATAACATGGTGGCATATACAACCTGGAGATTTCCAGGCAGTGCTACCTATATAATGAATAATGAATAATGAAAAAATGCCTCATCAATTTTCAAAATGGCTCTGACGGTAAACTGTAACCTGAGTTTCCATGGCCTAAATATGTTGGCAGAGTGAGTGAGTATGAGCGATAATAACAGTATTTGAAAATGTCCCTCTGATGCGATGATTTTCCTTTTGAATGAAAGCATATATATGGCAATAAAAGTCTGCTAGTTATATCAAGACACATCAAGCGTGATTTGTGGATTGAAATAGTAATGAAAATACGAGTAGAGAATACATACGGTGTATTTGTTTGGCCCTGGCTAATATTTACATTTTTTTCAGCCGGAAACACCCACAGACGCTCCCTGGTGTCAAAGTACAAGACTAGTAGGTTTATTTTCGTGATTAGTTCGTATCAAATTTCATTTTTTAAATCATCATCTAGAATACATAAATTTACGAAATACTCATATAAAAGAAAATGAATTTCTGAAAAATAGCTGCGTTGGGAAAGATCATGCGGAAAGTGATTAACTAAACAATGGCACAGTGCTAACTCCGTACGTAATTCCCGCGGAGTTCAAAGATGGCTACCGTTTCAGAAAAGTCCCGGGTGAGCGTCACTTTTGCGGGTGATGATGACGTTATTCAGCATATTGTACCCATCACGGAGAGACGAGCAAGTAAGAAAGACATATATCTGTTGTTTTCCTAGTTTTCAATGGATGGCATCAGGTATTTCAGGAGATTTCATTCAAAAGCGCACGCTCCAAAATTGGCACTCCACTGACTCTGACTGAGTCTGAGTGTAGCCGTAGGCCTTTAGTCAGGCTGTAGGTTTAAACTGTCACTGACACTTCCAATCCCAAGTGCCACTCTCGTCCCAAGCAGGGGTGGGGGGTGGCGGAGAGAGTTCCCTCTGTGTATAAAAAAAAATTCTTCACGTATCAGTTTGGTGCGGGGGGGGCGGTCGTGATAAATCAGGATCAGTCGTGATAATCAAGTACATCTCAAACCCTTCACTGGCTTCAGCCTATTAATATTAATTTATAATTAAAGGGAGTGATCATTTTTAACAACAGGGGGTAGAATTTTTTTGCCCCCCCCCCCTCCGAAAGGTAGCGAAGACAGCCTAAAATCAGTACTTCAAGTTCAACAGAATTTAACAAATGCTATATCAAATGAAAGGGCATAAAAATTGGAGTTCATAGCTTTTTGAATCAAGTTGATACACCCAATAGAACCATTTTTATGACATTTTTTTATCTTGGAAATGTAGAAATCTTTCTGTCACTCCCCTCCCTGCATTTAAGCTGAAATATACAGATAACACCGACAATAAAACATGCACTGTGCTGGGAGCCCTTTGGCCACACTGTACATAATGGCTGATAGATTCTGAAAGGAAAGTCCGATCTACTAACCAATTACACCCTCTTGCAGCAAAATATTTGTAGATCAACATATCTAAGTGTCATATGACTGCCAGAGGTATAAGTATTTAAAATTTCAAGTTGAAATCAAACTTTTAAATAATTTATTGCTGAAAAAAATGTTATCATGCATTCCTAGATTCAAAATCGCAGAAAATCGCAGCTCTATAGGTGTATAAACTTAATTTATTTTGATTAAAAAAATGTTGTAGAATAGTCCTGTTGGTTCTTTTAGCTTCTGTAAGAAATATTTTTTTAGGAAAATTGGTCCAATGTTGCGTAAGTTTGCAAGCCTGCCCAGCTCTTATTAACTAGTCCATATCTTGCAAAATCCCCTTAAAATGTAGGTATACATGTTGGGTATGCATGTACATTGTCATATCCTATCTAAATTTTAGTAGAAAGGGGAATATCCATGTATTTCTGCAATAAGTGAAGGCTGCTCAGGTGAGTCAAACACGGTGGTCTGACAGAATCATTAAGTTCACTCAAAAGTGGACTGCCTGAATGTGCAGAAAAAATACTAGAATGAAGCAAATAATGTTCTAGTGATGTGGAGCTATGTTTTACCTTTCATTTGATACTAGTTTGAAGTAATTCTGTCCAGTAGAACCCCCAGAATCAATATTTTACAAACACCAGTTTATCATAGTGACAGATACGGGGAGCGGACAGTCAGATTCGGCTGACTTCGCTACGAAAGGGACGAAAATTGCGCGCGAACATGCCCTTTTAACCTATAGTAACACACAGGGTTTTCCACTGAAAACAAGTGGTCAGGGGGTTGAAAAAATTCTGACCCCCCTCAACCCCCCTTCCCGTTGTTAAAAAATGACCACTCCCTAAGTTCAGGTGACCTCGTCCAACTACGGTAATCAATGACAGTGGCATTTTCAGGTGATTCTTTAGTCAATATAACCTTTAGAAGTTTAGTTCAGGCTTCACGCTTCAGCCAGTCGATTGCTAAACGATTGAGTATATACTGAGATAAAATTGATATATCACAAATTATAAACCATGTATTGAGTATATGAAAAATATATGTCGCCCTTAATTTAGTGTACCAAGTATAAAGATCGTACCTGTGGAGTGGGTGGGCGGGTAAATTATAAGAGAGAGAAGTGGTACGGTGAACAAAGCGTGGATGAATGAATGAAATTGAGTGGAAGTGAGTGTAGATGGGCGCCAGTGGGGGCGCCACCAGTTGTCCACAGTGGAAGTTGGCCGCAAGGCACCAGCAATGACCAATAATTCAGAATACGCGAATTATTACCCAATGTCCATAGCTTATATTATTATAGCACTTCCTTTCTTATATATTTGATCACTACCACACTATCCTAGAAAGAATGATTGACGAGTGGATTGGGAGATTTTTGGTGAATGGTACATACCGTAGTGTAGTTCTATGATTTGTGTGGTATTCCTAGTATTACAATAGAGACCGTGGTACATAAGGGCTATGGTGCATGCCGTCAAATCACCAGCTAGACCATTTGAGTCACCTGACTCGTCACATATCTTTTTTTTTGTCAAAAAAGATTTAACAAAATAATCTGACCTACCCCATCTAATTTTTTTCACCATGTTGATAGCTGAAACCAAGGAGGTGAAGACACGTCCCTACTGAAACATAACTTCTTTTTGTGATTAGGTGGGGGGGGGCTTTCTTAACGTGTGCTTCATTTATACTGCTGTGTTTTATCCCATAGGTCTCCGTCAGCGGACAAGTCGCTCAACCCCCAAGAAGCCGGTGAAGGTCAAGGAGGCATCTGAGGATGAGGAAGAAGACGAACAAAACCAGGATGAAGTCTTCAAACCATCTGCAGGTGACTCTTGTTAACAATTCTGGGGAAAAAAATGTTGACTCACTAATTCGCATACCAAATGGAAAATGTTGGTTTTAAAGTCAGGGAAAAGTCCATAGTAAATTGGTTTCTTAAAGGGAAGCCTAGAGTCAATGTAAGAGGGTTTTCCCCAGTAACTACACACTACCTGGCAGTGTAATTGTTAAGTATTGATGGAAATTATCGATACATTAGTACCGTAATCTCCCGCGTAGAAGACGTGCTGCGCGTAGAAGACGCACCCCAAACTTAGCACATGCATTTTCGCGTATAAGACGCACATTTTACTGCTGAAATTTGTAAGATTAGTACATTTCTATAGAAAAAATACCCCCCGTATAAGATGCACCCCCAACTTGAAGAGATCCTATAAGACCCCCCAGCATTTTGTTTGGCGTAGAGGACGCGTCTTATATGCGGGAGATTACGGTACATTGATAAAGGTGAGCTGATATTTGAAATGATTAATAAACGAATCTTATTAATGACAGCTAAATTGTTGCAGCGCTGGTTGATGCGTCAGATATTGGAGGTGCAGATTTGTACAGCTTCAAGTCCAACAAACGTTCCGGGCAGATGGCACAGAAAGGTAGGACCTAAAGCTATGACATAAATATTCAGGTAATTCACGATTTAGGGATTTTTTTCTGATTTCAACATTTTTTAGCGCCTTCCACGCCGCGTAGCGGCAGTACCGCGAAGCGGTACGGGAGTGCGCTATGATGACTGCATTTGCCCCATGTGATGAGGTCTCACAATACAAAATTACTGAATAGAGAAATTGATAATTGTGAAATCTTTATGTCTGCTTTTATGAGACATGTCATCAAACACTGGTATACCGACATTAATGGCGGGAGGCGTTTTTTTACGCGGTCACAACCGCATTTCTTGTCGCACATTTATAAGCATTCCTGTAGATGGTTGGGTATAGGTTAATCTATATAGTATTCTTTGTACATAGAAATTCAGCATGTCTAATTAACAACTTAGAGTTTGTAATACATCCTGGCTCACATATCGGAGTGGAGGAGATTCCTAAAAATAGCATTCCCCCATATGTGTATCAAATGCTTAGTACTGGTAAACGTATATATACATTGAATGTCAACATTAAAACAATCGCATATCACGGTTTCCTTGCAGCATCGGAATCAGCACAAGCAGTCACTCCAAAAAGTGTCCTCAAGTCCGCGCTGAAGAAATCAAGTTTACGTGGTAAGGAAATTTCTTTACTCTCACTGCATCCTTTTCAAAGGTAACTGGTAAAGCTAGGATTCTGAGGCATATTTCAACTGTAGGTCAAGAATAACCAAATTAATTGTTGCCTTTCTTAACTCATAAGACAGTAACAAGATACTATGCATTGGTATATTTTGAATTGGTGTCAGGTAAAGAAATGAATTTTGAATAGAGAAATGAATTCTATTGTGGAAAACAAGATCATTCTAACCAGTTAGCACATATCCATTTCTGATCACATTTCAGATAGTGTAGGGACACCCAAGCGAGGACGTCCAAGAAAAGTTGAGGCTACAACACCATTCAGATTACGGAAACGGAACACAGAAGGTAAGTTGTTGTTTCAAAATAACACGTCTTAAGGGGAAATTGTAAAGTTCCTTGTGAAAAGTCATACTGCTTGTCATGTCACTGAGATTAAAACACTTGCTTTAAAGTAATGGAAAGTGATGCATGTGATAATGAAAATATAACAACTAGTGATGTCGTGTGTACCTTGTTGTTCAGGTGACGATGTATCGTCAGATGAGAGTGTGTCAAGTGGAGACGAGTCTGACCCAGAGGATGCCGAAAATGTTGCTCCCCGCACACCTCGTAGTAAGAAATCAGCCACGTCTCTCTCTACAGCTAAAGGTACGCCCAAAACACCCGCAGGACGCAAGAGGCGCCGCCTGGTGGAGGAAGAACAAGTCGTAAGTATTTCTGTCTTCTTCACCTTTTAATCCTTTAAGTGCTGCCCATGTATTAATGCTTCCTGCCCATTGGAGCATCATGCTGACCCTACGGGGTTGACATATACTCCCGGAGTCCTAATTTACATTACACTATTTCCTCTGATCTATCGTCATAAAACTCAGCATTTTTGACATTTTCCGTTACAACTCTTACAGCAAGCCCAGCCTGTAGATGCATACTTTGAGGCGCAGGATGACCTCGCGTTGACCTCAGACCGGACATTAGCGCGGCTGGAGACGCCACGTATGGACCATGCCACCATGAGTCTGGCCCTGAGGGATGTAGAAGCACCGTATAAAGCAGAACGTGACGCGTTGTATCAGGAACATAGGAACAGCTTCAACCGCTGGATGGTTGATCTCTGGTATGTACTCCATACATATTCAAATCTTTAAAAGCCGCTGATGCATTGATGCATGATGCCTATTGGTTGTCATGGTGCCTATTGGTTGTCATGGTGCCTATTGGTTGTCATCATGCCTATTGGTTGTCATCATGCCTATTGGTTGTCATGGTGCCTATTGGTTGTCATGTTGCCTATTGGTTGTCATGGTGCCTATTGGTTGTCGTCATGCCTATTGGTTGTCATCATGCCTATTGGTTGTCATCATGCCTATTGGTTGTCGTCATGCCTATTGGTTGTCATCATGCCTATTGGTTGTCATCATGCCTATTGGTTGTCATGTTGCCTATTGGTTGTCGTCATGCCTATTGGTTGTCATGGTGCCTATTGGTTGTCATGTTGCCTATTGGTTGTCATCATGCCTATTGGTTGTCATGGTGCCTATTGGTTGTCATGTTGCCTATTGGTTGTCATCATGCCTATTGGTTGTCGTCATGCCTATTGGTTGTCATCATGCCTATTGGTTGTCATCATGCCTATTGGTTGTCATGTTGCCTATTGGTTGTCATCATGCCTATTGGTTGTCGTCATGCCTATTGGTTGTCATCATGCCTATTGGTTGTCATCATGCCTATTGGTTGTCATGGTGCCTATTGGTTGTCATCATGCCTATTGGTTGTCATCATGCCTATTGGTCGTCATCATGCAGGACAAACATGCATTATGCTGACCCTATGTGGTCGATACAGTTCTTGAGAGGCAGCAACCAGACCAATAAAATAGACTCGCTAGCACTTCATTTCTGCATCATGAAGACCAATGGGCACCATGCACTCTTGCATAGATCTGTGGCCCTTAAAGTGTTATTGTGTTATTGACTTTAGTCAATAACACATTCATATATATGGAAACTGCCACACAGAACCACATTAGATTAAAGAGGGAAATCTGGTCTATAGTGTATCTCTGAACAATTGTCACCACAGCTAGGCCATGGTTAAATAACGTATGTTTGACCTTATATGCATTTAGTAAATAATATGCTGAACCAGGTATGACAAAATGGCTTGGACAGCTAGCTTTTGCACCTAAGAGATAGAGCGTAGTCAGCTGTTCATTGGGGCTTGAAGGTGGCAGGTGGATTACTGAGGTGGATTACTGACGCCTCATTGTTGGTGCACACAAACCATTAACCCTTTAGGGGCTGCATAGAACAACTTAAACATTTTTTTTCATTGAACTTATAAGCCAATAACATGTAGGCCTGTGGCCTAGACTTAACCTTCATTGTATCTTCAATGCATTGATAGTGGCATTATCAATAGGAAAACTAAGTTGAAGAACAAAGAAAATAAAATACACCCTTGATGTACATTGGTTTCTGTTTAAACAGCTATGGTCACAATCTGCTGCTTCATGGGTTGGGCTCCAAGCGGCGGTTAATAGAAGACTTCAGAACATCGATCCTTAGCGACTACGACCATATCGTCATCAACGGTTTCTTCCCTAGTCTCACAGTCAAAAGTGTATGTAAGAAAATTCTAAATCCGCAACCATAAGCTGGTTTTCCATGGCTGGAGATTAAGTTATGGGCAAAAATTGGTAACATCATTTAACTTTATTTCACTTAATAGCAGGTGCCCCACTTTCAGAAAATAATTTAATCCAAAATCAGATTCAATTCAAATACCGTAAAAATCTCAAGTATAAGCACACCCAATGTTATACCCAGTTTCTGATTTTAGCGCTGACATGGCACAGCACTAGCATATATGTAAAACCAATTTATACTTTTGTTTTAGATCCTAAACTCCATAACAGAAGATGTGTTGGAACACTCGGGTAGTTTCCGTAACCCCGTGGACCAGGTTGACTTTATACGAAAATATTACGAGGGAGGAGGTAAAATCACATAGAATATTTATGTATGATAATCCTGCAAATGCAGCAGAATATTGAAAGTAACTCAAACCCAAACACTTCTCACAAAGGAAAGAATCGGCTGTTTTGAGATTTTCTTTACACTAATAACATAAAATAATTGCTGAAATCATTTTTCCTAAGCTCCCTCATGGAGGAGGATAAAATTGCTCGATAGGCATCAAGATGTATATTCACTCGGATCTGACTCATGAATTGCAGCCTGAGGTCCTCGTAAAAATCCACTCACTTCGGAGCGATTCTCATGAACATCTGTTTATATATTTCAGAGTATGCTGACTTTTACCTCATCATACACAATATAGACGGAGCCATGCTGAGAGGAGAGAAAGTACAGGCAGTACTGAGCACACTGGCACAGATACGCGGTATCCACATCATAGCCTCCATCGACCACATCAACGCCTCACTCAGTGAGTATTACCCTAAAAACCTGCATATAAGCAGCACAATTAATTAAAAATGTAACATAGATCCCATGGTTGTTTGTTTCAACATTTCTAATAGATTTCTTATTTATGGAAGGCCAGTCCGACATCCCATTTGCCATTTGTTATTTGCCAATTGCTACTTATGTCTTGCCACTTGCCAATTGTTATTCTCATTTGCCAATTGCCAGTTGCCACTTACGTCTTGCCATTTGCCAATTGTTATTCTCATTTGCCAATTGCCAGTTGCCACTTACGTCTTGCCACTTGCCAATTGTTATTCTCAATTGCCAATTGTCACTTGTAGCTTGCCAATTGCCAAATACCATTCATCAATTGTGGGTTAACAACTGGCATAGTGTACGCAGAGTCAGCCAGTCGGCGCCACCTTACGATACCGAGATACGGACGTAATGACTATTCCAGTTTACTCCTGACTAAGACACAGGTGGGCTAGCACAGACTTTTAACAATATGAGTACCTGGCCAAAGATCGTTGATAGATTCGCGGAAACCAGCGGAAAATTTGCGATGATCTGATTGGTCGATGGGTGGTCACATGATTTTTTAATGTGGGCGTGCATTAGCATGCCAGTCGCCCTTTAACAATTGACAAGTGGCAAATGACATCAAGTTAACAATTATTTACAATTATTAATATTTTTTAACAAATACTAATAATTATTTACAATTATTAATATTTTTTAACAAATACTAATAATTATTTACAATTATTAATATTTTTTAACAATTATTAATAATTATTAACAATTATTTATAATCAAAATGTAAGTGGCAATTGGCAAACGGCAAATGATATTAACAAATGGCAAGACATAAGTAGCAATTGGCAAATGACAAATAACAAAAGGCAAATGGCATGTTGCACCGGCCTTCCATGCTTATTGATTTACACTTCATTTATCTTTAGAATAGATATATGATAAATGTGGATTATTGAACTGACACACAGGCCAGGTTTATACACAGGCCTGTCTAATATAACACTAAGGAGCCTTTCCTTACACACGGGGCAGGTTTATACACAGGCCTGTCTTATATAACACTAAGGAGCCTTTCCTTACACACGGGGCAGGTTTATACACAGGCCTGTCTTATATAACACTAAGGAGCCTTTCCTTACACACAGGCCAGGTTTATACATGGGCCTGTCTTATATAACACTAAGGAGCCTTTCCTTACACACAGGCCAGGTTTATACATGGGGCCTGTCTTATATAACACTAAGGAGCCTTTCCTTACACACGGGGCAGGTTTATACACAGGCATGTCTTATATAACACTAAGGAGCCTTTCCTTACACACAGGCCAGGTTTATACACAGGCCTGTCTTATATAACACTAAGGAGCCTTTCCTTACACACAGGCCAGGTTTATACACAGGCCTGTCTTATATAACACTAAGGAGCCTTTCCTTACACACGGGGCAGGTTTATACACAGGCATGTCTTATATAACACTAAGGAGCCTTTCCTTACACACAGGCCAGGTTTATACACAGGCCTGTCTTATATAACACTAAGGAGCCTTTCCTTACACACGGGGCAGGTTTATACACAGGCATGTCTTATATAACACTAAGGAGCCTTTCCTTACACACAGGCCAGGTTTATACACAGGCCTGTCTTATATAACACTAAGGAGCCTTTCCTTACACACAGGCCAGGTTTATACACAGGCCTGTCTTATATAACACTAATGAGCCTTTCCTTACACACGGGGCAGGTTTATACACGGGGCCTGTCTTATATAACACTAAGGAGCCTTTCCTTACACACAGGCCAGGTTTATACACAAGCCTGTCTTATATAACACTAAGGAGCCTTTCCTTACACACAGGCCAGGTTTATACACAGGCCTGTCTTATATAACACTAAGGAGCCTTTCCTTACACACGGGGCAGGTTTATACACAAGCCTGTCTTATATAACACTAAGGAGCCTTTCCTTACACACGGGGCAGGTTTATACACAGGCCTGTCTTATATAACACTAAGGAGCCTTTCCTTACACACAGGCCAGGTTTATACACAGGCCTGTCTTATATAACACTAAGGAGCCTTTCCTTACACACAGGCCAGGTTTATACACAGGCCTGTCTTATATAACACTAAGGAGCCTTTCCTTACACACAGGCCAGGTTTATACACAGGCCTGTCTTATATAACACTAAGGAGCCTTTCCTTACACACAGGCCAGGTTTATACACAGGCCTGTCTTATATAACACTAATGAGCCTTTCCTTACACACGGGGCAGGTTTATACACAAGCCTGTCTTATATAACACTAAGGAGCCTTTCCTTACACACAGGCCAGGTTTATACACAGGCCTGTCTTATATAACACTAAGGAGCCTTTCCTTACACACAGGCCAGGTTTATACACAGGCCTGTCTTATATAACACTAATGAGCCTTTCCTTACACACGGGGCAGGTTTATACACGGGGCCTGTCTTATATAACACTAAGGAGCCTTTCCTTACACACAGGCCAGGTTTATACACAAGCCTGTCTTATATAACACTAAGGAGCCTTTCCTTACACACAGGCCAGGTTTATACACAGGCCTGTCTTATATAACACTAAGGAGCCTTTCCTTACACACGGGGCAGGTTTATACACAAGCCTGTCTTATATAACACTAAGGAGCCTTTCCTTACACACAGGCCAGGTTTATTGGCTCAGGGACCACCCTGAGTCTACAAGAAACAAAGCATGTAAACAAATAAAATCACCATACATGAGTAGTTCATAGATCAGTCTTTAGTTATAGTAAAGAAAAAAATTCTAAAATCCATGCATGAGTTCATACAAAATTAAACAAAGAAAAAAGTCATTTCATAAAAAATATTTTCTCCAATCCAGTCCTCCATAGGTGTATCTCCGGGCTTGACTTTTCTCTCTATATTCCTATATGATTGTGGGAGAGTTGGGGCCAGCTTGCAGCCAGAGCGTCTAAATGTGAGACCCTGGTTCTTCCACTACACACCAGGTGGCGCCACTGCACATCGCCCAATTTTACATGGGGCCTGGCTTATACATGATGAAATACAGTTTACATTTCCTAGGGCCCTACTTTTGGTTTCGCAATTTGTATGGTCCACTTTGACTCAGGGTGCTGCTTGTATAAGTGATTTGATATAAAAAAAAAAAAACCCTTTACTGAGGCGTGATTTTTACTTGTGTTATCTTCCCCAGTCTGGGACCAAGGCAAGGCGAGTCGGTTTAACTGGTTGTTCTACGATGTGACGACCTATGACCCATACACAGAGGAGACAGCATATGAGACATCATTAATGGTACAACAGTCGGGAACCCTTGCGCTGAGCTCGCTTACCCACGTCATGCGCAGCTTGCCCCTAAATGCACGCCGTATATTCATACTACTGATACGGAACCAACTCGACAACAAAGACAACCAGAACTTTATAGGTAGGTGTCTGGATTTTTTTTTTATTGGATTTACCTTTGATTGTGCATATACGAAAAATTGATGGTACCAAAATAATGTACAATTTTTTGGTTTTAGATTATACTTTTGCCATATTGAATCATGAATACCACTTTGCAGAGTAACTAGTTATTAACTATGCTGGTGATCATTTGCATTACCTCCTCTAGCCCATCTAGAGGATAGGCTAGAGGACATCCCATTTTTGTCGATTCTGATTATCACGATTTTTTGTGTCGATATTCCGATTTTTTTCCCCTATTTTGGAATCTTTATTTAATTGACCATCAAATGTCCAGACTTATGGTGTTTGTTTTTTTATTTTTTTCGTTTTCCTTTTCCTGCAGGGGTGGGGACAAGTAGGGAGTCCACTATAGCTCCACACCAATCAATCAGTAGAATAAAAAATATGTGATTTTGTGGCAACACAATGCTATCTCTTACAATTTTGACACAGAGGTATATTGTGTGAGGATTTTCTCTTGATATGTACTAAAAGCGTACCTCCTCAACATATCTGTAATAATGTCCATCCTATTGGAACCACAGAATTCTCTCAGAGGTATAAAAGGGATGATGGAATACTATACATTGACAGTAGGGTCCTTGGAGCTACGTTGTATTTACTCGTGCTTTTTAGTAGATCATCATTGAGAACATTTAGTTACCTTTTAAATGGGATGGGGGGGGGCTACCAGGAATCACATTTTAGCAGTTAAGAGTTATTCTCCTAAGAGCATAGTGTAAAAGCAGGTTACAGCTCATTGCAGTAGTAAAACGATAAGCTTTAATTTGATACTAAACATACTTACCGGTATATATGTCATCAGATACAACCTGTATTAGGGGATTCAGTCAATGATTTTCACATGAGACATTATTTATATATATATATATATATATATATATATATATATATATATATATATATATATATACGATATTCACCATTTTGAAAGTGGCGATGCTTCGATATTGTGGATATCGCTGATATCCCTAAGCCCATCCTAAGAAAATGCCTTAATCTCATCTTTTCTTTCCCCTCTGTGTATCTGGTTCACATGCCCATGCACCCACACATCCACCAAATCATTGATTTCCAGTTTTCTCACCATGGAAATTACTTGACAGTACCTGTTGTAATTGTGTTACTAATCATTACTCACTCGATTTCATTGATATCAATAACACTATCCTATTATATTCAGGTTTGGTGTTCCCTGACCTATGCCAGTGTTGTATTGATAAAACTATCCCATATTATTCAGGTTTGGCGTTCCCTGATCTGTACCAGCGTTGTCGTGAGGCGTTCTTAGTGAACAGTGACCAGACGTTACGTACCCAGCTCACCGAGTTCAAGGACCACAAACTGATCCGCACCAAGAAGGGAGTCGATGGTATGGAGTACCTCGTCAGTCCTGTAGACACAACAACGCTAACCGAGTTCCTGGACACACAAGAAGACGAATAATTGTAATATAATACAAAAACTGTTCAACAATAAAGATGAATAATTGAAAGATTATACACATAGAATGGAGTACCTCTTCAGTCCTGTAGACACAACATCGCTGACCGAGTTCTTGGACACTCAGGAAGACGAATATGGAAAATATAAATATATTACAGAAACTGATGCACAATTAGAAAAATTGAATGCATGGAGTCCTGTAGATAGAATTGTATTGACAGGGTTATAGGCTGGTTATATAGTTGCTTTTAGTGGATCTCCCATCTAAAGGCGAGGCTGGCAAAGGCGAGGCTTCATACACAAACCCAGCAGGAGAGAGGCCTGCTCCAGGTAGTACCACTGAACAATACTATGTGGTCACTCTAGTGATCAGTGGTCACATTAGGGTCATGCTTCCACCATAAATGAGAGAGAGTTTTTTTAAACAGTAAGGGAGATGGTTTCTTTAGGTGTAATTAGCACGGCGACTAGTGAGTACTACTCGTGAGATGAGTAGACTAGTGTATGGTTCACAGTCGCCACGGTGTAAGGGATAGGGAGGCCTTGCTATCTATTTTTGTTTGTGGCTCCTCTGCTATGGACTATTCCTGCTCACTATTCTAATGTAATAACAACAGTGTGTGTACTTTACTTATCAGTGAAGGAATTTTCAGAATATATCTCATACTTTTGATTTTATTCGCAGATAAGACATTTCATCATTTGGAGCCCTATGGCAGATTAGCATTAGAGCATTTTAAGATTCAGAAATGCATCACTGTAGCCTTTGTTTTAGAATTGTTTGTTCTGAAACTACTATGTATATGTAGTACAGGTTTCATCTCAGTGGGTTATGGTACAATTGGATCATATTTTCTATATTTGATTATAAAACGGCGGGCAGTGCTCTGCTGCATTATAGGAATACAGTGCACGGCTGAGCAAGGTCACAATAGCTGTAAACCAGTCAGGTACCCATAACTCTTCTAGATATACCTTGATTGGGTACTTGATTGATTGGAATGAAATGTAAAACATTTTATAAAGACAATAGACAACTCCTTCTTCACAGCTTGACTGCCTGTTGTCCTATAATGCACTCAGATGCATTCGTGCATTATAGGACAACAGACAGTCTCGATGTGAAGAAGATCGTTGTCTATTCTCTAAACAAAGTATTCACTGTTCTGTCTCTATGGAGAAATCAGTGTTAAAGTGTGTGTTGCCATATGTGCATTTTTGTAAATCAGAGGAGGTTGAAGTGTAAGGAAACCTTGTAGAACTGCTACATTCTTTTCTGTGTAAACTTTTTTTTAGTTTACATTGAAATAATGCTTTCTCAGAATATGTATCTGCTATTGGTGATGAAACATTAATTTAATTACTCCTTTCATTATATAAACGATTTTGTGGAACACTGAAAACATGTATGTACACAGAGGTACTTACACTGTGCTCCCCCTCTACAGAGGTGGAGTGATCTGGCCGGTTTGCTGACCACTGACCCGTGATGAGGTACAGGCTATTACAAGGTTATAGGCAGTTGGGTGTTGGGGGGGGGGGGAGCAGAGCAGGCTCCTGGCGATCTGAGACAGTGTGCATTCATAATGACACACCTGTTGACTATGGCATTGAACATTGAATAAGACAGGTCCCTGTGGCAGCTGAGTCAGGTGCATGCAGAATGGACAGTCTACAGACTATTAGTACTTAGCTGCAGTGGGTAGTTCAGGTTGAATTTGTGCTATATACTACCAAAAGCCCAGATGATAGTATGCCCTATCTGTCTCACCAACTGAAACTAGACACAAGATTACAAGTCACCGCGCCATGTCTCACAGGACTATTCTCTACTATTGTATTAAAATCTATGGTTTTATTTAAATACTCATTTCCAAGTTGTTATCTGCATTACACCTAATACTGCCATACCTCACAATGCTGGGACTCGCCAAATTCTGGGAAGTTCACTTTATCAGGGGTGTGAAATTTCTGCGGAAATCCGTGGTTTCTAGGCTCACCATGACCATTCCTGAGATCTATGTAAATCCACTGAGAAAATAAATTTCCATTTATGGGGGGGGGGGGGGGGTTCTGACATAGAATTTACCCCAATGTAAAGTTTCTTCCCAAATGGAATACAGATGCTATCCCAAGGGTAATTCCAAAACTGTCTCTACATCATATGGTGGTATTATGTGTCCAATTTGATATTTCAATCAATGTAAAAATATTTGATATAAGCCTGCGTGGTGGTACATTGTGCTTCAGTGGAAATGGGTTTGGGCATTTCACACCCCTGCTTCATAAACCGTGCCCTGACGTTAGGGACATTATGCTACAGGAAGTCTCTGGTTCATGTATAAGATATGACTTTTGTACAAGAGCGTACAGTATGTGACCAAACTGCGTCATTGCAAACACAGAGCAGTTGAAGATAAGAAGAAGTCCTGACTGAGCCGTGTCTGTTATGGAATGTTATAGAGTGTTCTTGAACTCACAATGAAGCTTAGGGAGTGGTCATTACTTGTCAACAGGGGAGGGGTGGTCGGTTTCAACGCGTGAAGATTTTTTTTACCTCCCCCACCTTTGATCTACAGTAGTGCACAGGCTTTTGTGTTAAAAAGAGGGTAAATCCCCCCCCCCCCTCCTTCAAGAGGGGTCTAAATTTGTTATGTCCAAACCCACCCACCCACACCCCCCGCCATTGATAAATAATAGCACTCCCTTATATGCAAAATATAAATGGAGAAAAGTATGTATTTTCTTAAGATGGCCTTCAAGAACCTCGTGAAGCTGAGGTAGAATGACACCGATTGTGTTTTCTCCATATCTGTACCAGAATTCATTGATTTCCTTGGAAATGTGTCCTAAATGCAGTTCTTATTTGTTTTTGTCTGTGAGCGAGTGACATCAGTGGACGTGTAGAACTCTAACAGGCTGCTATTGCATTAATGCATCGTGCCCATCGATCGGCATGACGCACCAATGAAGTGCTCTTGTATTGGTGGCATGCCAATTCTTCATAAAATTTATTCGACCCCTTGACTGGGGAGGATGATTCAGCCCCCTTTTTCGGGGCAAAAAAAAAAAAAAAATACAACTACCTGTTTTCAGCAAAAAGTCAATACATTGTTAAAAAATGATCACTCTCTAAGGCTGCATAAAATTGATAATCAGCTTTGCGGACAGCGGCCTCACCCCTTAAAAAGGGCCTCATGGACACTTTTTATCATCATAGTACAAAAAATGACCTACAAAAATGCGCACCCCTTGAGAAAATAATAGAAAATATACCCTCACCACCATTGTGGTACTTCTACTTAATCAATTTTCATAATTCAAATGGCTTTGGAATCCCTATAATGTATTCTATCTCATCCTAAAACTGGCTAATTGATCAAGAGAGTGGTTGATATTCTGCATGATGAATAATTAGGAAACATATTGTGTAGGGTATTGGAGAGCACATCAAAGCCACAGCAGCATAATACAAGAATAATTAAACATGAAAATAATAAAAGTAAAAATCTATCTCATTGTTTCAAATAAGGGAAAAAATAAAAAGTTACCTCCCTCATTGACAAAATATCATAGAACAAATAAAATAAAAAGCCTTCCTCCCTCACTTCATTTTTTCAAAAAGTGTCCGCAAAGCTGAAAATCGTTTTTATGCAGCCTAAGGGCAGCTTTAACATATGGGTACGAATGAATATTTCTGAATTCAAAGACTCGATGCGAAATTGGAAGTACGATATTATTTATTGATATGACTCTCTAATGCCTTATGCAAACTATTCATTCAAATGGGAGTTGTTTCTTTTTTGAACAGTAAAAATGTAAAAAGTAATGACACCAATAGAATATGACTGGAACAAATGTGTATTTATAATGTGATAGGAATGCATCAATAAAGACGATAAAGTGATATCTATCAGGGCCTCTATCAGTGTTTATTTTAAAATCTTTAGAAAGTAAGCAGCTCTTATCTTGTCAAGATTTACAACACAGAGGTGTCAGTTTTCAGATTTTCTTTTTTAAATTTGATAAAGAACATAAAATTCAAAAATGGCATCAAAATTTACATCAATTTTACCTCGGGAATACTGAATGTGGGAGCGATGACCCTAGAGACCGATGGCCCTAGAAAATGAGACTGATGGCCCCAACTTTTAAACCATCCCACATCTATCACCTATCTTCATTAATCATGCAACCTATGACACTTTCCATGTTACACTTGATTGAAAATTATATGAAAAAAAGAAAATTATTAAGAAAAAATTTCAGATGTGCTTTCTATATTGAATCCATACATAAAAAAATTAAATCTCATGTCTTACATATGTGTTAACCATATATTCTATGATTATTTGCCATTTTAATAATATAGAAGAAATCAGTATTGTTGAGCCCCGTACACACAGCTTTCTTTATTAATGACATAGCAATCACATACAATAACATTAATGACATAGCAATCACAAACAATAACATTAATTACATACCAATCACATACAATAACATTAATGACATACCAATCACATACAATAACATCAGTACAAATATCACATTCTTTGACATTACAATAACAATGTAATAGCATATCACATTCAGATTACTAGATACATTGACATTTCTTGTTTAGAGTCAGTCAGCTTATTCCTCCTAGATCTAGATGTCTGTCAGCTCAGCACAGCTCTGTAGGTACTCGGCAGTGGTGATGTCACGGTGTTTGCAGCTGTACTGCTTCCACAGAGCCTTCAGAGCTCTCTCCTTGCAGACATCACTCTGCTCACGGTAGAGCTTCTTTAATTTTTTTTTTTTTTTTTTTCAATTTCATTCTTTAATAAAATTCATTTCTCTTTGATTTCTCTTAGTCACTATGTAGTTACTACAGTGTGCCCAGTCAGAGCTGCAAGCTGAAAGGTGTCATAGCTAATCCCCAGGCACCCACCCCACAGGGCTACACACACTGCCTCAGTGGGTAGGCATTGGTTATTGTGGCTCTAACACCTCCAAACTTGTGCTAAAATACACCAAACATGCTCCATAACAGAGATGTCAAAGTTTCAGATTTTCTCTGATTTCAGAGTTTCAAAGGTGATATTTTACTACAGAAATAATAAGAAAAAATGATTAAAATGAATATTTTATAATTCTGATAATCCTTAAAGGTACACCAAACCCTAAGTGATTAATTTTGAAGGTATTTGTCACTCTGATTAGGGTATAACCCCACTTTTGAAGTGCCCAAAAATAATTTTCAGAGTTTCGCCAAATATCGAACTGACATCGGTGGCATAAGCAGTCAACAACATGTAAACATTCATTCTATAACAAATATATGTGAATTATTTGATTGTATTATACACAGGGGCATCAAATTTGAAAGTGGGGCCATCAGTCCCAAAAGTGGGGCAATCAGTCTCATTTTCTGGGACCATCAGTCACGGGCCAACTGTCCCTAGGGCCATGGGTCCCGGTACCGGGAATACTTCAGGTATTTCCGGAACCAATGAGATACGACCGAAGCTGGTCACGTGACGACAGTTTGGATCGAGGGCATGAACGGCACCAATCAGCTGGACCCTCGACGGCTATAACCAGGCATGTGGTTAGAAGGGCTGCAGGCTCGTCTGGGGATGCAGCATGCACAGCTGTGCGTCTCGAGGGTGAATTTTTTTAGCCCCTGAACACTCCCAGCCTAACCCAAACATCCACCGAACACTCCCCACCTCACCCGAACATCCACTGAACACTCCCTGCCTAACCCGAACATCCACCGAACACTCCCCGCCTAACCCGAACATCCACCGAACACTCCCCGCCTAACCTGAACATCCAACTAACCGTCCCCACCTAACCCGTACATCCACCGAACCATCCCCGCCTAACCCGTACATCCACCAAACCCTCCCCACCTTACCCGTACATCCACTGAACACTCCCCGCCTAACCCGTACATCCACCGAACACTCCCCACCTAACCTGAACATCCACCGAACACTCCGCGCCTAACCCGTACATCCACCAAACCCTCCCCGCCTTACCCGTACATCCACCGAACACTCTGCGCCTAACCCAAACATCCACCGAACACTCCGCACCTAACCCGTACATCCACCGAACACTCCCTGCCTAACCCGAACATCCACTGAACACTCCGTGCCTAACCCGAACACTCCGCGCCTAACCCGTACATCCACCGAACACTCCCCACCTTATCCGTACATCCACCAAACCGTCTGCGCCTAACCCGAACATCCATCGAACACTCCCCGCCTAACCTGAACATCCACCAAATCCTCCCCGCCTTACCCAAACATTCACCGAACACTCCAGGCCTAACCCAAACATCCACCGAACACTCCTCGCCTAACCTGAACATCCACCTAACCCTCCCCGCCTAACACGGACATCCACCAAATACTCCACGCCTAACCCGAACATCCACCAAACACTCCCAGCCTAACCTGAACATCCACCTAACCCTCCCCACCTTCTGTATCCTTCTGACTGGGAAAACCGCGAGACGCTTTCAAAGCAAACTTGAATTTATTGATATTCTATTGATTATTTATTAATTTTTTATTGATTTTAGTTCCCAGGCAACATGATGTTGTCCTGCACCATACTGTCATCATAGAGTCTGTGAAGTCACAATGGCACTGACTTATCCCAATTTTCTCGCTTTTAATAGTCCACAGAACATCTAAAGGTAAAGAAGTTGTTTCTTGTCTTAACAAAATAATATTCATTGTCAATCCAGCCTATGTCTGATGGAAAACCACATTGGAAAAGGTACAGTCTACCATGATTAAACTTGAAAAGTTGTGTAAAGGTTCTACCAAGACACTTACAAACATCGATTCTTGTTTAAAAGACACAGAAGGTACTCTTGCCGACAGCCCTGTCAGAGACTGAAAAAACAATGGAACACCTGACAGTGGTAGCCCAGGCACAAACTCGAGTTATTACAGACCATGCCACCAAGTTTGAAAAAATGCAGGCTGACTATAATAAAAAAGTGCTTATAATCAAGGGTGTCGACGAGAAGCATACTGACTTAACCCAAGTTATAGCTCAGTTATTCATCGACATTAAAGCTAACTTTGGTGTTGACACTGTAGACTCCGTATACAGAGAGGGTACAGCCCCAAAAGAGGGTCAAGAAGGTGCCGCCAGAAAACCCACAATTCGACCTATCAAAGTGATATTTCACAAGGTAACTACCAAGCCTAAGGTGTTAGCACTTCTGAAAAAATCTGAAGAATAATAACACTTGGAGATCAGTCTCTATTGGGGATGAACTTACCCCTGAGGAACAAAGAAATTTCACTGACCTGAGGGCTATACATTTCTTGGCTCGATCTCTCAATTACAACAGCCAGCTTCGTCAAAGATATGTTATAATAGAAGGGAAATCATACACACATAACATGCTGGATAGAATACCCTTGCCTGATATCAATCTTGAAAATGCTACCACTGAATACACCGACGACGGCATTATGTTCCGGTCGCAGCACAACCGTCTCTCCAACTTGTATCCTGTGAACTTTAGAGTTAAGGGTGTGGATTACAACTCTGCTGAGCAAGCCTTTCAGGCCACAAAAGCTAGATTACATGATAGGAAAGACATAGAGGAGTTGATAATGAGTACGACATGCCCATATGTAATGATGGAACTTGGCAAACAGGTTCAAACAGGAGTCGATTGGTCCAGAAATGCTGAAGGTATAATGTACTGTATCAATAAGGCAAAGTTAAGTATACCGGTATGTCGAGATGCACTCCAGAAAACTGATGGGCACTTGTACGAGGCTTCCTTTCATCCAGTGTGGTCTAGTGGATATCATCTAGGGCAAGCTAGGTACTGCTACCAAGGAAACTTGAAAGCTAAAAATCTGTTAGGAAAAATCCTAGAGAGAATCAGATCTGAACAACGCGCAACCTATGACAGACAAGGTCGCTGGGAAGACATAGACATGGATGAGTATCCTGATGAGAATACCTCTGAGAATGCCAAGTATGGAGATGATGAAAATGTAGATGAAGAAGGATCACTCGATGAATATAACCTGGAAGATGAAGGAAATAGCACTGAAAACAGTCTACTTGCCACACCTGTCTAGGCTTTACCAACAGAGGAGAGATGACCTGTCGTTGAAAACCCCATAGCACCCAGGCGCGTCCAAAGCAATCAAGACGCTGTTGACTTAACATTGAGTTTGCTCTATTTTTGGCGCGGTAGGCGGCAATGGTTAAGCTTACTGGGTCAATTCGATTTTTACAATCAGCTGTTTCTCCCATATACTAGAGGGGGGACCTCCTCTCTTTTCTTTTCCAGACCCTACACTTAACTAGCATGGGTGGCCCAAGTAGCCGCATACCCAAGCTAAGAGGGTGGGATTGGGTAATTTCCTTTTGTATTTTTTCTATTTCGAATTTTTTTTGGTTATTAATTGCATCATATTATCCATGTATTGCCTTCACCTGTTTAGACATATCTCACATAACTGAGCAACCCATTTCTTTTAACCTAATTGACATGTTCTGCAAGTGCTCTCAAGGATCTGTATCATAGTTAATTTGCCTAACTTTAAAAAAGGGTTTTCTGTGGTACATCTTAATGCCAGGAGTATAAGAAACAAAATAGTTAATATAAAAACGGAGTTAAGCACTATGGATATAGACATTGTATTGCTCTCTGAAACTTGGTTAAACGATACAGATGACAGTTCATTATATACTTTTCCCAGATATAATTTATTTCGCCAAGATAGAATTAGTATATTTAGGGGAGGGGGTTTATGTGTATACGTCGACGAGGGGATTACTTGCTCAATTGCCAAATTTCAAAGGCTTAATAGGTGTAATGCTAATATTGAGGTTCAATGGTTGTTTTCTGTGAAGGATACTGTAAAACGCTCTATAGTCTGTAATGTATATAGACCACCAAATGGCTCCATACATGATTTTTCGAGCCTTATTTCTTTAAATAGACAAGATTGACGATTATGATTTGTTCATTATGGGTGATTTTAATGTCAATACTTTGCAAAACTCCAATGAAAAAAACTTATTATATGAAACTATGGACCAATATCATCTCAAGCAGATAGTTAAAGGAGTCACCACAACTCTGGGTGCAAATACTTGCATTGACTTGATCTTTACAAATTGCGACAATATTGTATCTGCTGGTCCCATGAACATACATTTAAGTGACCATCTTCCAGTACATATTTTAAAGAGGTGTCCTAAAGCAAAAAAAAACTTATAGAAAATTCTTTGGCAGGTCTTATCGCAATTTTGATATGAATAAGTTACTGTTAGACTTTGAAAATTGTGATTGGACATATTTCGATAATTGTCAGGACCCCCAAGAGTGTTGGGATACATTTGAAAATTTGCTTAAACGAATGCTTGATATCCAATGTCCTGTTAAGTGCTTTAAGGTTCAAGACAAACCATCGCCTTGGATGACAAATTATTTGTTAGACAGAATTAATGATAAGAATCTGGCGCTGAAGGAAGCCAGACGTTTATTGTCTATTATTAAGTGGCATGATGCTAGAGAAATTAAAAATGCTGTTAATATGGAGGTAAATATTGCTAAGCAAACATATTACAAGGACCTAGTTGACGCCAATGTAAAGGATTCTAGACAGTTCTGGACTACTATCAAAAACATTTTACCTTCTAGTAGTGCTAAATCTAACAGTATAAATTTGGTTAATGATGATGATGGAGATTGCATCTCTATAGAAAATACCTCTGATTTTATTAATATTTTTTATGCTGGGATAGGCCCTGGACTGGCTTCAGCCCATCATTTACCATATGCATTTCAGGGTGAAAGATGCATAGAGGATATGCCTGATTTTGATTTTTCGGACGATGATATTTTGAAATGTGTTAAGGACATTGATACGTCTAAGTCCTCTGCTCTTCAGTACTTGCCTACATATATTTTTAAAGCAGCAGCTCTACATATGCCAACCAAATTTGTGAAGATTATTAGGCTTTGTGTTGACAATGGAGACATCCCAGATACATGGAAAATTGCCACCGTTACACCATTACCCAAGGGGGGGGGGACCCCACCAACGTCTCAAACTACAGGCCCATTAGTATTCTACCCATTCCTGGAAAAATTCTAGAAAGATTAATACATACAGCCATCTCAAAACATTTAGATTTACATTCAATTTTATCAAAAAATCAAGGGGGTTATCAGAAAAAAAATCTACTTTAGATTCAATCTCCAAACTTGTTGACGACATTCTAGAAAATAGAAATAAGGGTAATATTACTATGGCAGCCTTTATTGATATTAAAAAGGCCTTTGACTCTGTAAATCATAATATACTCCTGGACAAAATTGAGCAATATGGGATTAGGAATAGAAACTTGACTTTGATTGAAAATTACCTGTCTCGGCGCCAGCAATGCTCCATTGCCAATTACAATAAGTCTGCTAACTTGCCATTGGTTTGTGGAGTACCCCAAGGGTCAATACTAGGACCTCTTTTTTCTTATTATATATAAATGATTGTATAAATCAAGATGATGCCCATTCTACTATGCTCTATGCGGATGACTCTGTTCTCTACGTGTCTGGGAAATCAACAGAAATTATTTCAGCTATGTTAACAACTGCTTTGGAAGGTTTCTACCACTGGTCCTAAAAAAATAAGCTCACTATTAATGAATCAAAAACCAAAGTTATGCTTTTTGCCAATAAAAACAAATTGAGAAACTTGAGGAAACCCAAAATCAAATTAAATGGCAAGGTTCTAAAATATGTGGTCTCTTATAAATACTTGGGTGTACTCCTAGACCAGGGGCCTGTCTTTCCTTATGTTTAAAAATATAGTTATATACGGACTCTTAAATAGGGATTTATGGCGGACAATAAATAAATACATGACAAAAAAGTGTTCCGTCACCCGTCCATATATTTTCAGCTTTATTTCCTAACATACGGACACATACGGGGGTACACATACGGACGTCCGTATGTTCCCTCCGTATCTTAATATATGTGTCCGTATGTTGTCTCACATACCTTAAATACCGGGGAAACCCCATGGGTATCCTCGTATGTCACGTGGTCTGACGTCATGTACATGCGGAAAATCCCTTTTGGTCGCCATTTGCAAAAAAACCTTACCCAAGCACGATGTCTTCTTTCGAGGTAAGTTAATCGATGATTTTAATTCAAAACAGGGGTTTTAAGTCAAGCTATGTCTAACAGAAGAAGGAGAGCTTAACTCTTTTTCGTCCTGGGTATTCACATCTCTTTCTTTCTTACTTTAAAGCCTGTGCTAACTACGAACTTGCTATGTCCTGTCTGTTTTTTTTTTTGTACCGGTTCTGAAGTAGAGGGAAAGGCTTTTATTTTTTTTATATTCAACGCGAGTTTTCCAGCAGGCATGTCAGTCTTCATGTTCTTGTTGGACATCATATGTTACCTCGTCTCCAAGGTCGTATATTTAATTAAAAAGCAGTCTTCTTAGGGGAATTTAAATAACTTAGGAATTTCTGTTTTACTGTTCTTTCACAATCACTCACAGTTCATTCTTTCTCTTTTTTTCAGGGAGAAGAGGAAGATGGGGATTTCCTCTCCCCCGAGATGTTCGAAGGGGATGGAGGCCAACAGGCCATATCGTACATGACTTCCCTCCTTTGTAGAGCTATGAATCAGAACAAAAAAGACATTTCGGCCAAGAGGCAAAAGGGGAAGGCCCCCAGCTCAGAACACCCGTCCCATGGCGACTTTGTTCCTCCTGCTCCTCGGTTATCTCGTTCCCAGGATAAAGACTCAGACAAGGATCCCACTTATTTCCCTGCCTCTTCTGGTAGAGGCAGCAGGGGAGCCACCCGTGGCAGGAGTAGGGGCAGGGCCAGAGGGAGGGGACGTGGGGGGGGGGGAGCAGGAACCAAAACTGACTTTGATGCAATAGCAGCCTCTTTACTGAGGGCTATTTCTCAAGGGGGAACAGGTCAGTTTCCCTCCTCAGGGAACATATCTTCACAGTCTCGCCCCTCAGAGGAAGAAGAAGTCGATAAGTGCTTATCCGAGGAATCCTCAACCTCCCAACCTAAAAGCAAAGGGAAGTCCAAGTCACCTAGGAAAAAATCACTCCACTGGCAACCTGATGAAACTCGTGCATTAGTCCATGGCGCTAACCACCTAAAACCTGTTCTTATAGGAAAATTTAAGTCGTATGCTGATGGAGTCACCCTAAAAAAGCTTGCATGGGAAGAACTCGCTGGTAAGTTGAAACGTACAATTTATTTTGTTATCTTTTTTTGATATAATCATTTGGCCTTATCTTTTTAGCTCGAAATACCATATATGAAATCAAATATTATTTCTTTGTTGTTCCTGTTCCTTATGTATTTTCATCCCACATCTTACTTTCAGATAGTTTTTTTTTATTTAATTTTCATAATTTGTGACAGTTTATGTCTGCTTTCTTTTCAGATTACGTTAATGCTAATGGGGGACAAAAAAGGGACGGCGAGGGGTGCAAAAGCAAATTAACCTATTATTCCCAAGATGCCAAGCGGAAGGTACGTTTGAAATCCTCATTTCCTTACCCTTTTTGTCTTCTGTGTTTGTTTTTAAGTATATTAATTAAATTTAATGACTTGAAAAAATTTCTTTTTTATTTTTTATTTCTATCGAATTTATTGTTATTTTTCTTTGAATATAGTTTTTCCTCCTTTCTTTTTTCAGCGTCAGGACATAGATGCGCGGTACAAAACAGGGAGCGGCCAAAAGGACGATTCTGATTACCTCACAGACCTGGAACAAGCTGCTTGTGACTACTGTGGGACAGAGGTTATTCTTGGTGAGTCTCACCTCTCTGATGAAAATGTTCATCCATATGTTTAAACTTGTTACACTATATCTGATATTATTCTGTATAATTTTAATACATACTAACATAAGGAAAGACAGTGAGCAGACTTAAGGAATTGTCAAGTAAAGTTTATGCTTTTCCCACATATACTATTATTATAATATGGTCATGAATTATTTTGTTTGGTTTCATTTTCTCTTTTTTTTTCTCTCAGGGATAAAAGGCATGCAGCCACCCGATCTGACAGGGGAGGACCCTTCTGAGAGAGACATCCAGTGGTCTTGTTATGACCCTCACCAGCCTTCTCGTGTCAATTTTGAGAAGATGAAGATGCCTTCAGATTCACTCTCTGCTGCTTTGATGGGTCAAATGCTGGACAGCATCGACGGAGGTGGGTACCATATGGATGAAGCTGCTTTTGAAATAACTGCTTTCAAATACCTCATTTCTTATCTTCATATGAATTTATATCAGACATGTCAGAGTTTCAGATGCCTGCAACATTTCATATGTTTGAGGTTTATATTTCAGTATAGAAAAAAATGTATAAAGAATTTCAGATGATTGTTTCATAGTTTTCTTTATTGTTAAACATGTGCCCTGTTCCAAGGCGTCCATATTCAGGTGTTTTGTTGAGATACATAGGGTATAAACCCCATTTATCAGTCCCCCAAAATAATCTTCAGATGTTGAACTGAAATGTCTGTTATATGTAGAATAAAGGTTTTTCTGTCGATTGAAATTATATTTCCTTGATGCCCTTCATTTTTTTTTCTTTTCTTTTTTCATTTTCAGTTCCTATCCTGGAGGACGGGGAGCCAGATACTACTTCTAATGCAGGGACAGAGGAGGCTGTGAGCACTCATGGAGGAGAAACCGAGAGCGAGGTAGACGATCAAGAAGAAGGCGAGTCTTCCAACAACTTGACTCAGCGTAACAAAAGAGACCCTGTCTCTCGCCCGTCTGCGACTGGCCAGTCTTCTATTCTTCAACCAAGGGTATCGACTGGGTATATGTTAAAAATATGTAATTCCTTCAACAAAAAACTGTCTTTAGAGAAGGAGAAGAAGGGCTCAACTGGAGTCCAAGTGTCCACCCTAGTTACAGCCGATCAGTCAAGAGAGAAAGAAAGAGAGGAGCTTCAGAAAAGATTAGAGGACATAAAGAAAAAGAATGCTAACAAAAACAGTCAGGGGAAGAAGACCTCCGCCTCTGGTCAACGTCCTGAGACGTCAACTTCAAGCTCTTTTTCAAAGCCCTCTTGTTCTACATCTAAGCCGTCTAAATCAGCAGGCTCTTCCAAGGCATTTTCATCAGTAGGGGCTTCCAAGCCTTCTTCATCCGCTCGGCCTTCAAAGTCTTCTTCAGCTCATTCTTCTCTACCCTGTGCCTCTCATCTCTTACCTGACCCACCTTTAAAAGACACCCAAGGAGAAGAAGAAGACGATGGAGAGGAAGAACCTTCTCCTGTTTTTCAGGGGAGGAGGCGGAGGAGGGCAGATTCCTTTTCTGGTATATTAAATGCCACCCCACCTGTTCTCGAGCATGATGATGATGACTTGGATAAAGAACTAGTGAATGAATACAACAAAAGGCCTAGTCTAACAAAACTAGAAAATCCAGCAAAGAAGGCCAAGCTGTACACCCAAGAAGAAGTCGAGGAACTTATAGCTGCATCAAAGAA
Organism: Acholoe squamosa; assembly: GCA_949317995.1. Classification (NCBI taxonomy): domain Eukaryota; kingdom Metazoa; phylum Annelida; class Polychaeta; order Phyllodocida; family Polynoidae; genus Acholoe; species Acholoe squamosa. Next base: position 1,778,887 of record OX439048.1, read on the forward strand.
AGATTCGGACATCAAGACTAGTACCCCATTGACTAATAAATCGCGAGAAATAAAAAAAACTCCTGCTGATAAGACTTGTGGAGGGAAAAAAAAAGATAAACCTAACTCTTCAGCTAAACGTCGTACATCCCCCCGTCTGCAGGCCATGAAGACTATGGAAGTCTTAGATGAAATAGCTTCTACTTCGAATGTGTCTTCTAGAAAAAAACTGTTTGATTCAGGATAAAAAAAAAACAACATGATGAGGAAAACATATCCGAATTGAAAATGCCCTCTTCACCAGCTCAGTCTGAAATAGAAGATGTGACATCAAGTGCAGGAATAGACACAGGTAAGGGCAGTTCTATTAAGACGTCCTATGAAAGTTCACACCGTGTGACAGAGGAACTGAAGAGGACTCATGAAGCACTGGCGGAATCGGCCGTTAAGATATCAGAAGATATGCGATATTCCACTCAAGATTTGGTTTTATCCAATAAGAAAATGACATCATCATATGACAACTTCTGCAAGCATGTGGCAGAATCAGCGACTGCCATACATTCAAACACCAAGTTGGTGTTAGATAAGTTGGATGAGGCTGCGAGCAGATCGACTGGCACTGTACGAGAGCTGTCTGCTTCCTTCCTACAGACACAAAAGGAAACTATGGAAGGATTAGAATTAGTTCAAGACAAAGTTATTGAAAGTCTGGTGAAAAGACAAACAAAAATTGCACAGTCTGTCAATAATATGACGGATGCTTTAGACAAGCATTGTAAGTCAGTGGAAGAAGCTCAGGGAAAAATAAGTGTGGGGGTATTGTCCGTGGCAGACAGTATGGCTAGACTTAGTGAGAACATGAACCAGCTGGCCTCCAATCAGAGGGCTTTAAACCTGTGCAACAACTCCTCCTTGAAGCTAGTAGACAACACAGAGCGAGCTCTTGATAGAATAGTAGCTAACCTGGAGAAACTGGCAGATATACAGGAGAAGCTGAACAAGGAATCCGTGGCCAGAACTCTTATTGAAAGTGAGTCAACTAAAATGTCAAGCTTCTGAAATCATTCATCTTATTTCCTTATGAAAAGCTAAACGAATAGGGAGCATGTAATAGTTATTTAAAAACGTTTTTCTCATAAAAGTGGAGATGGACATGTTATGACAATGCAAAACAATGCAGCTAATAAATATACAGTTTAATACAAGATAGGGGGGTCCATATGTGTATTAATTATAACAATTTTTTTATCTTTTCTTCATTTTAGACAAATAAATGAAACTGTTTGTCATTCAATTCAACAGTGGGACGTCCTTTGGTTAAACCTCTGGCACAGGAGGAACAGGAGGAGCCCCGTGAAGACGCAGAAGTGGTTCCAGGATCTCCAGTTCCAGAATGTATTGTATTGTCTCCTGGTACGAAGGATGCTTGCCCGGACAAAGCTTTAGACAAAGGTATAAATACTTTCTACTTTGTTTCTTTGTGCTTTACAATGTAATAATATCCTATCACTACCAACAGAGAAGCATGTACGGGGCAGCATGTGGACAATTGCTTTCTTGATAACCTTTTCCAGCATGTACAGCATGTGTGTGTAACATAACAAACCCTTCACTTTATTTGAAATCAAAGTAAATTATATGGAGATATGAGATCAGGGCGAAGAGAAATAACCTAAAAAGAAACTTGGTTTGTAACACTAGTCTCTCCCTTTTATTGTCACAAAGCCCTGGAGACAGTAGAAAATGAGAACCCTACCTCAGAAGTAGATACTTTCGTTATATCTGCCTTCCTTACTCATCCCAACCCTCCTCCTGGTAAGTCTAGAAGAGGTTCGATGAAAGGAAATATCTGTATGGGTTTTCATATGAAATAATTTGCTCATTTTTACCTTTTTTTTTAATATAGTCTTACAGCCTTAAATTTTATGGTATATCATTATGTAGAAATGAAATAATTTTTTTATATAAGTATTTACTTTATTATTTTGGATCTTCTTACAGTTGGAACAACCCCTCCTTATCATACACGGGACGAGGGAAGCCCCGGGTTACTTTTTGACCTCGAAGAGGGCCAAAGAAAATTAGCTGTTCCCGGCGAAGGTAAGCGTTATTTCATTTTTCATGAAAGAAAGGGAGAGATGAAATGTTAAATTTAAAATGAAACGTGTATCAGAAAGTAAGCCAAACTTAAGTGTAAAATCTGAAAGGGATAAATTTATTCACTTGCTGGAAAATTGTAGTAATTGTCCTCTTTTCCTGTAAAGTATACCCTGCTGTCAGCCGCTAGCCTTCTTTTGGTTTATTTTAGAAGCCTGTTTTGATTTGGATACTGGTAAGAGGTGCGGCTTATGTGAGAAATTGTATGGTAATTTTGTTTTCAGCTATTAACTACATAGATCCTGAAGACAACAGCCTCCCCCATTTTTCAGTGCTGCACAAGGACGAGTTTGTCATTGTGACTAAAGATGGCCTAGAGGAAGTAGAAGGAGAAGTGGAAAACCCTGAGGTTATCGTGAAGGAAGGCCATCACCAGAAGGAAGCAGCTTCAGAGGCAGCTTCAGAGGCAGCTTCAGAGGCAGACACAGAAGCTTCTGAGAAGGATGAAGGGCAAAACAAAAAGAGAGGTGTACCTGTGAAAAGATCCTCAAGAAGCAGGAAGGCTACCAAAAAATATAATGACTAATGTTATGTTGTCAAGAATTGTTAACAGACTAACAGTTAGAATAGGTAAATAAGATTTTAATGGACATAAAAGACAGGCTGTTATCTCGAGTTTAATTATACCTCAGTACTCTCATGTCAATGTTACGACAAACAGAGACTAGTTATGTTGTTCTTGTCTTAAAAGTTAGGTAAAGTTCATCGTACACTTTTTAATGTTGCATTGTTAAGGATGTCAGTGTCATTTTTAAACTTTCAACTTAAAACTGCAAACATGATACTGCATATTTTAGAATCACGGGAGTACATGTTGATTTCATTAAAAAAAGAACAGAAAAGATGTTTTGAGATACATTTAGTCATAAAGTTTCCTGACATAGAAATACACAAGGAAAAGATAATGTAAGGTGTGAACAAGATTATTATTCACCCATAGCCATACATATTGTTCGAAAGAGGTATTGTTGCATTATTCAGGATAACAGTTTCAATTTTTAATTGTATACATACAACTGAAAAAATGACACTCTTTATGTTAGAATCTGGATACTGGATGTTCATATGAATGAAAAAAGAAATGGAAAGATGTTTTAAGATACATTAAGTCATAAGGTTTCCTGACATACGGCTACACAATGCAAAGGTAATGTTAGGTGTGAACAAGATTATTATTCACCCATTGCCATATGTGTTGTTCTACAAAGGGGAAGCTCATTTTGATATGCATGCTGTTCACTCTTAGAAATAAACGTCATTTTTTAATACTGCATTTGCAGTATAGTCCTTTATTTACACAATAAATTAGAGATCCAAAAAAAATATATACATTTATATACAAGAAAGCTGCCTAGGTCCATTTAAACTTTCAATGCAGATAGTTAGCGTCATAGTATTCCTCTATCAGTGCGTTCATCTGGTCCAACAAAAGAGCTACCTGAGGTGCCACTTGTGGGTCTCTGTGGTCAGGAAACTGTAGTCCCTCCTGTGGAAAATCTTCATCCTGGGGAGTGGGTTGACCCTCTTCCGCGTGTGTCTCATCTATATCTTCTTGGACGAAGTACTTGTTGACGAAGGTAGACCGCAGATTGTGGAAGGCCACACGCTCTGTTGGTCTCCTCTGTTCAGGTTGGGGAACAGGGTCTCTGATCCTGCGGAAGCTGTCCCTCGCGAGGTAATCGGGCAGAAGATGGACCTTAGCCGCTTTAGCACAATTATGCAGAGCCACACAAGTCTCTATAATGGCTCCTGCTGTAGGAGGGTCATGGTAGAGGTAACCCCCACTGCTGTCGAGACACCTGCAAGAACCGAAAAGAATGTCAGTCACGATTCCTTGACAATTGTTTCAAGTCTAATAATAAAATCATGTAATGTATTTTATTTAGTATATTTTCTTTCTTTATAATTATATATGGTGTTATAAACCAAAGAAATATAATAATCTGAGCTCTAAGGACTCACCTCCACCTCTGCTTTAATATCCCTGTTGTCCTCTCCACAGAAGACCTTGTCTTCCGGTGCCATTTGTTGTAATCGATGTCGGATTGAGTCTTCTCATATTTAATGGGAGTCAAGACATAATCAGTCAGAACATAGCTGAAAAATAACAATAAAATAATTTTTTCTCTGTTAAGTCAAGGCTCACATTGGTTTCAATAGGATATAAAAAATAGGTACATATGGACAACAGATGAAAGACTTGTTTACAAAAAAAGTGACTGAAAGAGTTTGGTAAGCACAAAACTTACCCAGAGTCTCCTAGGAGGTAATATCCCCTGAAGTTTCCTCTCTCCCCGAGGTACTTGACCTGAGAGCCGTTCATGACATAGATATCGTTACAACTTCCAGGGTTTGCTGCATTAACATGGAAGATGAACCCATCATAGTCTGCGATGATCTGCAAATATATTTTAACCATGGTGAAGGACAGAAAAATTCCTTTGTCTTGCTTTTTTAAGTTCAATTAATCATAGTTCAATTACTTTAGCTGAAAGTTTTAATCACGTCTTTCAGAGTTTTTAACAGTATCTACGGATAAGTTCCTCTGAGGAAAAGGAAGTGGAAAACAACTCAGAACAATGCTGAACAAGACTTGAAATGATCCTCACCATAGCATTAATACTGTAATAGCCTTTGTAGCAATAGAACTGGTTTTCGTCATTCACCACACCTTTCGGACACAAAATAGGGATATGGGTCCCGTCTACCATACCAAAGCAACGTGGCTTCTTCGTCTTCTTATAGAAAACAGTTGCCTTGGCATTCTTGTCATCGAAGCTGTCTGGCCAGACCACGTATTCACTGATGTGAGTCCGGAAGTACTCAGCCACGTCCTTGACTGAGCATCCCACCACGCTTTTGCTTATGCCATGGCAGTCCCCTATTGTCTGATATGTTGCCCCAGTGGAGAAGTACCTTAAGGCAACGCAGAACTGCAAATTGAAAGAGAAAGACGGGTGTAGGCCACTGACTAAATAACTAATTAACGTGAAACAAGGCCTCCATTCATTTTTAAATTATTCATGTGTTTTTCCTTTGATTCTATGTGGCCCAAGTTTTCAAGCAAAGTAAACATCCAATATTATTACACAAAGAGAAAGCTGAGGGGAAAAGGAGAGAGAGAAGGGGGGGACGTGCTAAAGTGTTAGAAACTTACTCTTATCCTGTAAGGCACAGCATGTTTACCCCTGAACTCTTTCACTTTCTTTGTGGAAACCCATTTCTCTGTAAGCATCGTGACTGGCTTGGTCAGTCTGTAACGCTGAACAAACTTTCGGTCTGTGAAGAAAGATAAGGGATCGAACCTCTTGTAGTATTCCCTTTTGGCTCTCTGTATCCATCCTATTGCCATGTTATCGAGCAGGTCAGAGCTGGTTCGAAATTGGCGGCCAAATAAAAACTTGGTGACTTCCGGGTCAAGGTCAGAGGTCATAACCCCACAAAGGGCTCAGAGGGAAATTAAGGACACATACGGACGTTCTCCGGGTCCGCATGTGACATACGGTGGTCCGTATGACGTAAAAGAACATACGAGGGGGTACCCCACCATGATGTATTTGAGACTGTTCATACGGCGTTTCAAAGGATTTCTCGAAGTCCGTAAGATAGGGACATACAGGGTTTTTTCCATATATAAATACGGACCTCCGCATGTTGAACACAAAAGTCCGTATATATAAGGAAATACACTTGACTGAATTATATGATATACGGACATCTGTATATGACATACTGAGGTCCGCATGATAGGGAAAAACAGCCCCCAGGAGCTAAATTTCAATATGTATGTTAGGAATATTATTAATAGGCTGCGTCACAAGTCATTTCTTTTATATAAAACAAGAAAATACATGTCTGCAGGAGTCAGGTTAAAAATTTACAAGAGTTATATGTTACCTATAATTGACTACTGTGACATTCTTTATATGGGAGCTAGTGTCATGAACCTAGAGGAGTTGCAAAGAATGCAGAATAAGTGTATTAAGACCTGTTTGTCTCTCCATATCTTGACTCCAACTATACAGATACATAGAGAGGCCTGTCTACCAACACTAGAAAACAGGAGGTTATTTCATATTAAAACTTTTGCCCATAAAAGATCTAAGCTAACACAATATGTTAAACCAGTGGTAAGACCAACCAGGTTGAATCAAGCACCTTTATTGAGTTACCCAACCCCTAAGTGTGCAGCATTTGAAAAATCTCCTATGGTACTTATTGCTTCCACTTGGAATAGTCTTAGTATCGAGGTAAGAAACATAGACAATTATGATATGTTTAAAAACAGGGCTTAATTGGATATGATAGCATCGATTCCGACTTAATATAATTTCTTAAAGGATTTGCTGTATTATTTTATTATATTGTCAGCACCAGGTTTTCATTTACAATGTTGTAGACAGATTGTATATATGAGTATATACAGTTCACAGTCCCTGGCCTTTTAGATGATTTGCAATATGGGGCCACTGCTAGTATTTGAGAAAGTTTCCTAGTGTCATCGTGTCTTTTATAGTAATCAACGAACTTGAGGTATTTTGTTTCAAACACTGACCGTGCATTTCTCATCTCGGGCATGTTACAATGTAAGAAGACATGATTGACATCTTGCACAGCATTACAGAATGTGCACTTTGACAGGTTTCTTTCCTCTATATCTTCTTGACAGGCTGTCAAGTGTACAGTTATTGTCAGTCCGGAGTTTAGCAATAATGGTTCTAAATTTAGGTGATTCTGTATGCATTAGGTATATTCACGCTCTTCATAAATGTCATTGAGATCATCTTTACACATCTTGATAATTCTACACTTGCCAGTATTCTGTGGGTTATCAATGTACTGGTTGTATTTCTGAATATGTGCATCATTTAACCTTCTCTTTATATTGTTTTTGAGTGAGGACTTTGACCAAACATAAGGATCGAGCCAGACATTCTTACAACCGATTTTAAACAAGAGGTATTGGATATCTTTAAGCCATTGGTGGTTTTCACTCTTCATGGTAGAGAAGGCCTTATCATATACCATTTTATTATTCCATAAATTGTGACATATTATTGTATTGATCAAATAATGTATTGTATAAGGAATCAATACATAGGTTGGTTCTAAGAGCTATAAGAGCGCTCAAACTTTGTATAAGAGCGTTCATGCCCCACTGCACACCAGCCAAGTCAGTTACACAGAGTTTGTGACATCAAAGGGTCCGACCTAATGGTTCACTGCACAATATAATAAAACTGAGGGTCTCAGTGTGCAACCTCATGGTTCAGTGCACAAACTAATAAGTTGTAGGTGAATGCAACCGGCCGTCACGGGTGCCTGGGCACCGCAGACGCCGTCATGAGTGTCTGAGCACTCTAATAACTGAACAATGGGTTACATAAGCACGACGCCATAACCGTCCGATCGCTCTAGCGTCCCTCCTGAGCAACCTAGGTCAAATATCAAAGCATTTATGGAAAGCCCAAAAGAAGACGGTCAAAATGAGTCTAAGATCAAGGCAAAACTCCTATTATTAAGGAAGTTACGCCATAGAGACGGATTCGACCTCCGAGTGCACTACAGACGAACCGGCGCAAGTTACGCGCCTATCAAGCAGGCATTATAAACTTGGCATATTCAACTCCGCGCATGCGCAAAATGGCGGTTGTAACGGCGTAAACTTCCGAGATATGGGGGTTTGAAGTCACAGAACCAATCAAGACAATGGGGGACGCAGCGGCGTCCATTGGGTTCCTTGTTGCACCCAGTGACACATGAAAGACTCCCCTCAAACAATTGCAGAGTTAGGCAGATGCCACTGGCCCCAGTCAGTCTGAGGTGCAATGCCAAGATTTGCTACAAATAGCCTGGCTGCACCTCCTAGAAATCAGAACACCAAGAACCGCTCCAGAGGTAACATCTCCAGTCATCTCCTGCTACCTGCTATACCACTGCACTATGGTGAAACTATGCTAGACAGGCATTGGTTTCCATCATTAGTGGCCAGAGGGTATCTTCCTCAAGACATCCACCAGAGGGTAAAGTTATTCATTATTACATTATTCCTCTAAGCAGCAGGTCAGGAGCCAGGTGTTGGAACCCACCTAGAACTATGCTGGACATTGTATTATTATTACCTCACAGGTGGAGTGGAACAGAACATTATACTTTATAAACTATTGTATATTTACTGTATGTGCAAAATACCTACATACTAACTACTGTGTGATTAATATTTCTTACATGTTGTCTAAAGCTGAATAAACCAGTGATAACTGGAAATAACACTATTTATGAGAGCTTGATGTATTTACACTATATACCACTAGTGCCATCATAGCTCTATTTCAGGAAGTCAAGGAATCTGATTTAGAAAAACCTCAACAGGTGTCAGACACTACCCCACACATTGATCAATCCATCTCAGCCATACGGCCTGAGGATGTAACTCAATTCAGTGACACAGACTCAGACTGTGAGTCCACATATGCTGACCCTGAACCCAACTCAATCAGACTCTCTGAAATAGCTGCTATACATAGTGAGGCACATGACCTCGAGCCAGAATTGGAAGAGAATGTTCCACCAAAATCTGTGCTTACATCCAAAGATCAGCATGATAGATTAGAATCACTGCTGACCAAGTATGATGATATATTTGTAGGAAAAGATGGAGACATTGGTGCTACACACCTGTATACCCACTCAATACATGTAAAACCTGAGGCAGTACCATGTCATTTCCTACCATATAGACAAACACCAGAAAAACAGGCCGCAATAGGGGAAGAGTGTGAAAGGCTAGTACAACAGGGCATTCTGAGAGAATGTGCTGAGGGCCCCTGGGCTTCCAGATCCTTTTTAGTACAAAAATCATCGGGAGGCCATAGGCTCGTCACAGATTTTCTTTATCTGAACCAGAACACGATAAATCAGGCCTTATCTACACCCCGAGCCGATGACACTCTAGACATGATAGGGTCACTCAGACCAAGAGTATTCAGTAAGCTAGATGCCCAACAGGGATTTTTTCAAATTCCTATAAGACAGGAGGACCAGCATAAAACCGCATTCATAGCAAATGACAAAAAATATGTCTACGAAAGGATGCCAATGGGTTTAGCGACCGCACCTGCAGGATTCTGCCATCTAGTCACATTAATTCTGAACAAACTCAAATACAAATGTGCCCTACCATACCTAGATGACATATTGGTATTATCACCATCAATCGAACAACACTTCCATGACCTGGAAGATGTGTTCAACAGCTTAAGAGTTGGTAAACTCAAACTGAAGAAATCAAAATGTGAATACTTCATAGACAGAATAGACTTCTTGGGAATGAGAGTCACACCCAAGGGACTGCAACCATCTCCCACAAAGGTGGAATCAATCAAAACCTTCCCAACACCAAAATCAGTCAAAAATGTCAGATCCTTCACAGGCCTATGCCAATACTTCAAAAAGTTTATCAAAGGTTATGCCCAAATTGCTAGACCATTGTATGATCTACAGACACATCTCAAAGCATTTGTCTGGACAAAGGATGCAGATAATGCCTTCAAAACATTAAAGCATGCCCTCTGTACCAATGCTCTTCTCAGATACCCAAACTATGAGAAAGAGTTCAGTTTGGCAACTGATGCTTCCAATGTGAGTTTAGGAGCTGTACTCTCACAGAGAGATAATGAAGGAGTGCTCAGACCAGTAGCCTTTGCAGGTAGAACCCTCTCCAAACATGAGAGAAATTACAATACCACAGAGAGAGAACTACTGGGAGTAGTGTATGGAGTATTACATTTCAGACACTATCTAGAGACTAGACATTTCCAATTATACACGGACCATGCAGCCCTAATCCCACTATTAACCAATACAGGACTCACACATAGATGGGCCAGATGGGCTCTAGACATACAGCAATTTTCATTCACCATCCAACATGTGAAAGGTGAAGATAACATACCACCAGATGCTATATCTAGAAGAGAATACCTAGATTCTGGACCCATGACTAACCCTCCACCCCCACCAAGGAGAGTTAGAGCAGCCAGTAGAACCAAGTTTGCAAAAGTAACAAAGAAGGTACCATTCAAAAGGGATGATCCACCCAACACCATTGAAAGGCCAGAGACACCCATTAGGGGTATCTTGAAGCAATCTACACATTATGTGTTTTGCCACTGTGAGAGAGAATACTCACAACTCTTTCCAGATAATGACTTCGAGCCTATTGAATTCTCATCACTCAATCAGATGGTGAAGGCAACTCCTAAGGAGCCACCCTTCACCCCACCTGACTCAGATGATGAAGATTCAGAAGACACAATATATGCTATTACTCAAGCAACTTCCAAATCAGTCAGATTCTTTGAACCAATGCAGGGAGAGGAAACATCAAACCATTTGTGTCCTATGACCACACGCTCAAAGACTAGAGAAATGATTCAGGAGGGCACACCAAAACCCCCCACACAATCACAAACTATTCTAAATGAGAAAAAGGTCACAGGAAACAAACCTACCAAAACCCCACCTGCCAGGAAAAACGTCACAAAAGACACTGCATCTACCAAGTCAAAGAACTCTGAGACAAAGAAGAATGACAAAAAGCAAATTGTGCCTTTAAAGAAAAAGGTTGCCACTCCCATCAAGGCGAGAATAGGCCCTCCAAAGGAGCCTACACACCAAAACAAGAGTGACACACCCCAACAAAAGGCACAAGATAGGCCAATAGTCGATGAAAAAGAAAAAGAAAGAGACAGAATAAAACAACATGTGCTAGACATAAATCAATTACTGGATCAGATTCCCGACACATCCATCTCAGGTACAAACCTTGGCTTGGAACAAAGGAAGGACAAGGACCTATTGCCCCTCATACAATATCTTGAGGATGGGACCTTGCCTGCACCAAAAGCACAAGGAAATAGAATCATCAACCAAGGCCAGACATATACCTTGGTAAATGGTACATTAGTCCATATATGCCCCATAAATTGGAGAAAAACCAATACTGTACCACTTCAAATTGTTATACCACAGCAATGGGTAACAAGTACACTACAGTATTTCCATGACTCACCTACTGGCGGCCATCTTGGTTCAAGTAGGATGCTGTCAGCACTCCAACCTAGGGTATATTGGAAGTCTATGCTAGCAGATACAACAAAATATGTTCCCACCTGCCACACATGCCTCACAGCAAAAAGGCAAGTACACTCACACAAAACACCAATGACAGTGAGAGAGTACATGGCTTCACCAATGAAGTTCCTAAACCTCGACGCGGTGGGACCACTTCCCACAACTGCCAGGGGAAACAAACATATACAAGTCTGCATAGATTATGCTACCAGATATGCAACAGCTTGGGCTACTACTGACTTAAAAGCTGAAACAACAGCAGCAGAGTTCTACAAGAATATAATTTGTCATCATGGAACACCAGCCACTCTTCAAACAGACAATGGAACATGTTATACAGGTGCAAAGTTCACAAAATTAACTAAACACCTCAAACATAAATTCTCCTCACCATACAGGCCACAATCAAATGGGCTTGTAGAGAGATTCAATGCTAGCATCGGCACTGCGCTCAGAGCATTCTGCTCAAAGCACCAAAACAATTGGGATTCATTTATTGAACCCATAACCTTTGCATTAAATAACACAGAATCCCAAACCACAGGATTCACCCCTTTCTTCCTACTTCATGGAAGAAACCCAGCCACTCCAATGGACTTAGGGCTGGGAATACAGGAAGACATATCCACCGTAGCAGACCATGTAGCTAACATGATAACAAATCAAGATACCTCTAGGAGGAAAGCTATAGAAAGGGTCGCCAAGCTACAAAAGTAAAGGAAGGATAGATATGATAAGAAACTTACTCCACAGGAAATCAAGGTCACCGACATGGTGTACCTAAACATACCAAAAATCTTGACCAACACAGAGTGTAAGAAACTTCAACCCCTTTTCATGGGACCATATGTTGTAGTAGATAGGCCTAGTTTGACAAGTGCCAAACTCAAAAACTTGGACACCAATCTATTGGTGGCCAGACCAGTGCACATAGACAGACTGAAAAAGGTTGTGGCTGTCAGGAACAATGAATTTGCACACAGGCTTATTCCACATGAAGCCAAATACTACAACAAAATTGTAAGGAACAAAAATAATATCACCCTTACAAGAGAAACTACAGGCATAGGCCCTATCAGGCCTAGGCCTGCACACCACATACTAAGAAAAACATCTAGGTGTGGTGCAGTTTCAAGAAATTAGAAACAGATTGAGATACCAAAAGAACATAAGATTTTCAAAATGTACTACAAATTCTCTTCATCCACACATAAGGCATGTGTGACTGATAATGAATTACTTATATGTATATAAAGCCAATCAAATTTGTAAATATATCAGTAGGTTATTGCCTCTGAATGGTCAAAGACTGGGACCCTCCAAGTAAAGCAGACATGAAGTCTAAGAAGAGTAAGGGTAACACAGTGGAGTGTCTAAAGCCTAATCCCCACATGAAAGAGTGCGCTATGCCAACACAGCAGTCTATAGAGATCAATTGACCTTATAAGCTACCCTCAGACAACTGTCTAGACGGTCATGAATGGCTGTCCTGGATGACAGGAGGAGCTAATTACCAGTACACAGATTATACAATAGACCCCCACAGTTGCAGACACTGGAGATTAGGTGCACTGACTCCAGAGAAACAATACCATGCCCAAAATGGATGTGGGTAGGGTAGGCTACATAAGAAGCACTGTGGACCATAGCCCACCATCAGTCTTCATCCAGCTGCAGTCTGGAACACAAGTCTACAGGACCCCACTTGGGAATTAGCCAGCCCACTTCTCCATTAGGAGAGACTGCACTAGGATAAAGAACACACCTACTTCACCTTCAACCTGACCTTACCATTTACTGGTCAATCTCTATAGACTCACCGGACATATTGCCAAGACAGCTCAATCTTGCAAAGGTACAGTTTGAACCACTTCATTTACAGTGTTACACCATACACTTAGACTTTACCAGCACCAAAGCACTACAAATTTGACAAGACTTTAAACAGCAAACTTGCTTTACACAAGCACGGGGAGACTGAGAGTTGCACCCATACTGCTAACTATGCTGTTATTATATACTATAGAACCACTTACTGCAGGTTATACACCTGTGGTGAGACAAAACATAGGAGTAGTATTCAAACCTAGCCCTCAACCACTGGTCAATGGACATACAACCACAACACTGTTGTTAGCTATCCCCTACAAGATACCTTGGGCACCCGTTACCCAAGGATCCATAAGGGATAGAATACTCCAATTGACCACTCCTACTCTACAAGATCATACCTCTGGTCAAATTATCCAACAAGCCAAAGAGCTTGACACCTTGCTGGAAATTGCAGACAAGGAGATAAATGAAACATTAGCCTCCATCAAATTGTTCTTATCCAACCCCATAAACACATTGGACAAGGCCAAAAGAGAGGCCATCCTGGGTTTTCTAGCACCCCTGTTTCGCGGTGTGCTAGGTCTAGCCACAGTAGAAGATGTAAACCAAGTAATGGGACAGCTCAAGAACATAGATGAAATGCTAAGAAAATTTGCTAAACAAGATCAGGAAGCAGCTAGTCTCATTGAAAAAATCACAGACAGACAAGATAAGTTTGTTAAAGCATACATCCAAGATAAGAAGGTACTGGACAGCACATTCAACACCATAGGTGACACCGTCAACCTTTGGGCCTCTAACATGTCCAGGTCACTTGACTCATATTCAAGGCACGAGAAAACTCAAAGGAAAAAAATGCAAGTATTAAATGATGCATTAATCATCATAGCAGCAAGAATGAATACAGTTCAATCACTGCAAAGGACAAATGCAGCCCTGAGGATGCTATCATCAGGAATCCTAACCCCTGATATAGTACCACCCTCAGACCTTGCTAGATACTTAATTGACATTAATAACAAACTTAGGATTACACACCCTGGAGCACAAGTCGCAATTAATGACTTAGATTTCTATTACTCACAGAAGCTGACCTCATACACTTACTCAGCTCACCATATATATATTCATCTGGACATTATAATTCAATCTACCACCTCTACCTTCAAACTGTACCAAATGATTACATCACCCATGCCTATAGACACACAGGAGACCCCCACCAGAGGAGTCACCAAATTACAAACCACAACTGAGTTTCTAGCAGTATCTTACGACGAATCATTATTCATCGAATTGGACTCAGCAGATATGCAGGCATGTGAAGGTACTACAGTAAAGGTATGCAGAAATGTAAATGGTTGAATTTATAAACACAGGCCTACATGCCCTGTAGCCATTTTTACTAACCAGGCTCAACAGATTAAGGAACATTGCAAGTTTACAGTTTCACCACTGCAAGCACCTACCACCCATGCTATTTCCATTTCTGAAGATGAGTATCTGGTCACTACTAATGAACCCCATTACTTTATCAATTGCCATGGTAAAACGTCTGAAACTTGAAAAGCCCAGTCCTACTCAATCATAGGTGTACCCTGTGGGTGCACAATCAGTGTAGGAGAATTTTCTCTTCCAAACACAAGGTTGCCCTGTAACTCAACCTTATCATTCCATTACATTCTCAAGACAATTAATTTACCATTCATGGCAGCACTTAACCAAACTTCTGAAACCAAACCAGATGAAAGAGAGAATCTTCCAAATTTCCCAGTAGTAAACCTTTCTAGAACCTTAGAGAAACTACAGGAAAATCCAATCATGGATGACATTACTCAACTAAATCTAGAGCCCTTTGCCAAAACATTATTAAAAGATGCCTCCAACCTTGATAAGGCAATGGAAACACGCTACGTAGAATCACACCTACATCGAGTTACAGAGCATCCAATCTTCCAAAGCTTAGGACTCATCCTAGGGATATCAGCTCACATTTTTATAGTATACATACTACTCAAACTGTACAGACTAGGAGGGACTGTAGCCTACCTGCCTACAGCCAGAGCATTTAGACTAGTCACCGAGCTGCCCCTACACAAATTGCTCCCAGATAAGAATCCTACCAAATTGACCCCTACAGAGGAAACCCACACCCCTTTCCTCACAATTCAGGAAACCCACACCCTTATAATTGCTATATTATTCACCCTGACCATCTACTCAGCCTACAGAATAATGAAGTACCTTAAGAAATTTGCACAGACACACTGTGGCAAGAAAAATGTGGCCAAGCGCACAAATCCCACAATATATTTCAAAATATATTGTGGAGACTCAAACTCCGCGCTACCCTTGAGGCCAATACCACATGAATTTGATGAGATTAAATCAGCAGCTGCCCCTACCTATAAGGATATAGTGGTTAAAACCTTCCCACTGCCTAAGGCTATATTTACCTGGAATGGACCAGCAGTTATAACAACACAGAGAGGAGAATTTGCCTATCACCTCCCTCAGGTGATACACCTACCTTGGCGCACTAGGTTCAGTACCATACCAGCCCTTGAAAACAAAGGACTGTACTACTCCATGCTTCTCCAGAATGATTGTGGCACCAGCCCGGTGACCATGACAGCACTGGAAAATACAACAGATATAATTTTGACAAACAACAGGAGGAGACCACAAGGTCAAACATGCAGACTATTGCTAATTTTCTAAACCACCAGCCCTCCCCGGTGACTGCCTAGACTGCCCACAGCCTAGACTGCCCCCAGTCCACCACCAGGAGACAACATATCAGAGACAGTATTCAGAACTTTTCGGACGATTTGCCGGCCCTGAAAAGGGCCTTTGGGATGGCGGGTTTTTACACCCTAGGTTTCAGTCAGTCGGGTTTCTACCACAGAGCCTCGGGTTCAACACTGACGGGAGAGTGGGAGTCCGATCCATACATGTGGCCGTGGTCACGATCCCACTCAACAAGCCGGGCCTCCATCGATCCCAGTCCGTACTCAGCTGCCATAGATGGGTCCCCGGATGCCGCAAGATCAATGAAGGAGACTGCCAACAAATAGTCCCACAACACTCGCTCCCGCGGCCCGAAGTTAGAGTCCATGGGCCAGAACCCTATATTACCCAAGGCCCTGGCCAAAAGAGCCACAGTGGCCCTCCGACGTAAGGCTGAACCCAAAAAGTAGTGGCAGGAGTACATGTCAACCAGCACATCACCATGCTCACTGATCTCTCTGAAATTTTTCACTATATAGCCATAGTGTATGGTCTGGTTGGCCTCCACCAGGGCCCTAGCCGGACTCCCCACCACCATCACCTGGGAGACAGGCAATTCAAGGATAGCTTGAAAGTGAGCCATGATGTTGCAGCAAAGGTTTCCAGTGAGGAACTGATACTCCAATACCAGCCACCCACTCCTTAAATGGACACACACACACCCTCCCCCCCCCACCCTGAACTGTCCACTGACACCAAGCTAGGCACTGCCACAGACACATGCCAGAATCTGGCACCTAACACCTCAAGTGCCACCACTGCATGAGCACATCAGGGAGGAGATTCACATCTCATTCCTGACACACCTCCACTGTCAATGAAATTATCAAAGTATTAGAAAATTTTTTTTTAGAAAAATATACACAGCCACTTGTTGATGTATAATATGAAAATCTATGGTATTCTCACAAAATCGATGATTAATGCGCGCATATACGCGCAAATTGCAAATTGTAAATTGTACAAATCTAACATTAATATACATGAATGCAGGTAGATAACTAAGACAGTTCTTGTACCCACTAGCACTTGTATACTATACCAAGGCTTACTTAAGGTAACACACTTTAGGTATCCAAGAAAATTGTTGGAAAAATGAATGAAAAAAAAAAAAAAAATTTCTTTTGTTGAGAAAAATTGTTGACATGAAGAATGTTTACTTAAGATACTCACCAAATAATCTCTTTCAGGGACACATACTCAAGAAGGCTAGGGAAAAGTCAATTAAAAGCAGCGGCCCACTGCCGAAATTGCCAATTAATACACCCATATAGCAAAATCACAGAGTAACTCAGAGACAAACGAGCCTGTTGTACATGAAGTACCTTGTTTTTCCGGTCCTCGGAAAAATTTGTCTCAAATCCCAAAAATTGTATAGTGTAAACTAGATTGTACGTTTGTACCCAATTTGCGCACTAAAATTGTATGTTTGCACACTAGATTGTACGTTTGTACCCAATTTGCAAACTAAATTGCTATTTTGCACACTAAATTGTACGTTTGTACCCAATTTGCACACTAAAATTGTATGTTTGCACACCAGATTGTACGTTTGTACCCAATTTGCACACTAAAATTGTATGTTTGCACACTAGATTGTACGTCTGTACCCAATTTGCAAACTAAAATTGCTATTTGCACACTAGTCCGTACGCTTGTACACAATTTGCACACTAAAATGTATGTTGCACATTATACTGTACGTTTGTACCCAATTCATACACTAAATCGGATTTTTACAAAATCAATATTTTCATGTGTAACCAAACTGTACGCAAAATTATATATTTGCATACAGAAACTATCAATTGAACGCAAAATTGTATATTGGCATACTAAAATTGCAAATTGAATGCGAAATTGTATATTTGCATACTAAAATTGCCAAATGAACGAGAAATTGTATATTTGCACACTGAAATTGCCAAATGAACGCGAAATTGTATATTTGCATACTAAAATTGCCAAATGAACGCGAAAACTATATATTTGCATACTAAAATTGTCAATTGAACGCAATTACACGCAAAATTGTAAATTTGCACACTAAAATTGTCATTTATGTTCAATTTGCACGCTAAATTGAACATTGAATGCCAAAATTGCACGCTATTTGCCAAATTGTATGTTGTACATAAAATTGGAAAATTGTACCCAAAATTGATGACACATAAGCAAATGCACCCATGTATGGTAAGATATAGAATTACGGAAATGTACTTATACCCAGGAGAAAATTGTTTATATATACTGACAAAGCTCTACCACAAAAATTGCATTTGAAGCACTCCCCATCACTTCAAATCCTCTTACAAACAGTATATAACTCCAAATAAGGTAAAAATATATATATTGTACATTCCCTCGGCGAAATGACGGAGTTTCGCATTCTCTCGGGGGAGACGGAGTATTCTATCATATACCATTTTATTATTCCATAAATTGTGACATATTATTGTATTGATCAAATAATGTATTGTATAAGGAATCAATACATAGGTTGGTTCTAAGAGCTATAAGAGCGCTCAAACTTTGTATAAGAGCGTTCATGCCCCACTGCACACCAGCCAAGTCAGTTACACAGAGTTTGTGACATCAAAGGGTCCGACCTAATGGTTCACTGCACAATATAATAAAACTGAGGGTCTCAGTGTGCGACCTCATGGTTCAGTGCACAAACTAATAAGTTGTAGGTGAATGCAACCGGCCGTCACGGGTGCCTGGGCGTCATGAGTGTCTGAGCACTCTAATAACTGAACAATGGGTTACATAAGCACGACGCCATAACCGTCCGGTCGCTCTAGCGTCGCTCTAGCATAGACCTAGGTCAAATATCAAAGCATTTATGGAAAGCCCAAAAGAAGACGGTCAAAATGAGCCTAAGATCAAGGCGAAACTCTTATTATTAAGGAAGTTACGCCATAGAGACGGATTCAACCTCCGAGTGCACTACAGACAAACTGGCGCAAGTTACGCGCCTATCAAGCGTGCATTATAAACTTGGCATATTCAACTCCGCGCATGCACAAAATGGCGGTTGTAACAGCGTAAACTTCCGAGATATGGGGGTTTGAAGTCACAGAACCGACCAAGACAATGGGGGACGCAGCGGCGTCCATGGGGGTCCTTTGTGCACCCAGTGACACATGAAAGACTCCCCTCAAACAATTGCAGAGTTAGGCAGATGCCACTGGCCCCAGTCAGTCTGAGGTGCAATGCCAAGATTTGCTACAAATAGCCTGGCTGCACCTCCTAGAAATCAGAACACCAAGAACCGCTCCAGAGGTAACATCTCCAGTCATCTCCTGCTACCTGCTATACCACTGCACTATGGTGAAACTATGCTAGACAGGCATTGGTTTCCATCATTAGTGGCCAGAGGGTATCTTCCTCAAGACATCCACCAGAGGGTAAAGTTATTCATTATTACATTATTCCTCTAAGCAGCAGGTCAGGAGCCAGGTGTGGGAACCCACCTAGAACTATGCTGGACATTGTATTATTATTACCTCACAGGTGGAGTGGAACAGAACATTATACTTTATAAACTATTGTATATTTACTGTATGTGCAAAATACCTACATACTAACTACTGTGTGATTAATATTTCTTACATGTTGTCTAAAGCTGAATAAACCAGTGATAACTGGAAATAACACTATTTATGAGAGCTTGATGTATTTACACTATATACCACTAGTCATATGATATTTCTCATATGACAACTTGATCATGCACAATTACTAGTATGACAGCCTCATTTAGAATAGGGTTTTTCGATCCATGTTCAAGCCTCAGCCAATATAGAATGTTCAGTATGATTATTTTGGATTCAAAAGGAAATCTCCCTAACTCGCCTAGTGCGAGAGTAGTACTTGCATATTTTGATATACCCAGAGCAAACTTGCAACTTGTAGAGTAAACACGGGACACACACTGACAGACGACGTGGTGTACTTGTAGACTGTCAACCGTGCACCGACAGACTGGATGTTGCACTTGCAAACAACATCATTTGTACACAGCCCCTCTCCTGCATACCACCACCCTATCACTCATCTACATATCCCTTATACCCTTTCATTCCACCTGCCTATACCTCCCTGTGCCCTTCCCTCTTCTACCCATCCACCCTTCCCTCTCCTCTCCTGAAAACCTCCATCCTATCCCCCATCTACATATCCCTTCTATCTGTCACTCCCCTACCTACCTCTTGAATTCATCCCCTGTCACTTGAACTACCTATCCCAGTTTATACCTATCTTTCTTCTCCACTCTACCTATCCCTCCAATGCCTACTATGCCTGTCTATTCATCTGCCTATCCCTTTCCTTCTTCTACCTATCCCCTGACAATTTTCCCCCTGCCTATCCTTGACCTATCCCTCATCTACATCTCCATTGTACCCATCCTACTCCTTCCTATCCCCTGTTTGTCCCTTCCCCTACCTTTCCCTTCCAATGCCTACCTCTCCTCAATTCCCTACCTATCCCTTTCATGCTTATTTACTCTCTGACTGGCCATCTGTTAGCCCATCCCTCTCCCTCTTCTATCTGTTTCCTCTCCCCACCCCTCCCCTGCATACGCCTCCCTATCCCTCAGTTACCTATCCCTTATATCTATCTCTCCCCTTCCTTCCTACATCCTAAATCATTCCCCTGTCCCTTGAACTACCTATCCTTGTCAATACCTATCTTTCCTCCCCACTCTACCTATCCTTACTTAGTCTGCCTGTCTATCCATCAACCTATCGCTCTTCTTCTTCTGCCTACTCCCCTGCCAATCTTTCCCCTGCCTACCCCTGACCTATCCCTCATCTACATACCCTTGTACCCATAGATAGAGGAAGGGGTTGAAAGTGGGAAGGCAGGGAAAGAGATAGGTAGAGAACAGGGACATAGGAAGGGATAGGTAGATGAAGGGATAAAAAGGGGTGGTATGGGTAGAAGAGAAAGGGAGAAGAAGGATAGGCAGAGGAAAGGCAGGGGGTTGGTAGAAGGAGAGGGATAGGCAGGCAAAGGGAGCATTGGATGGTTTAGGGATTATTGGGACAGGCAGGATATAGGTCAGGGAGTGGTGGGGATGGGGACTGAATAGGGAGAGGCAGACAGAGGGGTAGGCAGAGAGATAATATGGGAGGATAGGTAGAGGGGAGAGAGGTAGGCATTGAGAGGGAACGGTAGGTAAAGGGCAGGCAGGAGGTAGGCAGGTAGGGACAGATACAAGGGGTAGGTAGATGAGGAATAGGCAAATGAGGAATAGGTCAGTCAGGCGTAGGCAGAGGAAGGATTGACAGGGGATAGGTAGAAGGAGAGCTCAAGCAATTTATTGAAAAGCAAAGAATACCTCTATGAAGCCTCTGACTGTGACAACTTAACAATGCGTGAAAAAACCTGTGTTTGCATAGATTAGATGTTCTAAATCTAGTAAATCCATTGCAGGGCCAGAGCAACATTGTCTACAACCCTACAATGCCTATTCCCAGTGACACAGATTTTATAAGTTGATCATCTATTATTTTATTTTTCTTTCTCAAACATCACAGACTTCTATACAGTCAGATTTCTGGTTTATCTCAATGTAAAACTTTATGCTTTTGAAGTCATTTTTTTAAGTAACGATTCATCATGGTATCAGTCTTGGTGAAATCTTTTTCTCAATGCAGGCCCAAAGTGACCTGGGTCTTGGCATCTTAAGCTGGCCACTTTTTCTCACACTGGCCATATCAATCAAAAAAGTTAGAATTGTGTTTTGAAAACAACTGAAAATAAAATTGACCATAACTTTGCTTCTAATGGGTGGATTTGAACAATTCTTTCAGCTCAATACACTTTATGCTAAATCACACATTACTTCATTTGCAGACTATCAGTTGAATTCTTCTTCTGATGTGTTATTTTTTCTTACTACAGGTTGCTTGTATCAGTGGAGACTCTGTCAGTACAAGGATAAACATAAAAAAATGTTATCAATGACAGCAGATCTGGTAAGCATATATACAGAGCCAAACTTCCAAACAAAAAGGTGACCCATATCTTCCTTTGCTTGGGAGGCAACGATATAGCGCAAGGGATATCACCAAATGTTGTGTATGACGACATCTGCAAGTTTAAAGAGAAAGTAAGTACATCTCCCCCCTGAGAGCTCTCTTGCTATTAAGCTTCTTATTATGGTGTATCATTTATCTAATATTCTACAGCTTGAAATTCATATTATGACATAAATATCTTACATCACACTTACTGTTCTTAAATCATAAAATAAATATCCTTTTTGTGTTGCCGGTAACACATAATATTGTCAAATCAAAGAGACAAGAGACAGACATAAGTCTGTAATTTCCCAGGTTTCAGCAGATTAAGATGTCACTATGTTACTGCATACATTTCAAAATAACTATTACAAGGTATATAAGTGGTGTCAAAAGGCACACATTTTTGAGCATCTCTATTAAGACAGCACATTGATGACAGTGTGTGATGTGTGTGATTTTACCAGATACAGATATCACTATAGAATCAAATACCATAATTATGTATTTTTCACATCCTACTATAAATTTGTTCGTATATTTGTTCAGCTAGTACCTGAACCCAAAACCAGGTGGCTGGAGGAAGGGCAGGGATAGGGGTTAGACCTTACACACACCCAGAACAGAAAAAACAATTATTTTATGTGAATAACTTCATCCCGTAGAGATAGCATTACGGAGCCGATCCGCACACCCCCAGTGGCGTAACGTGTGCCGATCCACCACAGCGGCCGATCCACCACTGCAGCCTCGTTCTGGGTGCATGTAAACATTCAAAATGGCGGACCGCTGCTCGTACGGGGGACTACGGTAACAAATTTTGTTAATTTTCAGTTAATTAAAGACTCTAAAAACATAAAATAAATATAGAACTAAACTCCCCTGGTGTCCTCGGTGGCCGATCCACCCCTCGTGGTGGATCGGCCACCTTGTACACCACGGTCGTTTAGTTCTATCTATTTATACCCCATTTGCTGGAATAGATTTTCCATTTTGGCTGAAGCATGAATATTAGCCCATTGGTCTGTAAAGTATTGCATTGTTTTTGTCATGAATGTGCCATTGCAAAAATTCCTGTCAAAATCCCTGGACAACCTTCTCACCATTCCACCACGGAAGGCAAAGTAACAGTCAGCCATTGAGTAACTTTCGCGTTTTGTCATACTAGAATTGTATTATATAACATACATACTTTCGGCATAGATTGTTTGTGGTGGTAGGAGGGAGGAGTCCAGGCCTAAGCTGTGACCATTCTATATTCGACTAGTGGAACTTCAGGACTCTGAGGTCTGAGCATAATAAATATTACACAATAAGACAACAGATGGTGTGGATATTTAAGTTGTAGAAAATCTAACTGTTATATTAAAGTCTACTGTGTAATACTTTTGATGCTGCAGATATCATGTATCATTGAATGATGAGAGGGATAGATTTTCCCTCTTTTAATTTCATCACGAGACACATCTGCATTCAACCAATGGCCCAAGAGAGGTATCTCTCTGTGTTCCCACATATCTACCCAGCATAACATAAAGTGTGCTACATTTTAGGTATGCAGAGCATCATACCCATTTGCATATATACCTGACACAAGTGTATGAAGGGATTCCCACAAGAACTCAAGAATTAAGAATTATCAAGAATGAATGATTTTTGCAAATGTTGATGGGCAGCCCTGCACGTCAAACTCCCTGTCCAATTTCAAGGCTATTTGTGTCAGTTTTTTTTTGCAATAGTGCAACTTACACACCCTAAAACACTTTGCTAGTGGTAGGTAGAAAGGCAGGCAAGTAGGCTGGTTGGTCTCACCCAATAATATTCTTTCAAGCTAACATTTCTGTTCATCATTTAAGGCTCTTGGTTCAGGATGGGGCGAGACGATGCCTCGAGGAGGCACTGTCTGCTCCAGGCATGAGGAAAGAAGAAGACCTGGTTCATCCCACACCAGAGGAGACTATTTAAATGGGGAAAAAACTTTACCCAATCATTTACCAGGTATGGCTCATTCGTCCATCATATTAGAACAAATCAATCATAGTCCTCAATATTTTTCCTACATAGCTCCTCACAAATGAGATGTATCCTCTGTGTAAGATGCTCTAAGAGTTAAGGGAATGCATATGGTCCTTGTTTTATGGTCATTTTACTTATATGATGTTACAGTCAACTACCTCTAATGTGACCACCCTGGAAACATTTAAAAGGTTGCTGCACAAGGATTCCTGGGGATGGCATAGAACAGAATTTTTGTCAGTTTAGATTTATTTTTCCTTAACTAATTTTACATTTTCAGTACTACAATCAAGCAATGGCAGCAGAATTGACAAGAATGGTAACATTTCTTGAAGAGTTCCTTTTGATTTACTGTATTGCATTGTGTATAAGCCTAACCTAATAATTCAGTGTAAATGGCTTCTTCCAGTCAAAGGCTAATGGCGGGACAGCCTACATTTCCATGTTGTAAATTCTCCCGTGTATGCTGCACCCTGCCTTTTGAAACTGCCTATACTGTATTCATTCTAATAAGCGCACATGTTCTAATAAACGCACACCCCACATTTTGGGACCTCAAATCATGCAAATTCAGTACAATAACAGGGATTTTGAGGTCAAAAACAATGATTTTCAGGCTTTATCAGGTGGGCTTATTAGATTTAATTTTGAATTGCTGACTTTGGAATTTGGAACTTTTCTGACAAGAATACATGTGTATTCATGTAGAAACAATCTCGGTAAAAATGTAACAGTTTCTGTGGTATAAGTTTGCCTGCATGGTGTACTGCTATCCTTGGGCAGCCCAAGGATTCTGCCCTGAGGCAGCAGCGGCAGTTCAGGGCAATTTTGGATGCTGCCTGAGGGTAGTGCTGCCTGAGGGCAGCAGCGGCCAAGGGTTAAAATGTGATCTTATGAAATGAATATAGCAAGAGCCAGTCTCAGTCGTACTCATGGCCCATATCAGGCTATATTTCTTGGATGGGCTGGTTTATACACAAGGAAATATGGTATTTAAATCTATTAGTTGTGTAGCCATAATTTTAGGTTACAAGTTCATGTTATCTCCATTGTATCACTACCTTCAAACATATCTATTCCTGTGTAGAGGTACATAACATGTAACCATAGTGTTGGGTACCGTCTGACGTGGCGGGTGAGTCAAGTCGTCGGACGTTCCTCAGGTTCCGGATAGGTGGCAGCACCGATCCGGGTCTGTGGGGACATCTGACGACGAACACCTGGGTCCTTATATAAAGCCCAGGGCTCAGCCGCTACGTCAGAGGCCCTTCTGGCCTCCAAGCATGTAGAACACCTTTAATAACTATTAGCTGCCCTCTTAATACTACCGGGTAGCCGTGAGTGTACATTTGTAATAAAATCTATCCGTTGGCATACACTTGAAACACCGTCTTTCTTTCCAAATCGTAAGACCCGAACCCCCCCAGGTCCGTAAGACCACAAGCCCTTACACTGGTGCCGTGACCAGTTAGTTCTGGTGTATAGCCCGGACGTTATAACGTCCGAACGGCTAGTACATGGGTTAGATAGCCTCGCGGAAGCTAACCCAGCAGGGCAACTAGTTGCCCAGGAGAATGGCAATGGATCAATAGTTGATCCAAACCCATTCGAACTCCCGAGATGCAGAATCTGCATCTTGGAGAGATCCCGAACCCCACTATAATGATAGTGAGGAAAATTTACCGGACTCTGTAAGACGTGAACAGTCCATACAGAGGCAGAGTAACTTGATAAGCCAACAATCACTTGTTGACGAATTAAGTAATTCGATGTTCGAAGTTGGTGGTAGTACTAACCCAGAACATCCGGCACCAATGCCAAAAAGGTTAACATTTGGAGAACTACCTTACAGATTACCCAGACCCGGGCTACCAATATTAGATTACAGCGCTATAGACGGCGACTTAACCTTTGCGGTACCGGAAGTTGAGGAATTTAAACGACCAGATGTCCTGTTGTTAAATGAAACCTACGTAACTTTGTACGAGAATTTAAATACCTTGGTCAAAGCTAAAGATGAAGTATTCAATGAAAAACTTCAGTTGGAAGATGACCTGATCGGCATGCGAAGCGAATTCGAAGCCAGAAGGAGTGAGTACATGAAGGAATTAGAGAGTGAAGAGATAAAACTTCAAGAGATGAGAAAGTCATTCAGTAAAGAGTATGACAATAGACACAGTCGTATCCAGACATACATAGATACGAATGATCAACTAAGTCTTGATAAGGCAAATTACGAATCCGAAATATGCCATTATCAAAGCGAGTTAGAGAAATTGAAACTTCAGTGTAGTAAACAAGCTGAAGATAATGAAACCATCCGGGTAGGCATTATAGCTTACAATAAGCAACTGGAGGAGGAAAGACAGAAACTCACGAATGAGCTTCAGGAATTGCAGACTACTGCAATAACCCTAGACAAGTATGTGGAAGCCGCCCAATTGACTATAGGTACTATAGATCCAACTGTGGTGTCTACAATGTTGGCGAAAACATCCAAAGATGCAACTCCAACCAGATATAACCCATTCGTTGACGATGGGGCTGATAAAAATGTGGTATCCGGAATCTATAAAAAACCGGATGATGCCGCGGCTAGTAGAAAGATTGTCCAAGATAGTAATTGCCCACAGGGAACTACTATTAAAGGACCAATAAATAATGCACCTACACCAGCAACTCCTATGCTGGATAGAGTAGGTCCGGCACCCCCTATACCAGATCTGAGTCATAAAATTAGAGCGACTCACGTTAATGCTATTGGTGCCAATAATAATACACCAGTAGCACAACCGAGAGTACCGGGACCACCGAGACATATGCTAACCCCACCTTCATATTTCTCCCAACCCGGCCATAGTACACCAACGGGCCCAAGATTGCCGTACCCGTCTTCCGGTCAAGGTAATGGACCGAATGATG
Source organism: Acholoe squamosa (assembly GCA_949317995.1). NCBI lineage: Eukaryota > Metazoa > Annelida > Polychaeta > Phyllodocida > Polynoidae > Acholoe > Acholoe squamosa. The sequence continues at coordinate 1,805,754 of OX439048.1, forward strand.
GACGTTTTCCCAGACCGAATCCGCCACAACCTAATGGTAACGGCGGTACGTACCAACCAAGAACACCTTCCTATGGATATAGACATAATTATAATCCGACAAGGAATAGTAATTACCAAAATGGTAATACCTACAATCAGGGATGGAATCAAAATAATTCTTACCCTAGGTATGCATCTTCCGGAACAACTGGAAATGCCAGTTATGGTGGCGGATACCCTAACGGTTCGTCCGGGCACTACCCTAAAAACGGTCCACCAGGAGGTAATCCCCCGGCGGCCCAGGAGGATCCGGATCCGGAGGATCAGGGTCAGGAAGAGATGGCAGGAAGCCAAATAGGAGAACTTCCATGCCTGCAGGGATGCAAACCATCTTTGATAGAAGCCAATGTATTCAAAACCTTGGCATTGACTGCTACCGAAAGGGAGTAGATGGCATGGAAGTCATGAACTGGAGCATGCGAGAAGCAGATAGACTATGCGGATGTAATAACCCGGCACGTAGACAGGCACGGATACCCCCTCCATATGATTCTAATGATCCTTGGAAGGATAGGTATCAAGCTTTTGTCGACGAAGTCAACTGTAGTGGTTGGACAAAAGAAGAAGCTCTGCCTTATTTGATCTGCTGGTTGAATAAAGGTGGAAAGGTAGCTCTCAACCAATGGAGAGCAGCATATGGAATATATGGCACCTACGATCAACTGGTCGAATGTGCCGCGTAGCTATTCGGATCAATCGTTAGAGAAGACCCATGGGTAAGCTTTAAGAAAAGGACACAGAAACCTAAAGAATCTCACAAGGTCTTTGGTTTGGAGCTACAGGACTTGCTATCGAAAGCGCGTCCAAATTGGGCTCATGACGATGACTGCTATCTACAGGAATTGTTTATACAGTTCTACAATGGATTGCGGGATCCGGATCACAAACAAGTGGTCTGGGATTCTTGGAAGGATGACACTTCCTTCAGTGACCTATTCATATCAATCGATGGACATGATATGAAGAAGAGATTGGTAGGTCTAGGACCTAACCCGGTAAGAGCAGCTCCATTGCAATACGGAGGTTCACCTGCTCCAGTATATGAAACTTCCCAGTTAGCCCCGGTTGATTCGCAGGAGGCTGATCAGGAAGACGAATATGTCTCCGATGAAAACGGAGAATATATTGGATCAGTCCAGGTAGCTGGAAAGTATTACCGACAGAAGCGGTACAGGAAGGTACATTCGAGAGGGAGGGGAGGATCCGTTGCTAGTAAAACAGCTTCCGGACCGACCCAATCTGGTAATGCGACCTCTACGGCCAAGCCAACCGTGGCAGCCGCTGTGTAAAGTCCAGCATCTGAGTGGGGAATAGTCTTGCAGGTGTTGGGTACTGGTTGCTAGGCAGCCACGTACAAGACCATTCCTCAGCTCCTGGGTTACAGATGAATCACAACAACTGGAGTACAGTTTATGACTGACTTTATTCACAAAATTCATCTGCTTATATACTACATATTGGACACTCAATTAGCTCCACGTTGGAGGTTTCCACATCACCACTCCCACATGGCTAGAGTCACGATGTCCCCTCCCTATGAGATAATTAGTTCCAGCGTGGAACTTTTGTCGTCACCAACCCACACTGACCACTGACCAGTCGTGTGGGTGATGATTAGCTCCACCTGGAATCCTCCATGCTGGCATTACCAAACCGACCCAGACCCTTATCATTAGTCCCGTCCCACTATCAGTGTACTCCTCCACCTCACACAGCTTACAGGTAGGTATGGGTATGACAGGTAAGTACAGAGCCCAGTCCCAGGTAGGAATATGGATCCTACAGGTAAGTTTATATTTCATATTTCACCCATGAATATAATAGCAAAACTTTACAGCTGTTGCTCCGACTAATATGATGGAAACATTAATAGCCGGATTAACAGAAGCCTGAAGAGACCGAGAGTTGATAAATCTCAAAGGAGATGCTTCAGATGCCAGAAACTGGGGCATTATGCTCCGGAATGTATGGCTGAGAAACCTGTCCCTCGTAGACAGGAGGGTGTCTCTGGAATAAGTACAGAGGAAAACTGAGGAGGGGTCCCCCGATGGGCAAGGAAGGGGATCCCCGTGACAAATCTTGCCATGATATCACCATCCGTGATGATAGTTCGCATGTAGTAGCAAACTCGCCTAGCACCGAGGTGGTTGTAGACACCCGGAAGGTTAGGGAAGCTGATATAACAGGTGCCAAGGGAGCACAGGGGAAACCCGATATCAGTAACGAGGTAGGCGGCTATGAATTCGCCAGGGTTGGTAGTGCCCACCTGCCCCCGGGTCATCCTTGTCTGGAATACCTGAAAGGATGTGGATCGACTCCAGGTGTGAACAATGACGTCCCGATCATCACGGACATGCCCTCTGTTCTGAACGGAAGGCGGTGGTATGTTTGCCTCACTGTTAACAGAAGATCTGCCAAATTTCTTATGGATACGGGTGCTAGCCACTCCTGTATCTCCAAGAAGTTCTATGATCTTATCCCGGATGAACATGATACTCTCAAATCGGGAGGAATTGCTCAGACGGCCAATGGCAGTACCTTGCAAACGTATGGTAGAACTTGTGTGAAGCTGCAATTGGATGGAGTACATGACTATGTCATGAGTGCCACCGTTGCGGATATAGCAGATGAGGGGATACTCGGGTTGGATTTCGCATCCCTGTATGGAGTGGTGTTAGAACCCCAATCAGGAGTGTTGAGTGTGAAATATCCGTATCCTGTAAAGGTTAGATGTGTACTGAGACAAGTGAGCAGTATGGCTAGTGTAGCACACACTGTGCGGATCCCTCCGGGAGTAGCCTGTGATGTGCTGGTAAGAAGTGATCCTGCAATGCGCAATAAGCCTGCAGTGATAGAACCGGATGTAGCTACTCTGTCAAGTATCGGATTAATATCTGTAGACACTATAGTAGCAAATGCATCCTGGTCGGTAGTACCTGTCTCCAATACTGGAAACACTACTATCTACCTGAAAAAGGGACAAGTTTTTGGTAACGCGACCCTTTCGGAAACTGTAACGGATAGTAAGTTAAACTTACAGAAGGTAACAGGAAATGATGAAATTTCAGACGACTTGCTTAAGTTAAATGAAGAAACTTCATTAGAAGATCCGGAACACCGGAAAGAATTCTATGATATGCTCTGTCAGTATAAGACTGCCTTCGCCAAACCCGGTGAAAAACTAGGTACGACAAATAAGGTAGTACACAAAATAGATACTGGAGATGCGGAACCCTTTAAGATACCATATAGGCGGTTACCTTTAGCGAAAAAGAGAGTAGCTGAAGAGGAAATAAACAAGATGTTGGAACAGGATATAATAGTCCCTTCCAATACTCCATGGAGTAGTCCTGTGTGTATGGTAACAAAAAAGGATGGTACTATCCGTTTTTGCATAGACTACAGGAAGTTGAATGGAATAACGAAAAAGAATTCGTATCCATTACCGAGAATAGACGAAACCATTGACTCCTTAGGAGGAAACAGTTGGTTTTGTACCTTAGACTTGCAATCAGGATATTGGCAAGTGGGAATGAATCCATCTGATATGGAAAAGACTGCATTTTCGAGTCATATTTGGTTATTCCAATATAACGTAATGCCGTTTGGTTTGTGCAATGCACCAGCAACATTTGAAGCAATGATGGAAACTATTCTAAGTGATTTATTGTGGAAAAGATGTCTTGTATACCTTGACGATGTTATAGTCTTCGGAAAAACATTCGAAGAGTGTTCTAATAACCTCAAAATGGTATTAAAACGCATTATTTCCAATGGTCTCAAATTGAAACCTAAGAAATGTCACATGTTCAGAAAGTCCATAAATTATTTGGGCCGCATCATCAGTGATGAAGGAATAAAAGCTGATCCCGATAAAATCGAATCAGTTACGAATTGGAATAGACCTAAGACACCTAAAGAAGTGAGGTCCTTTTTAGGTTTCTGTTCCTATTATAGGGAATTTATTCCGAATTATTCTAGAGTCAGTTACCCATTACAAACAATTGCTAACTGGACTCCAGGAAGTACCAAGGAAAAATTTCCTTGGACGCATGAACAGGAATCTGCTTTTCAAAAGCTAAAAAACCTGTTCACGAGTACTCCCATATTGCAATATCCAAATGAAATGGATCATTTCATACTGGATACTGATGCCAGCAATGACAGCATTGGTGCAGCTCTCTCGCAAGTCCAAAATGGGAGGTAAGTACCCATTGCCTTTGCCAGCAATACACTGAGTAAAACTCAGCGGAATAACTGCACAACCAAAAGAGAGTTGTTAGCAGTAGGAATGGACCCGGAACTACCATGTCATGTAGTTTTCTTCGAATGCTTAAGAGACAGGTTCAGAAAGGCGTATGAGTCTGTCCGAATTGATTTGGAGAAAAGTGCCAAATGGCAGAAGGTTGGATATGATACCGATCTAAAACATCGGAAATTCCAATCCGGAGACAGAGTCCTCAGACTACATGAACCACTTAGACACATAAAATTAGCGTCTAATTGGGACGGTCCTTTCACTATAACACAAGTTATTAGTGATTGTACCGTAATTATCAAATCAGACCTTGGTCGATTTTATAAGTCAAATGTGGCCAGATTAAGGAAGTGGTGTGGGAGGGAGACCTCCACAGAAATGTATGGTGAAGGATTAGAAAATATCCGGAACCAGAATCGGATATTAGACCAGGTAACGAACACTACAGTGAAGAGAGGTCGAGGTAGGCCTAAAAAGTGTTCCGAATCAGTACCACCCACGCCAACACTGATTAAGCGTGGGGGAGTTAAAAAAGTCTCGGCAGGTGAAGACAAAAAAAAGAGGAAGGGTGTTTCGAAGGCTAAAAAGCACCCAGAGAAGGCTCTTCAGACTGTCAGGTCCGATAAAGAAGTATCCAAGAAGGGGATATACGTTCGCCGCAGCCCTCGAATTGCCCAGAGGACTGCAGTGACCTAACCTGTATACACAACGAGTGTAATGTTTACATTTAGAGGAACGGATGACTACTGACCCGAAAGGCTTATTTGTCGCCGCCGTATGATGTACCAATGGGTAGTGGACGGATAACCCGGTGGATTTGCTTAAGCTTTCCATAATCTCCACTTAAATCCCCAGACGAGTCATCGGTGTGAGCGATAATTACCTAAGAACAATCAGTTTGTTGATGTTCCGCTTGTAGCACGTGCGTTTCCGCATGACTTCACCGCGTCCAGTCTCGGCTGACCTCTCGTGACCCCGCGAACTCGTGGGGAAATGACGTCACGAAAGCTGGCCTGTCGCCATATTGTTTTTCGGTAGCGTTTGGGACAGTTGGGTCACCCCTTCTCTCTTAAATTCTACCGTCTAGCAAACCTCTTGTGCGCCCTCAGAGTCTGTCTCTCAGCAGGCAGACTCCGTCTGTGTCGGCCCCGGCGCTGTAAAAGCTGGAAAAAGGAGTATCTCACTCCCGTGATCGATTCCCCAGTCATGGCTGAGGAATCCGTAGCTGCAGCCAAGCTATCCGGTGACCCGGATAAGCTGACTCCGTCCGCAGAAGCTTTTCCGGAAGCTTTGTCACCTGATGGATGTGGAGGAACCCATGGATTGCTCGTTCGAGGAGAAGCTGGCCTCATTCTCGCTGAATGAGCCCGAGAAAATGTTGTCGCCACTCCCACCCGAGGGATCCGGAGAGGCTACGGAAGCTGAACCCGCAGCAACTGGGTCTGAGACTACGCAAGTCGACGGCCCGAAGAATCAGTGGAAGCCAGCAGTGGCTGACCCGTTCCCTGCAGAGTACGACGATCGGTACCTGTACATCCACCCGGAACTACAGGCACAAGTGACCTACGCTGACGGTACACCAGTTAGGTGTATGCAGCTAACAGGGCTTTCCTGCTCGGAGCGTATCCGAAGCCGGACAAGTCCTTGTGGAACGTTAAACAGACAAACATCGATTGGGTAGGCTGCGTCTCGGAACCCGAGGGGCAAACCTACCCACATCCTTGTGCCACCCGGCCCCAGTACCGGACTGTAAAGGAGTACCGCGAAGCCGCCAGCAGCTTCGAACAGTGGGACGATGGTTATTATATAACCGAAAAGGAGCTAGTCAACGTGCAGAACTCGTCGCTAACGGGTTTGGATAGAAGTGCAGCCCTTCGGACGGTTATCGTCCGTCGTATGACTGCAGAGCAGGAGGCCCAGGAAAAGGCTAAGAGGGAAGCGGAAGTACCCCCACCTCCTATCCCAGACCTGAAGCTCGCCACCCGGAGCGCAGTCGGTTCTGCTTCAGCCACCGGCAGTACTACCGAGCCTACCTTGGTGGAAGCATAAACCTCCAGTGAGTCCAGAACCAAGGACCCGGAAGACTGGAAGGTGAGCAAAAACAGGAGGTCCACAGCGCGGAAGCTCAAGAATCTTCCGGATTCTGCTAGAGCCGAACCACAAGCTAGCACCTCATCCACTGGTAGTACTGCCATGGAAGTTGTTTCTTCAGACGAGGAATCAGTACATGAGTCCTCGGTTGAGTATGATGAGAAGGCCACCCCATCAACTCAAACCGAGGCTGAACAGTGGGCCAACGCCAAATCCGGATTCAAAACCCTGCCCGGACTCTGTGAACAAAAATAACGAGTCGGATGATGAGGATTGGATGCGCCTTTCGGACGAGGATCCCAATCCGAGCAAGGCCTATCGCAAGATGTGGCTTATGCTTAACCACACCGAAGGGTACTACACTTATACCCAGAGGCGCAAGCTGCGTTGGGCTCTTGAGAATTGGTACGGTGACGACCAGAAGTCCTGTCCCTTCTCTATCTGCCAGGATGCGAGTGATGTCTCGGTCCGGACCTGGAGTACTCCAGCCCGGTTCCAAAGGCATCTGGTAGAGGCCCACTTCCACCGTCACCCGGTTTACATTTGTGATCCGAGTTATGGTAAGAAGGGCAAGAAGTGTACTACGAAGGTTCAGTATAACCGACGTAGCGATCTGGCTAGACACCAGAAGAAATGCCACGCAGAAGGATTAGATGGAGCTCGTAAACGTATTATGGAGCTCCATCAGGAACTCATGAAGGAGTTCGACAGACTGAGCGAGGATGCTTGGTCTAAGATCCGACCAGGGGACCAAGTCCTCTGCGAGGTTCCGAAGACCAAGGATTCGAAACTCCGCGCCAAGATAGTCCTGACTCCTGGAAAAGGAAAGCTTGACATGCACGAGTCCCTCTGGCAGAAATGCGAGGAATCTGGTAAGGAGGGAAAGAGAGCTCGTGAAAGGAGCAGAAGGGACCAGAACCGTGGTGGTAACGGTAATGGTCAGACCACCACTACCAAAGCCAGAGTAGAAGACCGCTCCAGGTCTCTTTTGGCTCGCCACCCCCACGAGCAGGTTCAGGGTACTCCCGTCTTCAAGAGACCCGAACCTGCCGGATACGCAGGTGCTGTATCTAAACCAAGTTAGCACCCGCAACTTTCCGTCCTTGACCCAGGGACCTGGACCTGAGAGCCAGACCTTGGTCGTTGGAAAGGGTGGTCGGCTTCTCCCCAAGAAGACCTCAGCACCTGCTGCCGCCGGATCCGCATCCGCTGCAGCCGCTCTTCCAGTTAACTTCACCCCGGAGCAGATAAACCTTTATATGCAGATGGGGTTGAAGCAGAACCAGCCTCCAACCTACTGTGTACCAACAGCAGGCGTATCCGGAAGTCCCACACCCGGAAGTGGTCCTCAGGCCGTATCGACTCCCCCCAAGGCTGTTGCTACACCTGAGAAACCAAAGGACGCTATCACCATCAAAACTGGTAATGCGGAAGTTTGGTTTGAGAAGTCTCGCCAGGGGGAAGCGGATGTCCAGAAGGCCATCTACACCCACTGGGAGAAATGTGTCCGCGAGAAAGCGACTGAGTTCCATCAGGGTCTCCTTAACGATACCCTGTTATGTATGAAGGAGGTTGCGGATGCTGAAAAGCAGCGCCTCGAGACCCTCATTCGGGATGATGTAAAGGCCCAGGAGGATGCAGCCGCAGCTGCCAAAGAGCAGGCAGCTATGGACGTGCACGTTCTAGAGAAGCGTGTAAAGGAGGAGATAACTCGGAATACCAACTTAAACACTAAGTTTATGATCGATGAAACTGGAGCAGAAGAGGACAGAATTTGGAAGAAGTCACCAAGAGCCTTCCTCTCATTTGGAGAAACATCCTCTTGCAACAGCCTTTGAAAAGCTGAGTGAGCATGTTTGGGTAACTCACAGTACTGTCAACGGACGGTTACATGTGGTGAAGTGAATGTACACGGAATCCAGGGAAGTTCATTTGATCCTTTTATTCCATAGCTGACATGAGTGTTTCATAAAGGTGGTAACAATGATAACACTCGCCAATATCTAAGCTCTGCCTCTGATCCTATAGCTCAACCTGTCGTAGGTTCTAGGTATAGGTGTAAGGTGTAAGTTGGGAGAGATGATCTTAGAATAGATGGATTGGGAGCTGCTCAAGCTACCTTTTATACTAAGGGCTTGAGCAGCTCACAGTGTTGTGAAATGTTCTGTACATGTGGCTCAATGGAATAGTGACACATGTCATACAGAGAGAGTGCCACCTGTGGGTAGATTATGTTAATGAGAATTGAGAGGAGATTGTGAAATATCCTCTCATTCCAAATATGGCACCACAGGTGGATTGCACTTCCTCCAGTTGGACTGTGTGGATGTAGATAAGGTTGGAATTTTATTACATCCGTGTACCTTATGTCACAGAGTGTCATGGAGGAAGTGTGTTTGTGATGACTAATGGATCCTAGTTCCTGTTGGGGAATACAGGAGATTATTGAGTGTAGATCATGGGCAGAGCTTAGGCTTTATATGGCGAAGAATTTAGTAAATATGAAAAATAATAATAATACCCAGAATGGTCCATTGACAGTACGCTTGTCTTATCAACTCATTGATTGTTCCTTCATTCAAAGGTTGCTTGTTTCCACCAAGGACATGTTTTACAAGCTGACCAACTGCATCTCTAGCAGCACAAACTTCTCTATCGTCCACTTCAGTTTTGAATTTCATATAGCAACGATCATTTCTGCGGTTTGGAGTTTCGATCATGGTATCTGAATCAGGTGTCTCAATAGTGGTGACTTCTTGGTGTCAAAATGCAATACCAATCTTTGTCCCATCACAGGCCAATACCTTTGGCTGGGTCTTGCAGACATCACATGGTTTTCGGAAATCAATTTCTGCTTTGCAGCCCAACTGAACCACCAGTGGATAAAGACGCTTGGTGACATGAATGACCTGTTTCTGCAACTGCATTATACAGAACATTCATAGTAGAGCAGAATCCAGTAAATGATTGACGTCCAGCCATTACTGTGTGAATGAAATACCAGCTTATTTCATCTCCAGCACATGTGTTAATGGTTAACACATGAATGCACTCATTTTTACCTTCATTCCACAGCTCCTGGCATGAATGTGAAGCACAAAAACGTTTGTAAATGTAAATCACTACCGGTGCATTCATGGTGTAGAGCGTCATAGTGCGATGAAATTCCACTATTCCTGTTGGGGAGGTTGTATCAGTCCAGCCTGCTCCACAAGCACACATAGCTTCTGGGATGGGTGGAACCTTCTTTGGTCCTTTCAAATAGCCTTTTACCCATGGAATGCAATCTTCATTTCTGTCATTTAGTGTCATCCTATCCGCCACTGCCGACCTGAGTTGTGGACTGCCATGTTTTACAGAAGCATGGGTGCTGCAGGATTTGAATGTGTAGAGACCAGTTGTAACATCAAAAACACATGTCTTCATCTGTTACTTGTACATTCTGAAGAGGTTCAGCCAGTGGTTCATTTTCATTAGGAACCGGTTCATCTTCGCTGTCATTCCCGTCAGAAGGATCTTCCTTCTGTAGGTATTGTTCCCATTCTCCATAATGCTCCTTTATCAGTTTCAAGTGTGGGCAGAGTTCACCGTTGCTGAGTACACACACCTGTCTCTTTGATCTTTTTCCAATCTGGCAGCACTGTAGTTGGCATGATATGATGTTCTTTTTTTGTGCGCTCCATGTAGCTCAAATGGACAAATGTGCAGGTGTCGTCTAACAGTACACTGAACTTGCTGGTATTCCTTGATGGACATGTCACACAACCTTTCCCAAGAAAGTTCCTTGCTGTTGAGAAGCAACGCTGCAGTTGCGTTTCAGGATTGTCCATATAGTTGTTTTCATCCTCCAGCAATCTGCAGTGCATACATATTATTTCACCATTCATAACATTTAGGTCTGCCACCTTTGATTCATGTATGAGCTCCCTGTAAATCCCACAGTCACACACGTAATGGTACCCAGTTTCAACCAGTATCCTATGGCAATGGACAAAATCAGTAGGCTTGAAAAGACCTATAGAATCGTCTATGTCATTCATCATAAATATAACCTCAACTGCACTGGAATATCGCCAATATGCCATGCTCCACTAGTTGAGTGCAATAGTTGTCAAACAAAGATGAATTTCCTGTGCTCATATTGGCTGCTGGTAGCTGGTTTTGCAATGCTCTTTGAATATCATCGAGTGTAAGTTTTCTTGATGATTATCTGGGAGCTGCTCTTTCTTGAATGTTCACTGGATGTCTTGGATGTTGGTAGTCAGATTCAAGGCGAGGCTCATCCATATCTGCATCTTCACCTTCAATTGCTATGTCTTTTGTACACAATTTATTACATGCACCATCCAAATAAAGTGCCCGGTCACGACGAGCTCTTGCCCATATGATTTTTCCCCTGCTTGAATGTGGGCATCTATCCAGAACTGGGTATTTGTGCTCGATCTTCGGCTTTGACTTTGGGTAGTTGGGCAGTAGAGATACTGCATCACATGGGGTCTGAAGAGATGCATCCCCCGGAAGACGATTTTCGAGGAGAAAAGTAACGTTCCGCTTGTCATATTGTTGACTTCTGAGAGGATATTGCTGGAAGAATTCCTCAAGCTGTGAGGTTGTTTATTGGAACTTACCTGAGCAGTGGATATACCATCTGTCATTGACATCATGGTCTACCACTTACTGATGCCCTACATACTTGGTGTGAACAATCATTCCCAAAAGCTCACATTCATCTGAGCTATTTGTTTCCTCTAACAGCTTAGTGATACATGTTTTTACACTCTTGACATAGGTTGACAAGTGACGTGAGTAAACCATGTCAGGCCACAATCTCTTCTTCTTTTCTTTCGACTGCTCCTCTGACTTGTGCTCAACATCTTCCTCATTGTAAACTTGTGACCAGAGTACATCCTCAGGGCTGGCATGAAGGTTTTCTAAGATCAAGTCGCGGACTGATGAAAATAATTCTTTGTAGCTGCCTGACTCTATGAAGCGCATACATGTACACCTGGCCTTCAACTTGAAATGTTGAGAGATAGAAGATGCCATCACAACACTTTGGATATGAGGCCAAATCCAGAAGGCCCTCCTCCAAGTCCACAAATACTCTGCAGTTCATTTCCTGATTATGAAGAGTTTTTAAGATATCATGTTCCAAGGTGATGAAGGGACAGCATACTTCTATGTTGTGGAAAAGGTTGCTCTTCAAAGTGGTTGAATTAGTTGGCGTTGCTTGTTGCCCAGCCCCTTGGGCATTTTGGATTACATTATCTGGTGCAGGAGTATTTGAAGATGGTGGCACATCCAGTTAGAAACGCTTGCTTTGATGGGCCTATTCATGGATAGAAATATTACAGTGAAACATCTCTCAGAAGCTGACATGCTTAGGAAAAGTTTTATTGAGGAAAATGTACAAGCCAAATTTCAAAACCCCATATCAAACCCCTACTAAAAGTGAACCTGAATGAACTACAGAGAGAGGGGGCCAATCAGCCAATAGGTTTGGGATGGGGTGTAAATTTTGGTTATATACCCAATATGCAAAAATGTCTTAGTCGCTGGTTACAAATGTTTGATTTTTGTCTGGTACCAGCAAAATTTACAGGCCCCAAAGGTTCCACCGCCAGTGACCTAGCACAATGTACATCCTACTGACCCATTTCTTTCAGCTAACCTAAACTACCTTCTCAGATTAAGGAATTAAAAAGGCATACTATACCACAAAACCAGAGAGCAGTAGCATGCAGTCTAATGGTATACCTTTATGATTGAAAGATTGAATCCAAACTGTAACTCATTTTAGAAATTTATTTTCTTTAATACATAGGTGATTTGTATAGCTGGGTAGATGAATTTTCTGTCTAGGTGCCTGTAATTGCAAGAAAAAACATGTTATCATCTTGCAAAACATGATCTTCATAAGTTTTCTGTGAATTTTCCAAATGGGCCAATTAGAACAGAAGGTTGCATAAATTTCAGGCCTTTACCTCCAATGCTGATACCAGGAAGCTTGAAAAACTACCAACTAGTACATGAAATCATGAAGTATCAAGGTTTGGTTTGGTTTGGTTGATTTTATGTCCACTAATAGTACTGTAGGGGCCGGCATCGTTGTATATATATTAGTGTGGTTCATCCGAGAGACGTGTTTGTGTGGTGCTCGTTCCTTCTATGCCAACTAGGTGTCGCTTTGCGATACCCGGCTGGTACAAGAGGGGGCAGCACCATGCCTCGCGTCCAGCTTCTACTAAGAAGCCGGACGAGCCGCAGAAGGGGACTGGACGTGGTCCAGTCAAGACGTTCAGTTATAGACTGTAATCAAAATTGAAAAAAGTCCTACCCGAGAGGTAGGGGTATCCGGGGCTTTGCCCAACCCGAATCACTCGTGTTGTGTTGGTGTCTTTAGTGATAAGCGAGCCAACGAGCCACCCAACATATAAGTCGATACGAACCATTACACTGGTGCCGTGACCAGTTGGTTCGGGGGTGGAGCGCGGCCACATTGGCCGAAAGCCTGGGTAAACCCGATGCGGGTCCCTCCAGCCCTGGGCTAGAGGGATTCGAAGAGGATGGCTTCACATCCCAGCATTTGTTGTTAGACTGGCAACCGGGTCAACATGATGTGTTCAACCCGGAGGGTGTACAGACTGTTTTCTCTACACCCGGTCTAACAGACGGTGCCACCAGAAATGGAGACGGCATTGTTAAATTGTATCCGGGCACACCTCAACAGTTTGCCTCGGATACAGGATTGTTCAGGGGGGTACTAAGACCCCCTACATTGAACTTGAGCGATTGGTCTCAAGTATTGACTAGTAGACGCCAGCTGGGACCCATGGTCCCTGCAAGCTCGGCTAGTAATTTGGACACACCAGAAGCCCAAGGCCCTATGCAGCGTACCGCGACCCCTTAGGACGCTGTATCGGATGGGGCAACCGGGGTGGCCCCATTAATGACGTCGTCTGATCACGAAAGCGACGATGGTAAGGCTGTAGAGGATCCAAAGGTCCCCAAAGCAACTTTGAAGACTGGACTCCAGGAGGCCCTGCCGATATACTCGGAGAGGCACTCCCTAGGCCGATCTTTAGACGAAGGCTTGTCTGACTCCATGTTTAATCCTGGAGGCAGCCGCAAGTCGAGATACGGACGTCGTATGGGCCCCGGGTATAAGACTACCTCGGCCTATCTGAAAGCCAAAGAACAGGTAGAGCTACAGGCTAGGAGGCAGCACGAACAGTTCATGGCAGCCCAAGCGAAGATAGAGGAAGAGACAAAAGCTCGGATCGGTAAGCTCCGTTCCGTTGAACAGGAGGCGATTCTAAAGGAATCCGACCTCAAATATCGTTTATCTTCCGTAGCCCACCGACTGGAGCGAAAGGAGAAAGACGAGAAGGAAAAGGATAAAAAGTTGGCTGAGCTGGAGCTCGAGGAAGCCAATAGACTCAGAGCAATCGAGAAGGCTAGAGCCAAAGAAGTTGCTAAGGCCCGGGATGTAAGCAGATTACAATCCGAGTTGCATGCCATGGAGGAAAAGTTGAAGAAACTTCAGCTCCGTAAAGCGGAGACAGAGGCCAGGTTAATCTCGGAAGCCAGGTTAATCTCGGAATATCAGCGGTCCCAAAAGGAAAAAGGCGAAAAGTATCGTCTATTAAAGGATACTTTTAAGCGGGAGGCAATAGCCGCCCAAGAAGAGCGTAACCGAGCTGTCGCAGATAATGAGAAGATTCGATCCGAGATCTTGTCAGAAAATGCACAGCTAAAGGAGGAGCAGCGAAACCTTACTATGGATGTAGCTACCCTCACAATAAATAAGTCTGCTATGGAGAGTTATTTACAGGAACAGGAGCAGATGAATGCCCCTCCGGCGAGTAAGGATTTAAACCCAAACTCGATGTTTGTTAAACAAGGAGACCCAGTTTCCTGTTCAACACCTAAGCATCCGCAGTAGAATCCCTTTGTCAATGACAATGCAACGCGGAATGTTGATCAAGGGGGGGTTTACATCAGAACCCAAGATAAGCACGGCCGAACTAGTAGAGTCCGGATAAGTGAAGTCCCGGTAGTCCACAACTTAGACCCGGACTACGTACCTAGGTATGCCTCCGACACTAGCACGGAAACTAGTGGTTTCCACATACACGTGGATCAGAAGATGTCGGATTGGGAGCTGGTAACACCAGCAATCAACAAACTACACCTAACGATGGTAATCAGCCAAACTACGCGGCCCAGCCGTCTGATGGGGGTCACCAGGACGGCACTAACCACACTGGTGCTCAGGGTGGGGACGGTACCTCAGGTACCTGCCCTAACCAAGGGGGTGGTGGCTATACGAACTACAGTGGTACACAGTGGACGTATAACCAACCACCACCACTGCCACCACCAAACAATACAAGCTTTGGTGGAATGGGAGGCAATCGAACCTTGAATGAAACCAAGGCGATTGAATGGAGTAAACAACAATGCACTAGATTGATGTATGCTCACAATTCAGCCCGAAGGGTAGCCGTGATTCCTAAGGAATACGACGGTACTCGGCCATGGAAAGAATGGTTTGAAGATTTCATCGATGTGATGAACTGCAATGGCTGGACCCCATACGAGGCCAAGCCGCATCTAGTAAGATGCTTGAAAGGCGGACCGGGCCGCATGGCAGTGGAGCAATGGCGGACCTGGTATGGTCTCGTAGGAAGTTTTGAGCAGTTAGTTGAATCTGCTAGTGGACTGTTGTGTAACATGGTCAAGGAGGACCCGATGGTCCGCTTTAAGAAACGTACACAGAAGCCAAACGAAGCTTTCAGAGCATACGGTATGGAACTGCATGCCCTGTTGAGTAAGGCCAGACCTGGTACAGAAAACCAGGACTGGTATATGGATGATTTAATCACACAATTCGTCAAGGGTCTGAGAGACCGAGACGAGCAAATTGCTGCGAGAGATGCCTGGAAAGAAGGCATAACACTGCATGGCATATTTAATGGTATAGATATGGCTGTGAAGAAGCGAACCATGCTAGCCAGAGACATCCCGAATACCATGGGTTCGGCTCCACTAGCATCGGTAGTTCAGCGATCCGAGGTAGATAATACCCCGGATGATTTTGAACTGATTGATATCGAGCAGGAGGACGGCACCTTTTGCTCGATGCAGCTTAGGAAAAATACTTCAGGTAGGAAGTACATTCCGAGGAAGGCGTTTAGTAAATCCAGGGATTCTAAACCACCATCCGAGGTCAGGAGTGACCCGAAAGTTGGTGGGAAGGCAACTAAGCCCTCTGACAACGCTGATAAAGCGAAGGGTCAGCCCCCGGACATGACCAAACTTATGGAGGATATGTGTAAGAAAATTACAGATGCCCTCCAAGCCAGCCGGCAGAGACCCAGAGTGGATCGCCGGACAGTTAAGTGTTTCAGGTGTCAACGCATGGGACACTATTCGTCTGAATGTACCGCTCCTAAGCCAGTAATGGCTGCCTTCTATGAAGCCGAAGATAACGGCGAAGGAGAACAGAACGCTACGGATTCCACTGATGTGGGAAACTAGTGGGGGTTGTATTCATGGCATTGGGTATGACCCCAGGATGGAACGAATGCCAAAATGCTACCGGGGGTAATCCGGTGGAAGATTTCGAATCAAATTCACCTGGAGGCCGGGTGGCTGTGGGTGCGCACCCTTGCACTACGGCCGGGGCCAGCGACCCTAGTGCTTATGTGTACGGTGGCGAACATATGGAGGCGAGTGGCCGCACTGGGGGAGAGGAAGGATGGATCAAGGAGTTGATTCGAGTGTGTGGGACACGGCTTCCCCCAAGTCATCCGTGTCTGGAGTTTTTGAGAGGACTCGGATTGAATCTTGGTGATTCGGGAGACTTTCACCAGTTTACCAGCAACCCCTCTCCTTTAGGGGGGAGACGGTGGTATGTACCCATATCTGTGGAAGGCCGGGTAGGAGAATTCTTGGTGGATACTGGAGCCAGCCACTCCTGTGTGTCCAAAAGATTTTTCGACTCGGTGGCCAGCAGTCATGAGAACCTCAAAACGGGGGTAAATGCGTGCACGGCCGACGGAAGCAGTATGCGTACTTTTGGTAGGACGTTTATGCCTATCCCCATAGGAGGCAAAGAATTCGTTCTTTCGCCTACTATTGCAGAGGTTAGTGATGACGGAATCCTCGGATTGGATTTTGCAAACTTATATAGGGCCGTCTTGGATCCCAGGGATGGTATGATGAGTATACGAAACCCGTATGGCTTGCATGTCCAGTGCGTATTGAGACAAGTGTCTTCGGTTGCATCAGTGATACATACGGTGAAGATCCCACCGGGTACCACTTGTGATGTCCTTTGTGGCGGATCAATGGCCCAAAGGAATGAAACTGGAGTCTTTGAACCGAGGCGACAGTGTGGGGGAGATGAGTTCGGTAGAACACGTCGCCATGGCCAGGTTCAATAAACCACTAAACCCTGTTAGTAAGCATCCTTTGGATGAAGAATTTCGGAAACTGATTGAACAATCAGATTTACAGGATACAGAGGATAAGGAATGTCTAGCGAAACTCCTACGGAGGTACGAGAGTGCTTTCGGTAGGGAAGGAGGACCGGTAGGCAGATCCGATAAGGTGTTGCACACTATAGATGTGGGCGACGAGAAACCTTTTAAAATCCCGTATCGCAGACTTCCTCTTAAGAAGAAGTTAATTTGTGAACAGGAAATACAAGAGCAGTTGGACCTAGGGGTCATCGTGCCGAGCTCGAGTCCCTGGTCCAGCCCTGTTTGTATGACCACTAAGAAAGATGGTACAATCCGTTTTTGTGTAGATTACCGAAAATTGAACGGTATAACAAAGAAGAACTCGTATCCTCTGCTTAGGATAGACGAGACTTTAGATAGCTTGGGTGGGAACCAATGGTTCTGTACCTTGGATCTGCAATCCGGGTATTGGCAGATACCGATGCACCCTGATGACAAAGAGAATACCGCGTTCTCTAGCCATATGGGGTTATTCGAGTATAATGTCTTGCCCTTCGGATTGTGTAACGCCCCTGCTACATTCGAGGCCATGATGGAATCCTTGTTGAGCGACCTTTTGTGGAAGAAATGCTTGGTCTACTTGGACAACGTTGTCGTGTTCGGCAGGTTGTTTAAGGAATGCCATGCAAATCTGCAATTGGTACTCGACCGGATACTATCCAACGGTCTAAAACTTAAACCCAAGAAATGTAATCTGTTTAAGAAAACAATTACATATCTGGGAAGGATCATCACCCCTAACGGAGTAAGTGCGGATCCGGAGAAATTAGAAGCTGTAGAGAATTGGGAACGACCCACGAGTGCTAAGGAGGTGAGATCATTTTTAGGATTTTGTTCCTACTACCGTGATTTCATACCGAATTACTCTCGTGTCAGTTTTCCAATGCAGTGCTTAGCTCACTGGACCCCGGGTCGGGCACAGGACCCATTCCCATGGACCATAAAGGATTTGTTTAGGAATACACCCGTATTGAAATATCCCACTCCCGAGGGACATTTCATATTAGACACCGATGCGAGCAATGATGCAATCGGGGCGGCTCTCTCTCAGGTCCAGGATGGAGTCGAGGTCCCAATAGCATTTGCTAGCAACACGTTAAGCAAGACCCAGCGTAATTATTGTACCACTAAACGAGAACTCCTCGCGTTAGTGGTGTATACGAAGAAGTTTAAGCATTTCCTTTGGGGAACTGACTTTACTTTACGAACTGACCATTCATCTCTAAGGTGGCTCCTTAACTTTAAGGACGCCGAGGGGATGATTGGACGATGGTTAGCTCATCTATCCGAGTTCGGATTGGAGCACAAACAAATAGAGCACCGGCCCGGTGCTAAACATATCAATGCGGATGCCTTGTCGAGGCAACCGTCCGAAAGTGCTAGAATGCCACTTGTGAAGACTGCGGGGCCCACAATGCTGTGGTAGCTGGGTTGGTATTTAATTATACCACCCCCCGCATCCCCTGGGAGGAGGCTGTATGTAGCTATCTCGATTGGTCCCCGGAGACCATCAAGAAGTTCCAACAGTCGGATCCCACCACTGCGCGCATAATGGAATACCTACGGACAGGTATTAAACCGGCAAGGCCGTTGTTATCCCTAGAAGACAGGGAAACGAGGCGATTGCTAGCTCAATGGACCGAGCTGGAGATCCGAGACGGCATACTGTGCAGGTGGAAGACTACTTCTACCAACGGTAGGCTGTTGCAAATAGTGATTCCCACTCCGATGAGGAGGGATATCATGTATTATTGCCATGGTCACCAAACTAGTGGTCATTTTGGTAAGAAGAGGTCGATAGAGCGTCTACTGGCCTGGAATGAGGGGTGATCTACTTCGGTGGATCGCCACTTGCCCGGATTGTTGTAAAAACAAGCCGGGACCCAGCTTGGGAAAGCAACCGTTATCCCAGGAATTGTTTGGTGTCAGGTTCGCTCAGAGATAATACTTGCATGATGGTCGCAACCGACTATTATACAAAGTACACTCGGGTGTTTCCTCTTCCCAATCACAAAGCCGCCACATGCGCTGAGGCGTTTGTAAAAGGCTGGGTGCTTCATTTGGGTGTCCCCCTTATGATGCACAGTGACCAAGGGAGAGAGTTCGAGTCAGAGCTATGGCAGGAAATGTGCCATTACCTAGCCATTTGCAAGACCTGAACCAACCCATACCGACCACAGTCGGATGGACAGGTAGAACGGTTCAATACAACCTTGATACAAGTGCTAAAGCCCCTGGTTAATACCCACCAGGACGACTGGGATGAACAGTGTGAGTTTGTAGTACACGCCTACAACAACACTGTCCATTCATCTACTAATTGTACTCCAAACATGCTAGTGTTGGGCGAGGACATCATAATGCCCGCCAACTTAGTGTATGGAGTGGTTGGGATAGACCCAGAGCTGCCCTGCACCGTATTGTTTGTAGAGTCGTTAAGGGATAGATTCAAACAGGCATACGAGGCCGTACGGAAAGAGCTGCTGAAGAGTGCGAAATGGCAGAAGGTGGGTTATGACACCAATGCCAAAAGAATTCGTTTTAATGTCGGGGACAAAGTACTAAGGTACTACGAGCCGCTGGAACGGTTAAAGCTCGTAACGCCTTGGGAAGGTCCGTTTAAAATTATTCGCATCATCTCCGAGTCCACGGTGATGATGGAGGACTGCCTAACCGGTAGGAAATGGAAGACAAATGTCGGAAAACTTCGGCCCTGGAAGGGACGCGAAGAGGCGGAGAGGGAGTTCGGTTACCATCCACCTGAGCCTGCGCCTAGCAAGCCCAACGTGGTGGTACCCGAGAAACGCCCTAGAGGCCGGCCAAGGAAAGTGCCGGAAGCTGGGGGAGTAGTTAAAAAGAAGACGAGGGCCAGGAAACGACCTAATCGTAAGAAACGGGAAAATGTCTCGCTGAGTGAAGGCATTATATATGGGAAAGGTCTCGCCGTGGCTAAGCGGGACCCAGAGAAGGCCGTACGTAAAGCCGGGAAGAATAAAATGCTAACCGAAGGCATTAGACGCAGTCCCCGGTTGAGGTCTGCTGTAACCTAACTCAGTACACAACGAGCTACTGCGTGTTGTTTGCCGTAGGCTAGGGATGCCGAACGCGCCCTCCCCGGGTAGCTGTATCCCGTGAGCGGCAATCAGATTAACCGGTACATTCGCTTTGAAGCGTTGTATACACCGCCAAGCTCCAGACGATAGCACTCGGGTAGTAGGCCGCGTCTTGCATGTCGATTCGAATGTTAGTTTGGATCTAGTTCCCTAGGTGGCGCCGCGGGTGCGGCGGGAAAGCGTAGAACTAGGTCACCGGATAGCCCCTGCGGGATCTCGCGAGACGAGAGGTCTGATGTCATATTGTTCATAACTAGAGCGGACTCGTGGTGGTAAGACGCCACCCGTTTCGCTCCGGTCATTGTTTGGCGTTCGGCAGCCTATAGCTGTGTGGTTAGCCTTACTACACCTTCCCCTTTGTTGGACGAATCCTTCGGCAGGAGTCCAACACATTTGCCAATTTTTTAAAATTGGAAGTCGCCCCACTGTGATGGCACAGGGGACGATTGACGCAGCGCGTCAGGCCGCCAACGTTCAGTTGGAGGAAGGCGAGGACCCGACGGTCTCGTCTCGGGTTGAGGAGAACATGGACTCCTCAACGGCGGTCCCTGCAAGGGGATCCGAAGTCGAGGAAGCAGCCCTCACGCTCTCTGGGATGGCCGGGGTCACCGACAGAGAGAGGATGCCTCCTCCTCCTCCACCGCGCCCGGAGCCGACGTCTACAGCAACGGCTTCGGGTGATAACCTTGATGTCCTGGACATTCCGCTGTATCCTCCGGGATACAGAACACGCACCGAGCGAAAGGCCCACGTGGACGTGGAGACGTCGTGTACACCTATTGGGGGACCTACATCCCCATGCATCCTTCTATGTTCGGATGCGGTCCCCTGGCGGAAACACCCGGCCAGCCCGACGCCGTGCCAAACGACTTCAAGACTCTGGTGATGGACTCGTGCACAGACGAGTTAGCCGAAAACATGCCTGTTTCCTGGCTCTGCAACTATAAACGGTTGGCAGAGGAGATGGCGGTCAACGAGAGCTTGGCCCGAGCTGTGCTGCTTTCCGAAGGCATTACCCGGAAGGCCGCTCAGCTAAGAGAGTCTGAATCCGACATGGATACAGACTCCACCATCAGACAGTCGTCGGTGGAAACCGGACGGGTCAAGCGATTGAGCTGTAAGCCAGCACCAAAGGGTCCTCTCACCGAGAGTGACCTGGAAGTGGAGGACATCAGGATCGCCATCGAGAGATCCAAATCCGATGATGAACCGGGCGACAAAATCCCTGAGGCGGCCGGTGAGATCTCGAAAGAGGATATCTCACGGCAACAGGCTGCTGTGGAGGCCAAGTGAGCCGAGCTGGCCAAACAGCAGAAGGAGCTAACCGCTACCCGTCGGGCCCACCGGAAACAACTGGCCCAAAGTAAGGCGAAGGCCGCCTCCAGCTCTGACTCCCCGGTCAGTGGCAGGAGGAGCCCTCGTTCAAGGGACAGGGATCCACGCCAGTCAGATTCCAGTCCCGAAGTGCCGGCGCAGCCAACCAAAGTCGTGCGCCGCAAGAAGAAGAATGGAGTGAAAGCGTCTCCGGCGGAGCCCGCACCCCCCACCAAGCCGAGGGGTAAGGGCGACCCGAAGACGCCCGCCTCCAACACCTCAACAACCACGGTAGCCACTTCGGTTACTGCAGCATCCTCTGCTAACACCAGCGGGACGAGCGCCAAAACCTCTACCAAGGCTTCGACTGGTACTACTACCACCAGCCGAGCCGGCCGTAAAGGGGAGGGCATCTACACAGACAGTGAGGGAAGCGCAAGCGACCCAGAGCTGCCCGAGTCAGCCAAATCTGATTTGGAGTCTGTGACGACGTGGGAAGAAATGACCACGGACGTCCCCAAAGACGACAATCAGAAATGGATGTGGAAGAATGCAGCTGAGGGGTTCAAGGAACGGAGTCCCCGCTGCTTCGCAGACTGTGCTTACGACACAGTCCACTGCATGTGCCCGGGCGCCGTCAATAAAGATGGTGATAGCGATGACGAGGAGTGGATGAAGTCCGGCCCCTCAGATACGCCAGTAGGAAAATTCTACCTCATTTGGATTGACCAGCTCAAATCCAAACTGGGGTCGATTTACAACTACGAGGCCCGGACGAAAGTTCAATGGGCTATGACACAATGGGGACCAACCGGCAACCGCCGCAAGTGCCCATTCGAGTCGTGCCAGCTCGCCCTCACAGGAGAGAAGATGTTTGAGACGAAGCCTCGCTTCGCTCGCCATATCATGGAGCACCATATGCACCACAAGCCCCTACTTCAGTGCGTACCCGGAGACCGTCCGGGTAAGCTTTGTGACGCCTCGTTTTCGACCAACCGGCGTCGGGACATGGCTCTGCATCTGCAGAAAGCCCATGGTACCGGCCTGGAGAAAACACGGAAACGGGCTGTAAAATGCTTCAACGAGCTCCTGGCTAACTGGGCTGCGTTGAGCGTGAAGGATGTTAAGGAACAGGCATTCGAGACCGGATTCTGTTCATGGAGGAGTGGCAACCTCTTGGCCTACTTCGCCATTAACTTCTCGACTACCAAGTTCGGGATGCCCACCGAGGTACACTGAAGGTGAAGAAGTGGCGAGGGGATGATAAGCGGGAGAAGGGCAAGGCCCGCTCGAAGGGACCTAATGGAGGCTCAGCTACCGCTACCGGTGCTTCCAAGAGGACCCGCGCAGACCGATCTGTGAGCCCTTCGGGTAACAAGGATCAGCCCAGACCAGCCAACCCAGCTGATCGTCGCCAGTCGGGACAACAAGTCTCGGCTTTGGATATGCCTGGCAACCAGACCCATAGGGTGGTTAGCCAGACGGCCACTCCAGCCCCAACACCCCCGACACCCGAAGAGCACCCCCCGAGTGAAACCACTGGCAGTCCGGATGACTGGAGCACCTTCTTTGGTGCCCCATCCGGATACGGAGCCTGGTGGGCCGGAGAAGGGTCATCCGGCAAGCGCCCCACGTATAGTGAGTACGCGGCGAAGTTTCCTGCAATGGGACCAGCGGGACCCGAATCTCAGGTCCTGACCCCCTTGGGCCGGTCCAAGCCCCTGGGTAGAGGCTGTGGTGGCATGGAGTCCACCCGAGCTCCCCCGGGTGGCAGCCGAGGTCGGGGAGGAGCAACAGTTGAGGG
Organism: Acholoe squamosa; assembly: GCA_949317995.1. Classification (NCBI taxonomy): domain Eukaryota; kingdom Metazoa; phylum Annelida; class Polychaeta; order Phyllodocida; family Polynoidae; genus Acholoe; species Acholoe squamosa. Next base: position 1,828,904 of record OX439048.1, read on the forward strand.
TCCCTCGGTCCCTCCAGCAGGCGCTTCGTCTGTCACTGTGGAGGCCGCCGCGCCCTCACCGGTCATAGTCCCACCAGCGGCCCCTCGGGTGCCCGTTATGGGACTTATTGCGAGTACGCTGTCAGGTCTTCAGGATCTGATTACGTTCGTCGACCACCGTGACGTTCAGACAGCGGCGATCTAGAATGACCTGATGGCGGAATGGCAGGCATTGCATCGCCAAAAGTCAGTCGACTATTGGCGGACCATGACTGAAGCCACCTTCAACCTGGTCTTTGAGGTCCAGAAGAGGGAGGAAGAGAAGATCCGGGCACAGGAGAGGAAGAATGTCGAGGAGGCAATCCAATCCTGCCGGTGCCAGCAGTTGGAAGCTGAAAAGCTTAAGGAGTTCCACCGTGCTGAGAACACCGGGTACATTCACAAGTACAAGGAGGCCGACCTCAAGTTCTTCCTCTGCTTCTGGAAGCACCTGGACGAGTGGGACGGCTCTGCGTCGTCCCTTTCCCTCGCTCCGGTTGCACCACCCGAGCCTGAGTCAGTTGACAGTCCATCCGAGGGGATGGGCGCGCAGAGCTTGCGCAGCAAGTCTCTCAGCGAAACCCCAGTGCTGCTCTCTATGAGCAGTTGCAGCAGCTCAGCTCCGGCTGCCCACCCGGAGTCGGCTGAGAAGATGGACACTGATCCCGAGGATCTTTAAGTGTCTATCTGAAGGAGCCTAGGTTACCCGAGGGTAAAGGCATTTACCATGCCAGAGGTTCTTATCCTTATGCTGGACTCGCCGATCTGGAACCATACCTGCAGCGAAGGTGGACGCTACCTGAAACACAAACGGATTACCACACCAAACCGGGGCTCCATCTTCCCATCTTCATCAGGGCACATCACAACAGCAACGTGGCTTGCCACCACACATATGTCGCCGGGTGGAGTTGCAGAAACCAGTTATTCCAGATTCGCCGGAAGTTCGGTATTTTGTAAGGGCGATCCTACTACCCTGGTAGGACGCCTATTTTATCAGTATTAAAATTTTGTGTAAAGCTATTTTTATATACTATATTATATTTTTGTAATCAAACTAAACAAAATTTTTCTCGGGTTATTTACCCCACCTCGGGTCGGTTACTTACTATTGTATAATAATGTTATTAACATATAACTACATATCCGTTACTTCTATCACGTCTTTGAACTATAATAACACTGTAACATTGTTACCATTTACCACCTTAGGTCGATGGTGCATAAGGCACCACTTCCTAACTGTTATTATTAGTTACTTCGGGTTATATGCGACGATGCCTTACTATGTAAATATTATTTATAATGCCCCTTTAATGTTGTATATTCTATACGAACACTTGTGTATAGACTTACCTATGTAAATATAACTTATTGTATAAAGTTAACAATAGGTATTTGTTAATACACCCAACCCTAGGTATAGTCTAGTGGGGGTGGTGTAGAGGCCGGCATCGTTGTATATGTGCGGTTCATCCGAGAGAAGTGTTCGTGTGGTGCTCGTTCCTTCTATGCCAACTAGGTGTCGCTTTGCGATACCCGGCTGGTACAAGAGGGGTCAGCACCATGCCTCGCGTCCAGCTTCTACTAAGAAGCCGGACGAGTCGCAGAAGGGGACTGGACGTGGTCCAGTCAAGACGTTCAGTTATAGACTGTAATCAAAATTGAATAAAGTCCTACCCGAGAGGTAGGGGTATCCGGGGCTTTGCCCAACCCGAATCACTCGTGTTGTGTTGGTGTCTTTAGTGATAAGCGAGCCAACGAGCCACCCAACATATAAGTCGATACGAACCATTACAGTACTTAAAAGTTAGCAGACGTTTCTGTGGTTTGCGGACATTAAGTCCTTTCTTTTCTGTTTGGACAGGTATTTGAATGCTGCTTTGATCATATAGCTGTGGTAGAGGAAGGAACACAGAGATATTGCCTCTGCTGTGGTCTTCAAAGTTGTGAGACAGATTTATTATTGGACAAAAGGCACATTGACTTCTGAGCATGCTCAGACTGTAACCAACAGGTTCTGATGTAGTAAAAGTATTTAGCTGTATAGCACTAGGGGGAGATACTTATAGTGAGGTAATAGTTCATAGTGTGACCACTAGGGGACACCAACGTTTAGACAGTGTCTCAGAGTTAGGCATATATATAGGAAACGTTATATTCAACAGATCACTCAGACGTGGTTCACTAAGAGGGACTCCCATCGCAAAAGACAAGCATGTAGATCCGGGCCCACACATATGGACACCAGCTGCCTTCATGCTCACCCAACTTCCCAAGCCACAAAAAAGTTTGTCGCCTTTTACAAATCTGGTATGCCAACTGGTAGAATGGAAGGAGAATTCCTCCTTTGTGGACTCCCAATGAAGTTATGCAGGTAATGTTGCTTGTATCAGAGAATTTAAGGTAATTGCAGTTAGTTAGACACTCTGCTGTCCCAAAGCTCTGGCCTTTTTATACTTGATAGTCTTTTTCATTACATTGTTTCTCCAGAATTAAAATCAATAGCCTTGAGCAAGTCTAGCTTGTGGTCTGACATCAGCACTCCCATTCAAAGACAGGAACCAACTCCAAGCAGGTGTTAAGTAGTGTTATAGTCCTATACTTTCACAAGACATCTGCTTGGAGGACCAGATGCTACTCACCCAGGTTATTCGCACCACCATGCCACTATTCGCATAACTCCCACTAAAATTGCGCTATTCACACCACATTGCCCAAAAAGGCAGGAAAGTTGATACATGGATCAACATCGTATACCTTCACGTCTTATGGCTGCCAACCAACCGAGTCTGTACAATATTGACAATTCCTCAAAATTTACAAAACTTTGTAATGAAATAACTTTTCCTCCAAGACCCCTACATCTCCTCCTTTAATGGCACTACAAATTCATTAGGTAATTCTGCCTCTTTTATACAAAATTTACATCTTTTTTAAAACTTATTCGCACCACCAAAATGACTGATAATGAGAGGACCTTAGTTGTCTCCTATAACTCTTTTTGAGTTAATAACCATTACACCATTTAACAAGCAGTGTTGAGGCACTCCTGATTCCCAGTTGACCTACCAGTACATAGTACTATCAGGGTCAAAGCGTATCTGTATCATACCAGCCCAGGCACCGAGTTCCTCGGTGATCCTACCAGTGTAGAGGACGGTGAAAATATCTGGGATCACCGGGACTCGAACCTGGATCTCTAGCATGACATTCCAGCATGCTAACCATTACACCATGATCCCTTGCCTGATATTTCCACCTTCCAACTACACCTGGATCGGTATAATAAACACAAGGGGAGCAGTGATTACCAGGTATCTGCCCCTGAGGGTCAATCTACTGGGCACAAGGATTTCTGGTCCCCTACAGCAGTTTACAGGTCAGACCAACACAGCTTGTCTTAGAAATGCTTCAGTCAAAGGATTCGCCAGTTAAGTCAAATATGTACCTATACATATGTAATGGTTCTTCTCTCTACTTTAGTGACAAACGAGCCAACAAGAAGAGGATTCGGGTGTATGCAAACAGGTTTTTTTTTGTTTCGTATGACGCAAGCACGGCTACCCGGAGGTAGCTCGCACAGTTTTCAACAGATACCGGATTCTCTGGTTAGCCTCGAGAGATCTCTATACAAAGGTGGTCTAGTTAACTCTGACGCGGCGACTGAGCCCTGTCCTCCTTTTATAGGTCAGGACAGTGGCGCCACACAGTGCCTCTCTCACACCTCCCGAACAGATGCTGCCACCTATCCGGCAAGTGGAGGGCGAAGCCCTGTTGGCTGACTCACCCACCGCGCCAAAGGACCATAACGTTAATAACATGTATATGTACATACCTCTACACTACCCCCAACTAGATAAAACTCGGGGGGATAAATAAACTATTTAGAACCAACAATGGGGTTATGTTATAGTTATATCTATCCATAATAATAGAGGTTTTAACATTATGGTTGTATGTATCCTTAAACAGTAATATATCCGACCGGAAGGAGTGATATTAAAACGTATTCGTACAACATCATAAAGAATATGACAGGATAATTATTGACATGCATCCGGAATAAAAGATATATTATATCATAACATGTAATTGTCATACACCCTTTTTTTTTTTTTTTTTTGGACTTGCTCATTGCATTAATGAACTGCTATGTTCATTTAAATAATGCTATAGAGCAGACCAAGTTTTATTGATTTTTCAAAGGAAAGTCACAAATGAAACAATACAATAACTTCATGAATCTTGACAAATGTCAATATGAACACATAGAAAGTACAGACAAACAAATTAAAAGCAAAAAGAGATAGATAGTAAATAATATGTCATACATAGAGATTTGTGTGTCTACACATTATTTCAGTACATCATGATTACAGCTAAATACACCTTGTCTTTAGTTCAAATAAGTGATAATTAGAGTTGGTAGTATATGCTGTTATATGCATATGGGAACATCAGCAATATCAATATGGATGTAACTATGAAAAAGGATATGAATGTGAGTATGAATATGAATATGAAGCGGCGCAGTTTCCACACCTGCTTCTCATTATCAATTATAACCCAATTTCAGGTTCAACCTTATATTTTCTATCTTCATCACACCCTCTTTGAATTTTACCTTTGTCGTAGCTTTCTGAATCTCCTCAGGTAGAGTATTCCAGAGAGCCACCCCTCTGTACCATGGTGATCTTTTATAGTGTCTAGTAATAACCCTAGGTAGTTCAAAAACAATCTTCTTTTGAGACCTTGTATTATAAGATTGTGGTCTATTTAACACAGTCTTTGATTTCTTATACATTAAGCATAATAATAGCATGTCAAATCTTTTCTCTAACACTGGAACCTTACAAATTTCATGCAACTCCTTCACACTATACCGTCTAATATTGCATTTCAGACAAACTCTAAGAGCTCTATTTTGCAGTCGTTGTAATGCTGCAAGACCATCCTCATTACAACTAGTACTTATAAATGAACAATATTCTATAATTGGTCTGATTGTACAACAGTATATCTTTACATTTTGCTCTTGTGTTAAAAACTTTCTTAACTTAGCAAACCTGAATAGCTTATTGCATACATTTCTTTTAATAATTTTAATCTGTTTATCAAAACTAAGTTTACTGTCAATATGTACACCTAGATATGGAAAGAAGGTGACAGTTTGCACAGTGCTGCCATTGAAGTCTATAGTAGAATCCGGACATCTTTTTAATTTATGAGCACTACAAAACCACATAAATTTAGTTTTAGTTGGATTTACTGTTAGTCTGTTTTCGATAACCCAACGCTTAAAGTTAATTACATCTTCATTCAAATTCTCATTAACCAAGTCTACATCTTTGTTAGAACTATAAATCACAATGTCATCAGCATACAGTTTAATCTTGCATTTTTTTAAGACCTTAACAACATCATCAATATATAGGACAAACAACAGGGGACCTAAAACTGATCATTGAGGGACACCGTAATCAATATCTTGGTTTGAGGATAATTTATTACCATAGCTAGTTCGTTGTTTTCTATTTTCCAGGTAACTTTTAAACCATAGAAAATTAGATTTACTCAAACCAAGTTTACTGAGTTTAATTAGCAATTTTGAAGGTAATACACTGTCAAATGCTTTAGTGAAGTCTATAAATAGAGCCCCTGTTATCAGACCATTGTTTCTACATTCATAAAGCTCATTAACAAAGTCAAAAGTGGCATCACTAGTACCTGTCCCTTTTTTGTAACCATATTGGTTTTCACAAAAAGTACCATTTTTCTTCATACTTTCACATAAGTAATAATACATAATTTTCTCAATGACTTTAGACGGCATTGGTAGTATTGATATGGGTCGCCAATTTTTTACCATTGCCAAATCCCCATCCTTAGGTAATGGTCTTACAACTGCCATTGCCCAACATTTTGGAAAAATACCCCTGTCCAAACTAATTTGTATCAGATGAGTGAATTGATTTATCAACAACAATAATGCACAATGTAGTATATCTCCCCTTATTCCGTCTATGCCTGATGACTTATTTTTATCAATTTCTTTTAGAGCAAAATGGACATCCCACTTATTAACCTTAATATTCTGATCTAAGAAGTTTTCATTTGCCAATAGTTCATCTATATCTAGATTATTATCCACAAGATATTGATCAGTTCCAACAGCAGCAATATGCAGATCCTTACCAATATTACAAAAATAGTCATTTACATATTCACAAACATCATCTGAAGTTACATCAGCACCAGTTATATGATGTCTCATGTCTGAATACACAATAGAATTCGAATTTTTAAACAAGTCATTTATGTTTTTCCAGAATTTTTTGGGATTACCATAACTTACTTGCAACTCTTGCATGACACCACCAATTTGATTTGCTTTAATTTTCTTCCTAATTTTTCTTTGACAATCCTTTATGGCTTGCTTTTCCTGAACATTTTTATTGGCACTATAGAGACGTAACCATCCTTCTCTTTCAAATACTAAATCCATAACTTCATCATCAATCCATGATCTCCTACTTTTTTTAATGTATCGTTCAACATGAGGGTGAAAAGTGTCCAAATACTCAATTAACGGAGTCAATAACATATCCCATAATATATCAGGATCATCAGTAATATTATAATAGGGTTTCCAGTCACATGATTCTAAAAAATCTCTAAATCTGTCTTCATTAAAGTTTCTATAATCTCTTCCTCTATACTTAGTGCTAACATAACTGATATTCTCATGTCCTCTACAACCAAAAACTGGGAGGTGATCAGAAATCAGGGCAGAGACCGTACTTGCATTAGTTACATCTAAGCTATTTGTAATTATGTTTTCAATACAAGTACCACTAAATGGTCTCGTCACCTCATTAATTAGTATTTTCCATCCAATATCCTTGCACACATTTCTGAAACTTTCACACCCTGCATCATTTTCATCATACATATTGAGATTAATGTCACCTAAGATCCAAGTCTCATGCCTACCATGATTGTTGTTATATTCGTAGCCAGCGATGGATTGTAAGAAATTGATAAAATTTGGTACATTTGTATTTGGGATTCTATAGATAGAGACAATCAATAAATCCTTTTCACCAGGAAGGTTTAACATAATAGCAATACTTTCATAATCGATGGTCTGTATGGTAAAGTCATTTACAACTCTAATGTACTGCCCTAGGCCAGCCTTCACACTTAGGCCAACTCCTCCACAATTTTTACCAATTCTATCATTCCTATAGAGTAACCTATTCTCTCTATTAATCAGGCCATCTGGTGAGGCAGGCTTCAGCCAGGTTTCACATAGACATATTATGTCACTCCTTCCTAATATCCCATAGATTTCATTATATTTGTCTTCAAAACTACGACAATTTATTGACGAAATTACCAGTCCCCTCCTCTCCCTGAAATCACTAACACCACAAACCATAAGTTTAATTTTATGTATACTTAAACAATGAATATATACACATGTGAAAAAGCATCAACAAAAGAACAACAAATAAATGACTAATTACAGAATATACAAATCCTCTTCCACAAATTATCCTCATAGAAGGGGTGACTGATTATACCAGCTTACCCTTGTTTTTTTTTTGTTTTTTTTTTACAAACATACTACAAATATATCAACAAAAATGACACAGTCATTATAGCACACAAACATAATGTTATATACTCATCCGGATCACAGATCCGTAGCGATGAGGAACAAGGAATAACAGATGAACACATTCCGGTTGGTCTATGTGATGGGTTTTGTGTTTAAACCCAAATGGTTCAAATACAAAAATATATATGTATATCTATATCATTGTTCTAATAATAGAACATTGTCCATTCCTGAGGTGTGGAACTCGTATCGGTAATCCTTGTGGTTTTAACAGGTACGATATATATAGTATGTGAGATGATAGGGCAGCTACCCTAATCCTCTGCGGTGTGCTACAGTCTTGTTAATTTAAATAATGTGAAGTTTTTAAGGTAACATAATGAAACTATCCACGGTTGTGTCATATGTTCCTTTTTCCATTATAATGACTAGTCCAGGTTTAAATATCAGGAGTGAAGTAATATAGGATAACATAACGACACTATCCACGGTTGTGCCGTATGTATCCTCACAAACGTATAGTATAGTCCGGTTAGAATTTGGGTACCGGACATCCGTGTACACCGCAGTCCTTCCCATAGTCCTGGTTAATATCAGGGTGTAGACATCATGCGGAGAACATCGCACCCAGACGGGTTAGAGGTCCAATCGGGGTCCCTTTGGAATCATCTCGCAGATCATCCGGTATTTTAATCCGGGTGGATAAATAATACTATGCGGCCTATAGGATTAAACGCCCATAGACTAATCGGGTCCTCACTTCTAGGGGGGGAAACTGCGGTTACTTTTTACCGTACTTGTCCTTTAGTAACCGCAGAGCGTGCTCCTTAGTGCCATCCCACCCATCGAGATCGACACCGAAAACCGTCATGAACTTGCTATGAAGTTGGACATTTTTCATCTCTTCCACTTCCAAGGACGTGGACGGCACAATCCGATTGTTTCTGTGCTTTCTCGGCGAGGTCTTCCTGATACTTCAAATCATCCTTGACCTTTTTCTCTACACATTCCTTTTCGGCTTCGTGTAGCTCTCTGAAGCACATCAGAGTGTCATTAATCATTTCCTGATGGAATGTTATGGCCCTCTGACATTGAAGTCCTTCCCACGCTTGATAAATCGTGCTTTGGACTTCAGCTTTCCCCGGGTCGATACTGTAGAACCAGGTCTCCGTACTACCACAACAAACGACAATTTTGTCCTTCAGTGCTTCAGGCGGTTCCTTCTCCACTTTAGCGGGTGCTTGTGGAGCGGTTGGGTTAGTCCTTTGGGTACTAACTGCAGCTTTCGGAATGGGGGCAGACCCGGATTGGTCTGGTCCCACATGGACATACGGCACACCATCCGGAGTAGGGGGGAGGTGCACCTGCATTCCTAACTTTAGGTAGTGCTGAATTTGTTCGTCACTGGTTAGGGTTTTATAAGTGCCTCCAGCGGTAGGACTGCCTGCTGCCGAGGACGGTTTCCGGCATAGCTTATCCTTGTTACCGGGTGTCAGTACTTGGCTTTCCGGGCCATGTCCTCCCAAGTCGGGGAACTGGCTGGGGTCAAGCTTGCCAGGTGTAGCTTCAGCAGCGGCCTTATATGAGCTTGCCCTGCCGGAAGCACCTTGTAACACCTGTGTCGGGTGTTTGAAGGTTATTTCTGTGGAGGTTTTCTCCGCATCGTGATGGACGAGGGGTGACCTCGATCGGTCCACCCGGCTCTGGTTGCCATCCGGATGTCTTGGGGATCCCTCCCGTTTGACATCTTTCCTGCTTCGTCCGGATTGAACTGGTTTCCTCCCGGAGTTACAGCACTCGTTCCATTCTTCGTCGTGGAGGTCTAGTTTACACCGGCCTTCGGTGAGAACAAACCTCGCCATGAGTTTCTTACCGTGCGTGGTGTCGGTGGTGCCGAATGATTGATCACTCGGCTTCACGTTCGCCCAACGCTCGTTATCCATTTTTCAGAACTCTACCATGAGTTCTTTATGCAGTGCCATAACTTGGTCGTGGGCCTTGTTAAGTCCGTCGGCGTGTGCTGATTTCCTGTGGTGACATAAGTCACCCCGGCGTTTAAAATTGACACGCTTAGTGCATTTAGCACTCTTTTTACCCTCATCTGGGTTACAAGAGTACTCGGGGTGGTGGTGCATGTGCTCCTCCACCAGGTGGCGTTGGAACCGTAGCTGGGTATCCCAGACGCGTTCCTGCTCCATGTCACTCTTATCCATACAGATGGAGAAGGGGCATGTCTTCCGGGTCCTGGAGTACCATTTATCCAAGGCCCACCGCAGCTTCTTTTTCTGTAACGGACTGTAATATGTGTCGGCACAATTGTTGAACAAGAGCCAGATACTCTGGTACATCTTGTTCGGGATTGGATCACTGTCGGTTAGACGCATCCAGTCTTCATCGTCAGAATTACCGTCCTTGTTGTACCGTTTGGGGCAGGCATATTTCACCATTCCCTTTTTGGTAACACCAGTGACGCAGTCCTCCATGCAAGTGGGGATGTGGGCTTTGAATCCACCCTTTGCATTGGCCCATTTGTCTGCATCGGATAGAGTCGGCGGGACTATGTTGTCATCTGACTCATCCAAGACATTCGACTCGGAAATAGATTCCTCTACTTCCATAGTTTCGGCTGTTCGGCTGCTCTGCTGCGCTGCTCTATTAAGGTTGAATCCGGAAGGTTTTTAAGCTTCCGGAGTTCCACCTTCTGCTGACGCTCCAACTGGGTTTTAGTCCAGCTACCGTCATCAGTGTCTGCGGGTGTTTCCGACTCTCTGGCCTTAGGCTTAGGAGTCGATTTCCCCGCACGAGGGCTCTTGGTTGAGGAGTCCTCCCATTTGCCGGTGACGACAATCTTCTTAATCGGAGGAGCTACGGCGGCTTCGTCATCCAGACGTTTCCTCTCGCTCTCCTCATGCCGTGCTTTCATTGCTGCTCGCTCATCCTCTATTTGTTCCCGGATGAGGCGGCGGATAAGCTCAGACCGAGTCCATGTTAATAGACTAGACTTCCGAGTCTTTTCGATGTCTGATTCCTGGACGGTATAACCAATAGACCAGGAATCAAATTCAGTTGCAGCTTTCCGGTACTCGGTAAGGTTCACTAAGGAAACTTCGGGAGTATCCGGATTCGGATAACGGTGGCTTTTGAACCGTACGAAAAGCCTGATCCAATCTACCTGCTTTAGGTCGTCTATACCCCATGTACTACGATCTGGTCGTGGTATGAGGTCTAGCTCCAATGTCATGCAAGCGTCATATACTGCCTTCCGGAATTCGTGGTGGACCATGAGTCCCCGCTGAAGCCATCCGTAATCCGTCAGCCATTCCTGAGGGATTTCCGAGTATATGTGGTTTGGGATAACCTCCAAAATACTCCGTCAGACCTCCTGGTCGATCCAAATGTGACGCCCGTCTGCGTCTGTCCTCATCAAGTTCGGGTGAACGAAGAGGTATCGGCCATCAAAGGATGGATAATGTTCCTCGCTCACTCTGTGGCGCCCAAGGGGTCGAAATCCATCGTCCAGGTTTCCACTGCAGTCATCCGCACCACCGCTAGTAAGTGGGTCACCGGTGGCTTCACCGGACCCCCCCCTGCACTGTTGTCGCTTGGGGAAGACGGCAACGGTGAAACCGGTGTACTCTCCTTCCCCAAGTTGAAGTTCTCGAGATCATCGTCGAACTCCATCAGCTCCTCTTCCTGCTGGGTGACTGGGGACAAAGGCCGTGCACCCTGCTGTAGTTCGGCATCCGGAAGGATGCTCTCGGTAGTCAAGTGACCCGGCTCGCTGGACCGCTTGAACTCCGCTACTGTTTTCTCAGCCATAAGCCGAGAAGACAACTTCTGGGGGTAGTGTTTACTGTCTCCGAACACTCACCTACTCTGTGTTCATCACGCTCACACTACTGTTGTAAGCTGCTTCTTGTAGACTTAGAACAATAAGGAGAAAGAAAAACGCACCACTCTGTCCAGCTCTCTTTCTCCCGGTCAGTCCAAAATGGCCGAATTCTCGTAGCTGACGTCACTATCCCGTGGCTAGGCGGGGTCACTAGAGGTCATACGCGAGTAGCCAATGTGACGTCACACAAACACGTGCGATACATATAAACAAATAACAATCCGTACAGTTCTGCCATTATCGCTCGTCTGTGGGAGGCTCTCAAGGGATTCATATGGAGTTTATGGGTAGTACTCACTTACCCACCGAATCACTTGTCCAATACCAACTGGTACATCTCCTGGGGCTCACAATAGCCACCTGTTGCGGATTGTTAAATGAAGTACAACATGAAATGGATTACAGGACAATACACTCGTTGTGTAACGGGTTAGGTTACTGCAGCCCTGGCAAGTCGTGGACTGCGGCGGAGCACTACACCTTCCCCAGCTCCCTTATTTGACCTGGCAGACTTCCGAGCTTTCTCTAGGGATTTCGTAGCCAACAATCTCCCCTTCCTCTTTAATCCACCTGCACCCATCAAGACTTTTTTTACTATACCACACCGAGGTGATGTTGGTGTTGGCATTTCAGTTTCACTCGGTACCTTTCTCGGTCTTCCGGGACCTCTACTTGGCAATTTCTCTAATCGGGGTACCCTATCCATATTCGATATGGATTTGGAACCTTCTCCATATTTTTCGTCAGAGGTCTCTCTCCCTAGCCAAGGGCGTAGTCTATCCACATTGGATTTATACATCCTTCCTATATCCGATTGTATTAATACTGTACAGTCACTAATCACAGTACTTACCGTAAACGGACCATCCCAGTTGGATGCCAATTTGACATGTCTGAGGGGTTCATGCAATCGTAGAACATGATCCCCGGGTTTAAAGCGTCTAATCTTCAAACCTGTATCGTATCCGGCTTTTTGCCAGCGAGCATTCTTATGTAATTCTAGACGAACTGTTTCATATGCTTTTTTAAACCTGTCCCGTAATGCTTCCACAAAAACTACTTGGCAAAGTAATTCGGGATTCATTCCTACAACACCAAACACCAAATCTGCTGGCATTATTAAATCTTCTCCAAATACTAGTAAATTTGGGGAGCAGTTAGTGCTCGAATGAACAGTGCCGTTTTAAGCATGAGTTACAAAGTCGCATTGTTCATCCCAATCGTCCATATTGTCATTCAAGAGTGACTTTAGGACTTGTATAAGGGTTCTATTGAACCTTTCTACTAGTCCATCACTTTGTGGACGATACGGATTGGTCCTTGTTTTACAGATAGCGAGATATTCGCACATACTTTGCCAGAGATTGGATTCGAATTCTCTTCCCTGGTCACTGTGAAGCATTAGGGGCACCCCAAAGGTTAGTACCCAACCTTTCACAAAAGCTTCCGCACAAGTGACGGCTTCATGATCCGGTATTGGGAAGACTTTAGTATACTTAGTGTAATAGTCTCACACCACCATCATGCACATATTATCATTCGGGGTTTTATTTAATCCGCTAATGATATCAACTCCTATTCGGGCGGACCTTACCCCGAATAATTCTTGGGATAAGGGCAACTTACCGGGTCCGTGTCCGGGCTTATTTTTACAACAATCCGGACAACTAGCTACCCATCGGAGTAAATCCTGCCACATACCCGGCCAGTAGTATCTTCTGGAGAGACGAGCTAGAGATCGTTTCTTCCCGAAGTGACCACTTGTTCTGTGTCCGTGACAATAGTACATGATGTCTCTACGTATGGCAGATGGGATGACAACTTGTATCTGTTTTCCACCATTATTACATGGTTTCCAACGGTACAGTATTCCTCTCTTGACTTCTTCTCATTTCCCTATTTTCCAACGATGCTATAAGCCTGGCTGGACATATACCCTTTGGTACTAATTGAAGGAGCTTAGCAGTAACCGTGTCAGCTTCCTGGAAGTTCCTTATGGTTTCTAAGGACCAATCCAGGACACTGCCAATACGTGTTTCGAAAGGAATTCGAATCGAGGCTGCTACTGCTCTATGAATCCCACAATCAGTACAATTCGGATTGTCACATTTCCGAATCGGTATTCGGGATAAGGCATCAACATTTACATGCTTATTTCCAGCACGATGCTGAATCTGACTATTTTCTAGTCTGAATTCCGACAGATGGGCTAGCCATCTCCCTATCATTCCTTCGGCATCCCGAAAGTTTAGTAACCATCTTAAGGAGGAGTGATCCGTACGCAACGTAAAGTTGGTTCCCCATAAGAAGTGTTTAAACTTTTTGGTATACACCACGACAGCTAATAATTCACGTTTAGTAGTGCAGTAATTTCGCTGCGTTTTACTCAGTGTATTCCTAGCAAATGCAATCGGAACCTCCACTCCACCCTGGATTTGGGAAAGGGCTGCTCCGATACTTTCATTGCTAGCATCCGTATCCAGTATGAAATGCCCATCCTCGGATGGATATTGCAGTACTGGAGTACTCGTGAACAAGGCTTTTAATTTCCTGAAAGCTTGTTCTTGTTCAGTTCCCCACGGGAAATTATCCTTTTTACTTCCAGGGGTCCATGTCGTTAAGATTTGTAAGGGATAACTCACCCAAGAATAATTCAGTATAAAGTCTCTGTAATATGAACAGAATCCCAAAAATGACCTTACTTCCTTTGGATTTTTCGGTACACCCCAGTCCGTTACTTCCTGGATTTTTTCAGGATCAGCTTTTATCCCATTGTAATGGCTTGTATTACTATTTCGATGGTTCGGGCCTTACTGATCAGGAAAGAAGGAGTAAGGCCGTAATTCAAGTGTATGCCAACGGATGTTTTATTACTTAAGACACTTATGGCTACCCGGAAGATGATAAAGGGGCAGCTAATGTTAATTAAAGATGTTACATGGTCAGAGGCCAGGAGGGCCTCTGATGTAGCGGCTGAGCCCCGGTCTTTATATACGGACCTAGGTGTTCGTCGTCAGATGTCCCCACAGACCCGGATCGGTGGTGCCACCTATCCGGAACCTGAGGAACACCCAAAGACTGGACTCACCCGCCATGCCAGATGGTACCAATAACTATGGTTATAATACCATGCCTCTACACTACTCCCCCAGACATTAGGAAGGAGTTATAACTATTATATTATTATATAGGGATAACATTACAATATGTCTTTACCCTAATAATAGAGGTATAACCATAGATATAACATCAACATCATTTAAAGTATCATATGCAAGGTATTTGAGATACTCGATAGTATTAATGGTTACGAATGAACATATAGGATATTCGATACAATTTGACAATGTGGATGGATAACAGATATTTGTAACGGATCTGTTAAGTATTGAATTAAACCACATAATAATATCATAGTAAGTTTGTTATTATTATTAACATAATTATATAGTCTTGATAAAGACTGTCAACGTAACCATACTATCTAATGATACATTTTGATTCATAAACGCTTAATCCGTTAGAGGTTCTATGTTAGAAACCTATCTGATATGTAACCGTTATAATTTATACAATTGAAAAATGAATAGAGAAACACATATCACATCGTCATGCATTCAAATAACCATTTTAGCACCAGATAATTACTATTATACAAAAATATGTCACGTAGGATAATTATGACAATCTGGTGTTTATATAATATATATATCGGATCATGTCAAGTAATATGACTGATAACAAGAGATCCGTATTACTATTAACCCGTATGAAATATACAATATCATTATAAGTATACATTTAAATTTTGCATTCATTAGAATAGCAAAGTTATAAACATGACAATATATGTACACAATAATATTAAGTTGTGTTGTATTGAAGTCTTCCAGATGTGTTGTAGGTTGGTGGTGTGGTCAGCTAATGACGGGATGGACGTGCTAGAGTCTATAGTTTTCCAGTTGAGGTTATATAAAGAAACACGGTAGTTGAAGTAGGGGCAGCTACCCACAATCCTCTAAAAGTGTTAGTGTTCATTATTAAATCTGAATGGTGTAGAGTAAATAATCTGGTGGTCAACATGTAGTAATAATAGTCCTTTTGTGTGTGGTTGACATAGTTGTAGTCCAAATAGTTGATCCAAAAGTAAATAAACAGGGTAAATAAGTCCATTCGGTACATCAGCAGGTTATATATCGTATAAGTCCATCCAGTAGGGCGATCAGGAACAGGTAACAGTAGGTATCAGGATATCGTATCAGCATCCGGAGGTAACTTTCAGCAACACTACTACTATCGGATTTTTATAATCAGTTCTCAATCCGAATAGAACTTTCAGGATATAACAATAAATGTATGTCCTGAATTAATCTATTTTCTGGTTATGAAGGAACCCGGAACACATAGAATAATCATAGGTGTTGATTTACATAGGGAACATTCGCAGATAGATAATAACTTCTGCAAAAACTATGTCTGGTTATCAGGGTTTTAGGAAAAAATGAAAATTTGAGTAACCCGGAACACACTTAGGTTGACTTCTTAGTGTGTTTCTTCCTCAGAAGATCTAAGGCCGACTCGGGAGTACCATCCCATGTCGACCCCGAATACTCTCATGAACTTAGTGTTCAGATTCGTATTCCGAGTTATTTCTTCCTTAACATGTTTTTCTAGTACGTGTACGTCCATAGCTGCCTGTTCCTTGGCAGCTACGGCATCCTCCTCCCGAGACTTTACTTCATCCCGGATGACAGTTTCGAGGCGTTCCTTCTCAGCATCGCCTACCTGCTTCATACACAACAGGGTATCGTTCAGAAGACCCTGATGGAATTCTGTAGCCCGATCTCTGACACATTTCTCCCAGTGGGTGTAGATGGCCTTTTGGACATCCGCTTCCCCCTGGTGAGACTTTTCGAACCAAATTTCTGCATTACCAGTTTTAATGGTAATCGCATCTTTCGGTTTCGCGGGCGGTGCAACAGCTTTGGGAGGTGTTGACACTGCCTGAGGGGTAGTTCCAGATGTGGGGCTGGTACTAATGGGACACAGTAGGTAGGTGGCTGATTCTGTTTCAACCCCATTTCCATGTACATTTGTACTTGTTCAGGGGTGAACGATACCTGCTGGGCAGCTGCGGTACTTGCAGAACCGGCAGCGGCAGGTGCTGAGGTCTTTTTAGGAACTAAACGACCCGCTCTTCCCAAGACCAAGGTCTGGCTCTCAGGTCCAGGTCCTTGTGTCATGGATGGAAAGTTATGTGAGTTCACTTTCCCTAGTTTTGATACAGCGCCTGACCATTACCGTTGCCACCTCGGTTCTGGTCTCTCCTGCTCTCTCCCGTGCTCTTTTACCCTCCTTTCCGGACTCTTCGCATTTCTGCCAAAGAGACTCATGCATGTCCAGTTTTTGCTTTACCAGGAGTTGGGACAATCTTGGCACGTAGTTTCGAATCCTTGGTCTTCGGAACCTCGCAGAGGACTTGGTCCCCTGGTCGGATCTTTGACCAAGCATCCTCACTCAGACTATCAAACTCTTTCATGAGTTCCTGATGCATGTCCATAATTCGTTTACGGGCTGTATCTAAACCTTCGGCATGGGCCTTCTTCTGGTGTCTTGCCAGATCACTACGCCGGTTATATTGGACCTTCGTTGTGCATTTCTTCCCCTTCTTGCCATAACTCGGGTCACAAATGTAGACCGGGTAATGGTGGAAGTGGGCTTCTACCAGATGCCTCTGGAACCTGGCTGAAGTACTCCAGGTCCGGACCGAGACATCGCTAGCATCCTGGCAGATGGAGAAGGGACAAGACTTTTGGTCGTCTCCGTACCACTTCTCAAGTGCCCAACGTAACTTGCGCCTTGGGGTATAGGTGTAATACCCTTCGGTGTGATTTAGCATAAGCCACATCTTACGATAGGCCTTGCTTGGATTGGGATCCTCGTCTGAAAGACGCATCCAATCCTCATCGTCGGACTCCCCGTTCTTATTGACAGGATCGGGGCAGGCATACAGAGTAGAACCCTCCTTCTTTACTCCGTATGCACAATCTGTGAAACACGTTGGGATCCGGGTCTTAAATCCGGATTTGGAGTTAGCCCAATGCTCCGCCTCAGTTTGAGTAGACGGAGTGACCTTCTCATCATACTCTACCGAGGACTCATGTACTGATTCCTCGTCCGAGGAAACCACATCCATGGTGGTGCTTGAACTACTAGTAGCTGAGGTGCTGGCTTTCGGGTTGGCTCTGGCAGATTCTTGAGTCGCCGAGCAGCAGACCTCCTGTTTTTAGTAACCTTCTAGTCTTCCTTATCTTTAGTTCCGGATTCGCTGGAAGTACTCGCTTCTACCGGATCTGCAATTTTACCGGTAGTACTGCTAGAAGTTGATTTGGAAGCATCCAAACCTCTAGCACCTAGTTTCAGGTCGGGAATTGGAGGTGCGGGTGCCTCCGCTTCCCTACGGGCTTGTTCCAGGGCTTCCTGCTCCGCAGTCATACGACGAACGAGAATCGTCCGAAGGGCTGCGCTCCTGTCCAGTCCTGTGAGGGAGGAGTTCTGGACTTCCGTTAGTTCAGCTTCGCCTATGTAATAGCCATCGTCCCACTGTTCGAAGTTGGCAGCTGCTTCCCGGTACTCTCTCATGGTTCGGTAATCCGGCCGGACAGCACTAGGGCGTGGGTAGGTCTGGCCTTCGGGTTCCGAAATGCAGCCTACCCAGTCAATGTTTGACTTGGTCACGTTCCACTGAGACCTATCAGGCTTGGGATATGCTTCTAGCAAGAAGGCTCTGTTAGTTTCGAACACTACCTGTCGGAAGGCAATGTCCACCATGAGTCTGCGTTGGAACCATGGCCAGTCTCTGAGCCATTCAGGTGGTGTCCTATCAGGCTGTTCTGGGTGCATAACACCCTCGATAGCCATCCTTACCTTCAGGTCCAGTTTAACTGTCCGGGTTTACGACCTGTGCCTGTAAGTCCGGGTAGACATACAGGTACCGACCATCATAGGCCGCTGGAAACGGATCGTCCACGGCCGGTTTCCACTGATCCTTGGGTCCGTCTACTTGAGTAGTATCGGATCCGGTTGCTCCAAGCAGTACTTTGGGGTTCGAAGCGTCTCCAGATCCGTCAGTAGGAAGTAGTGATAACAGTTTATCAGGCTCATTCAGAGAAAAGCCAGCTTCTCTTCGAACGAGCGATCAGCGGATTCCTCCACTTCCATCAACTCGCTTTCCGCCTGTGTGACAGGTGACAATGCTTCCGGGAAAGTATCTGTGGTCGGAGTCAGCTTATCCGGGTCACCGGATAGCTTGGCTGCAGCTACGGATTCCTCAGCCATGACTGAAGGAATCTCCTCAGGAGTTTGACACTCCTTTTCCCGGCTTTCATGGTGCCGGGGCCGACAAGGGACGGAGACGCCTACTAGAGGACCGACTCTGGAGAAACAGCTAGATTGCTTAGAGGCAGTAAACCAAAAGAAGGGCGATCACTCGCCCGTCCCGATTACAACCAAAAAGCAATATGGCGACACGCCAGCTTTCGTGACGTCATTTCCTTGCCAGCGAGTGGGGTCACGAGAGGACAGCCGCGACTGGATGCGGTGACGTCATGCGGAAACGCACATGCTACAAGCGGAACATAAACAAACTGATTGTTTTTAGGTAATTATTGCTCATGCCGTTGACTCATCTAGGGATTTAAGTGGAGTTTATGGAACCCACTTGGCAAAAAACGTGTTTTTAACGTTTGCAAATGTTTTTATTTGGTTTGGATAAAAAACGTTTTTATAAAACATTATTTTGACGTTGAAAAAACGTTTTAAAACGTTTTTCAACCAATTTTGAACCAATAAAAAACGTTTGCTTTTTCAACCAATTTTCAACCAAATAAAAACGTTTTTTATTTACGTTTCTTTTACGTTAAAAAAACGTTTTTTTTTTACCTGATATAAAAACGTTTTTATAAAAACGTCAAAATAACGTTTTTTTGAGTACATGTAAAAACGTTATTTTGACGTTGAAAAAAAAAACGTTTTGCAAACTTAGGAACCAAAATAAAACGTTTTTTTGACGTCAAAACTGCCAACTGGGAAAGCTTAAGCAAATCCACTGGATTATCCGTCCACTACCCACTGGTACATCATATGGAGACGACAAATGAGCTTTTCCGGTCAGTTGCCATCCGTTCCTCTAAAAAAAAACAACATTACACTCGTTGTGTATACAGGTTAGGTCACTGCAGTCCTCTGGGCAAGTCGAGGGCTGCGGCGAACGTCTATCCCCTTCTTGGATAGTTCCTTTTCGGACCTGACAGTTCGAAGAGCTTTCTCTGGGTGTTTCTTGGCCTTCGAAACACCTTTCCTCTTCTTTTTGTCTTAACCTGCCGAGACTTTTTTACCCCCCCCACGTCTAATCTGTGTTGGCGTTGGTGGCACTGATTCAGATATCTTTTTAGGCCTACCTCGGCCGCTCTTCGATATCGGGTTCTTTACCTGGTCTACTATCCGATTTAGATTCAAAATCTTTTCGAATCCTTCACCATACATTTCTGTGAAGGTCTCTCTCCCAGACCATTTTCTCAGTCTAGCCACATTCGACTTATAAAGCGGTCCGAGGTCTGATTTAATAATTACAGTACAATCACTAATAAAGCATTGCCCTGGGGTGTTGCAAACCCCAATAAAGCATTGCCCTGGAGTGGGGCAAATCCCAATAAAGCATTGCCCTGGGGTGGGGCCAAAACCCAATAAAGCATTGCCCTGGGGTGGGACAAACCCCAATAAAGCATTGCCCTGGGGTGTTGCAAACCCCAATAAAGCATTACCCTGGGGTGGGGCAAACCCCAATAAAGCATTGCACTGGGGTGGGGCAAAACCCAATATAGTATTGCCCTGGGGTGGGGCAAAACTAAAGCATTGCCCTGTGATGGGGCAAACCCCAATAAAGTATTGCCCTGGGGTGGGGCAAACCCCAATAATGCATTGCCCTGGGGTTGGGCAAACCCCAATAAAGCATTGCCCTGGGGTGGGGCAAACCCCAATAATGCATTGCCCTGGGGTGTTGCAAACCCCAATAAAGCATTACCCTGGGGTGGGGCAAACCCCAATAAAGCATTGCCCTGTGATGGGGCAAACCCCAATAAAGCATTGCCCTGGGGTGGGGCAAACCCCAATAATGCATTGCCCTGGGGTGGGGCAAACCCCAATATAGTATTGCCCTGGGGTGGGGCAAAACTAAATATGGGCGATTCAAATACTTATTGCAAAACATCATTCCACATGAATATCCACCTTACCGTTTTTTTTTTTTTTTTTTTTTTTTTTGGGGGGGGGGGGGGCTTTTTCACAAACAGGTCTTAGTGGGGGTCATGACATCTTTGATCATATTCGCAGAGTTTGAGGGAGTCAAGAAAGGAACTGTGGGTCCGCTAAAATCTCTCTCCCCCCGGCAATAAATGGTTCATCCCTAGTCGCATCTCCTATGCAAGGTACTACGATAGGCAAACTTAATCTTTGCATCTGGTAAATGATAAGGTATTGAATTGGGGTCAGTGATATTGACATGGCCTCGTTTTACTCCTTCTGACTAAGTTCTCACCTGACATTTTCACACAGAGGATATAAACCAATGTGGAAGCATGTGACAGGTGGTAAGAGTTGTTCGAAAATCTTCATTTTTTAAATTGAATTATAAGTTTTCACATCATTTAAATGACTTGTTTGTTTAACCAAACAGGTCTATATCTTTGCACATCTTAGATTGTACCTCTGAGAATATTGTAGATAGAGGGTCTGGTAGGGGAGAGTATTACCATAAGGGAGCAGTTATATTTCAACAGGTGGGGGCAATCAGAATTTCAGAACTTTCTTTTGGGGGAGAGCAGAAAAAATGTCACCCCCTTATAGCAAAAAAGCCTGCATGATACTGTAGAATAAAAGAGGGGGACGGAAAGATTTCAGACCCCTCTGATTGGGGGGGGGCAGAAAATATTTCAGAGAGCGCTTGTGAAAATCCACATTCATAAAGTATGTATTAAGTGAACATATGTATTAAGTGAACTAATCAGTGAACTAATGCTTTCTTTTACACTTCACCCATATAAATAATCATTATCTAGGGAGTGTACATTGTTTGATAACAGGTGCTGGTGAACTTTTATGTGGATGCACTGACAAAATTTTACTCTTCCGTGGAGGGGTAGAAACCAATATGGCAGCTGAAATTTTTGTGGTTGAATGTTTCATTCTGTAGTAATCAACCAGCCTTATCGCTAAAATAAGATGGAATTCTTTTCCTCCTCCCCTTTCTAGGGGTCTTTTGCACCTGAACCCCATCACTTGCTGTTAGATAATAAGCTCTCATGTACCTGGTTTGTGGTACAAATAACTTTGATTATTCTAATCATGATTACTTTTTGATCACTCATTATCTCCATATCACAGGAAGATGGCTTTTCAAAAACGAATGAAGGTGAGTAAGATATTTTCCCTTGAGATAACCATCTATATTCTATGGCAAGGAGGCATATACTCACACATGGCCACCAGGATTAGATGCCATTCTATGTTAATCTAAGTAGATCACATCTATTAACCTGGTATTTTCTGATGCCGACAGTCTCATATCTGCTAAGTTATCCGGCATACTAACCTGCCTCAGATCTGCATTCTACACCCTCTAGAATCTAACCTCTGTCAGATTTTCAATCTATGCCCACGAGATTCTAACCTCAATCAGACTTCCATTCTATGTCTGTGAGCTTCTAATATCTAAAAATGTCAGATTATTTTTTACACCCGCTAGATTCTAACTTCCCTCAGATCATCTTTCTGTGACTATCTAACTGCCATCACATTTTCATTCTATGCCCACTAGATTCTTACCTCCATAAAATCAATGCGGGTGATGGAATATGAGTATGAGACAAAAACTGTCTGACAGGCAACAGAAAGTAGTGGACATAGAATAATAAAGGAAGTGATGACAGAATTTAGCAGGCATTCCATAAAATCTGTCTGACAAGCAACACTATGGGGAATAGAATCATGTAGCAGGTGAGGGAATTTAGCATGAACAGAATTTGATATCTGATGGGTTAAAGAATAAAATAGAGATAATCTGACATGCAAAAGAATTAAAAATGGCAGCCCTGAGAAAGTGGGCTCCCAGTCGCAGGTGCCATTTGTCCTGGGGCTATTTGGTTGTCCTGTGGCTGTTTGTCAGTGGGCTTAAAACGCTGGTGGCTATTTGTCCTGGGGCCCCTGGTCACTGTAACTGTTTGTCCTAGAACTGATCTCATCACATTCTTCTCTGTTTTCTTTTCAGAAAATTATCTGTGTTGTTACTATAGTTTTTGTTGCTATAACAATGTTGTATTGGATATCATCGACTTCTTCTTCATCCACTACGGCAAGGTCCATTGGTAATTTCTTCACTTGGACTAAACACAGTGATATTGATAATAACAAGGACTTCCCCACTATGAGTATAGTAATGAGAACGGCAGCTACACCGGTACTCATGGCACAATTCTACTGTATGTTCCTACGCACGGCCGTCTTATTCTGGCCATCTATATATGGGGACATGGTCTTGGTGCTAGATGAAGAATCAAAATATAACAAGTTATTTGGAGACACCATCTTGAGACAAATGAAAGATAACCTGACGGGTTTTAGTCTAAGGGTTTACTATGAGCCATTACCGAAGAATCCAGCAATACTGCACGGTAAAGCTAAACCAGTGCACTACACACGGCAGATATGGAGCACATTCTTTGCTGATTTTTATACCAATGAAACGATCATAGCCTACATGGACACTGATATACTAATGCTGACTCCAATCACCAAACAAAGTCTGATGAACGGAACCAAGTTAAAGGTATTTGGTTACGGTGGTTTCCCAGGTTGGGTACATTCTTGGGACAGGTCAACTCGCCGAGCATTAGGCCTGCCACAGATAGTTAATTTCATGGTTACATTCCCCCAGCTTATCTACCGAGACACCTACATAAACTGTAGGAACCACATTCTGAAACATCTCAATACGAAAGACTTTGAGGTAGCATTCAGCCGCTTCCACCCACCAAGGTCAATGGTGAGTCCTATCAATGTCATCATGTCTTACGCCTGGTTCTTTGAAAAAGACAGATACGACTGGCACCTAAAACTACCTGATGTTAACTATGTCAACCAAAGGTTACCTGAAGGTCATAAGGTCAAACCAGAGGACAGACTTCCTGCCTTTATTCCTGTGGCCCACATCAGTGACAAGAAGACATGGCAGCAATACATGGTGACCCCCGGTTACTGTAAGTCAATGTCAGCTCAAGGTCAAACAGTACCAGGATGTGAGAAGGTCAACCATGACCTTAACAGGGCCTGTGACTTTTATGAAAAGGTTTTTAAGTCACTGTGGTTGACACAAGACCCATGGTGTAAAAACATGACCCATGCACAGTGTTGTGAGAAGGCTATGGTGGAACATTACAAACATGTGAAGTACATGATAGATATAGGGGTACACCAGGTACGGAGATCTAAGGCTGAATTAGTGGCAGAACTAGCAAAGGAAATGAATATAACTTGTTCACCATTAACATTTCCATAACAGCTATCAGTGATTCTTTGTACTTTACTCATTGCTAATTTTTGTATTTTCTACGGTGATATAAGTTAGGCATCAAAGGTCAAAAAACAGTAACCCAGATTTTATTGATTGGAACATGAAACTAAAAGCAGGCAATTCTGATACTCGATACTACAAGGGCGCTAGTATTCAACATATATTTACTTGATGTGAAAGTGCCTGGGGCTTTTATTTTTCCAAAATATCTCTGCTCCCACAATTAAAGGAAAATTAATATTCAGAATACCATATTATTCTTTACTTGTCTTTTTGCCCTTTACTGTGCCAGGCAACCCAGGGGTCCTATAAGGACCAATAGCTCACATAGCCATTATCAGCTGGGGGTCGCCATTAGACCCCAACGGCACTATGACGAACACCTTCAGCCCCCGACTCCGCAGTATATGCCAGGGATGCCTCCCATTGGTCAATAATACAATAGCCATGTGCCGTATAGGCCTCGAGTGTCCGTTTTCTGGGGGAAGGTATGACTAAATACCAAATACCTTCTATACCCATTGATTCTGTTTGTTTCTAAGCATGGAGTATTTTGCCTGCCCTTCCTAGTCAATCCAGGGGTCCTAGGGAAATGCCACCCGGGCTAACAGAATCCCCATGTCTGGCTAAGTACCTTCTACACCATCTTCTTTTTGCCCGTTACTAGGCATGGAATGTTTTTGTTTGCTGTCGCAACACAGACATCCTAGAGAATAGAGCCCCAGTATCTGTTTACTTGGGACAGGTATGACCGGATATATTTAAACCTTAAATACTGTGGCTGTGGCTGTTCGGGAGGTAGCAAACTTTGAGAGAATGATTGACAGCTTTGACCCCAGGTCATCTCGTGAGCTGAGGTCAAAGGTCACATCTCTCAATCAACTCCAGATTTCGATGAAATTTTAATATGAGCAGGGACTTCTATCAGCTCCTGACATATATACAATTGGTCATCTTTAACGGAATCAAAGTATCAGATGCATAAAAACATATCCTCTTTATCTCTGAACTATAACTATAACAGATAACTATAAACACTTAGTTTAATTAACAAGCCAAAAACCTTTTTCATTTTATTTTATTTTTGGAGTGGCGTAAGGGATGGGTGTGTACACATTAAAATGCGGATACCCGGTCAATTAAACAGTCCACAGCAGTATGGTTTTAACTCCACCTCCAGATCTATGAGTCTAGGGTAAAGGCACCCTGAGTCAGACAGATACCTACAGTCGGACACCTTTTGAATTGGATTAAATAATCAATAGGAAGATTTCAGGTACCATATGAAGTAGCCATGAAAGCTAAGCTATCATACTCTGTTTTTTTAATTGAAAACAAAGTTTATTGAGCCTTTCACAATTTACAGAATCGTGGTAAATGAAGCACAACTGGAATTATAGTCAGACATCTATCAGTAAGTCAAACACAATCATACAATCAAGAAAAAAAGCTACAAATCATATTCATACGGTAAATTAGATACCATATCAAATTGTACACCATATCAATTTTATAAAAATACAAACAATTATAGACATAACAATGAATCATGAAAAATCTATGTAGTAATGATAAATAATGATAGACAAAACAGGCCCAAACAAACAAGAACAAAAGTAACACAGGCTAAGGCAGAAATGTACAGGATTGTTGAAATTGCGACTCACAACATACACCAAGCACATAGGCTTCTATAAAGGAGGGTTACCATTGTACGAAACTCTAGACAAAAATATATTATGCTGAAAACTATTAGGATCAGGTAAGGATTAAGTAAGAAAGAAAACAACACACTAACATTCACATCCACATACACACTTACACAAGGCATAATAACAATAGTAGCAATACTAATACTGATATTGGCTGTTATTTCTGATAATAATAGTGATAATACTAGTGATCAAGATAAAGATCATTCAGGTCATTGAACACGAATTAGAACTCCATCGGGTCATTAGCCGTGATCACAAAAGCTGTCTGTATTCTGTTTTAACCAATCAGAGCACCACTACAACTAATGCAAGGCCAAATAGTACAAGATAATCAGATTTAACAATAATAAAAAATAAATAATAGATAAATAATAAATAAATAAATGCTTGCCTAGCCTATTCCAGGATCAGAATCAGAGTCCAAACCATCGTCACTGATCAATAACAAACTCCTGACTTCATCAATGGAGTTGTCGTCATCATCCTCGTCACTATCATCACCAGGACCATCATTTGGTACTCCCAGATTTTCAATACGTCTGACTCTCTGCTTAAACTTCAGTTTTGTTTCAGTATGTTGATACCAGGCTCCTAATAGCGACCACAGTTCAGCACCGTGATATAGAGGTGACCTTTTATATGTACTTAGCTTAGGTTGTTTAACCAAAAATTTAATTTTTTCCAACATATCATTACATCTAGAGTACTTATACATCAATACTAATAACATTTCATCACGTCTTCTATCCAAATATGGAACCTCGCTCCTTGGAGTCTTTGCGCCTTGACAAGATTATCTTCATTACTACAACCTGCATAAACAAAGCATGTAACAAATACAGCATAACAAAACAGGGTGTTTCTGTTATATTTTGATGATAATGAATGGTGAGTAAATGGGAAACCTGGTTTGATTCATCAATCTGTTGTGTTTTTACTGGAAAGTTTACATGATCTATTGATATATCAATGGAAACTCGGGATGGTTTAATAAAATTAAGGATAATCTTAGAAAACTCATCAAAGCTCATTTTTACAAATGAGCTTAAATTTTCCCCGGTCCGTAATATTTTTGATGTCACTGGTTAATTTGTTCCAAGTTTGAGTACATTTGACTTCAGGTGATAATTTATATATGCTGTGCAATTAATTTTCTGATATTTTAATACCGGTGCAGAAGCAAAACGAGTTATCCTCGCTTTTGGCTCAATAAAAAAAAAGATTTTTTATGAGCAAAGAGTTTAATATGATAGTCTCTCCTTGGAATCAATTTGGGTAATTTAGCATCATCATGTACAAGGTCAGTTGGTGTTAATATGTGAGTAAAACAAGTTTTGAGACATTTACTTTGTAAATGCTGTAGCTCCAACAAGTAGTCTGCTTTTGCTGTACTGTACAATATATCACAGAAGTCGATAATTGGCAAAATATGCATCTTATACATTCTCAGTCTTGCTTCTTGAGTCATATATTTACGTGTTTTATATAATATTAATGATTTATAGTGCATATTATTGATGACTGTACATAGATACATATTAAACTTTAACTCTGGGTCTAGAGTAATACCAAGATATTTATATGAAGCAACATTCATAAGCCTTTTGTTGTTTATAACAATTTTTGGTTTTCTCAATTTTTTCAATTTTATGGCAGAAGCAAAAGTCATGATTTTTGTTTTATTTTCATTCATAGTTAGTTTGTTTCCTGAGGCCCAAATATAGAACCTGTTTAAAGCAGTTTTTAATTGAATTTCCAAAATATAATATCCTTAAGACACAAAATAATTTCAACATCAGTGAATGACATATCAGGCATATCAGCATGACGCCTTAGCCCTGAGAAATGAAATTCAACGTCATGAACCTGAGGAAGTCAAGGACCTATATCTGTGAAAAAATTATTTATGTAAGCAGACGTGTCTTCAAGTGCAATGGTTTGTCCCATATCATTTACTAAATTCATTGTTTTTGTTTTACATCGGATCATTAGATTTGTACTGACAGCAACTACCACTGTTTTCCAAAAATAGAAGCAATCTACTGAAAAAAGCTTGCCATGGTATGACAGTGTATTAGGGAGCAGATTTGCACTGCCACATCTGAAATTAAGACGTTTCAGGTAGGACTTCGCCTTTACTTGACACAACCTAACCCTGCCCAATCTCTCTCTCATCTCAAATTCCTGTGTAATTCTTATGTAACCTCATCAACACGGGAACTAGTGCATTTATGTCTGTATTAATGAATTGGGAGACCCTGAGCCATCTGTGACAGCCTTCCCACTTACAGTTTTACTGACCTGACCTGGGTTGATGCCATTCTAAAGGGTGCATGACATCCAAACGAACCACTTAACCAGATTATATTGTTGGGATTATATTGTTGGGATACAACATGCAACACTGTAAATCATGTAATTCTGGAATAGCCCCCGCCCCCTTTTTCCCCATACTTTATACCGTAATGGCTTGTTTAAGCACCGGGGTCTCAAATAAGCGCCGGTCTTGAATAAGAATGGGGGTAAAGGGGTTTTGAAACCAATCTTAAGCACTGAAACCATTATTCAAATTATATCAAACAAGAGCGGGGTTAGAGAGATATTGAAATAAATGATCACCTTGGCACTTAAAAGGGCCATGACGGTACTCTGCTCTGCAGTAGTTGGGGCACTGAGTAAAACACCACAGACTGCTGCAGCAGCAGCATCAATAACCCCAATAAGCCTGCACTACTCTGAGTTCTACCCTTTCCTACCACACCCAACCAGCACACCAGCAGGCGGCCGCACACCCAATCTCACTAGAGATGCGTTCTAGTGAATATCTCTCAGGTTAAGGTATCATGGGTCCCCATAGTATGCACAGTACCTGCCTACATGTTACCACTACAGCAGCCAGAACTACCGTATTGGCCCGAATAAGTGCCGGGTCTAGAATATGCACCAAGCTTGAATAAGCGCCAGGGGTATAGGCCGGGATGTTGAAATTTCAAAATACACTATAATCTATGTCTTGAATAAGCGCTGGTCATAAATAACTGCGGGGATACAGCCTATTTGGAATCAATGAGCACCCGGGCACTTATAAATACTGGCCAATGTGGTACATTGTCAAAAATCCCTGTGAGCCAGTGATGAGTCACCATAGTGGTTGAGATTTGCTGTAGACCTAAAAACAGAATAAAGAGATTTAGGTGTGGGAATAATGGTGACCCAGTTGTCACAGGAAGGTATAACAAAGTGGATTATTCAGACAGAAAGTGCACACTGTGTAAAAGCAATGACATTGGGGATGAGTTTCACTACATCTTCCAATGTAGTACTTTTGATCGTGACCGCTTACTCCTACTTGCTAACCACATACCATCTCATCCAAGCACTGAGACAATGGCAGCCTTATTTAACAACAAATACCCCATTGCTCTTGCGAACCTTTCCAAATTTGGTGTTAGAATTATGGAGAAATTCAAACTGGGAAGAACAGTGTGTGTAAAAAGAAGAAAGGTCAAAAGCAAAAAAATAAAAAAGACAGCCAAGAAACCTTGCCAATCCTGGTTAATTAGGATATGCTGTGCTACTGTTTTGTTTTGTTATACCCATATGTAAATTCTGTCTCAACACCCCAATACTAGTCATGTTGGTGATAACTGGTGCTGAGTAAAAAAACCAAAAATCTCAAAATGTATATATATAGTAGTCATTGGTGCTACTAGGCCTGCCTGGCCCATACTACATAGTTAAAAGCAACCATTATCTTGTATTAGTCATTGCTAGTTAGTCATGTTGTTGAACTATATATCCTTGAGATTGGCTGTTTTAAATACAGCACACTCATTTGATAGATACATCGGTGATGCCATTGTAACTGTCGGCTAAAACCGATCTCTTCTCTACTTTCCTTTACCTCAAATGAGGATGTGAATAAACTAAAATTGAAATTGAAAATTGGTTCACCATTCAGATTTACAAGGATCCCTGGTAGATTCAACAGTTATTTTTTACAGTGAAGATGTATCTCATGTTGTTTTTTCTAGGCCCTAAAGGACTGCCCTGGGTTGGAGCTGTCTCCTGTTTTGCAGTAGACCTACCACAGAAGTTACTGGAGTGGAGACAGGAGTATGAGGAAGTAACCTCCTTCTACAAATGTGGCAGGTCTGTCTAAAACAAAATACTCTAAAACCCAGCATATAAACCACACCAGTGCATAAGCCACACGCTGAGTGTATTGATTGAATTGGAAATTCATAACTTTTTTTTCTGACCAATGAATTTTCAAAGTTCAAAATCCTATAGGACCCTGAGGACTTCCTCTACTCATCTATGCCAATAGAAATATTAGTGAACAAGTAATCAATGCCTAATGTAGAGGTACATATTGTATATAACCATAGCGTTGGGCACCGTCTGGCGTGGCGGGTGAGTCGAGTCGTCGGATGTTCCTCAGGTTCCGGATAGGTGGCAGCACCGATCCGGGTCTGTGGGGACATCTGACAGCGAACACCTAGGTTCTTATATAAAGACCAGGGCTCAGCCGCTACATCAGAGGCCCTTCTGGCCTCCGACCATATAAGACCATTCTTTAATAATTGATAAGCTGTCTATCACCAACTGCCGGGTGGCCGAGAGTGTGTATTAAATAAACTATCCGTTGGCATACACGTATAACCACAACCATTACACTGGTGCCGTGACCAGTTAATTCTAATGTATAGCCCAGACGTTATAACGTCCGAACGGCTAGTACATGGGTTAGATAGCCTCGTGGAAGCTAACCCAGAAGGGCAATCAGTTGCCCAGGAGAATGGCAATGGATCATTGGTGATCCAAACCCATTCGAACTCCCAAGATGCAGAATCTGCATCTTCGAGAGATCCCGAACCTCACTATAAATTAGATAGTAAGGAGAATATACCAGACTCTGTACGGAGAGAACAATCCATACAGAGGCAGGGTAATTTGATGAGTCAACGATCAATTGTTGACGAATTAAGTAATTCGATGCTCGAAGTTGGTGGTAGTACTAACCCAGAACATCTGGCACCCATGCCAAAGAGGGTTATGTTTGGAGAATTACCATACAGTATACCCAGACCCGGACTACCGATATTAGACTATAGCGCCATAGACGGCGATGTAACCTATGCGGTACCGGAAGGTGAGGAATTTAAACAACCGGATGTCCTGTTGTTAAATGAAACCTATGTAACTTTGAACGAGAACCTAAACACCTTCAAAGCGAAGGATGAAGTACTCAATGAAAAACTGCATCTGGAAGAAGACTTAATTGGTATGCGAAGTGAATTCGAAACCAGAAAGAGTGAATACATGAAAGATTTAGAAACTGAAGAAATAAAACTTCAGGAAATGAGAAAGTCATTTAATAGAGAATATGACAATAGACATACTCGTATCCAAACATACATAGATACGAATCATCAGCTATGCCTTGATAAGGCGAATTATGAAGCTGAAATAGGCCAATATCTACGGAGCCCCTAATAGGACATACCAAAAATAATTTTTTCCCCAAAAAATATTCTTGCAGGTGCACAAATAATTCTTGCGGGTGCACAAACATTCTTGCGGGTGCACAAATAATTCTTGCGGGTGCACAAACATTCTTGTGGGTGCACAAATAATTTTTGCGGGTGCACAAACATTCTTGCGGGTGCACAAATAATTCTTGCAGGTGCACAAACATTCTTGCGGGTGCACAAATAATTCTTGCGGGTGCACAAACATTCTTGCGGGTGCACAAATAATTCTTACGGGTGCACAAATAATTCTTGCGGGTGCACAAACATTCTTGCGGGTGCACAAATAATTCTTGCGGGTGCACAAACATTCTTGCGGGTGCACAAATAATTCTTGAGGATAATTCTTGAGGGTATACAAAGTACTCTTGCAGATGCAGAAGTAATTCATGCAGTTAAAATGTTTGTGCATCTGTAAGAAATCTTTGTGCATTGTGCATCCACAAGAATTATTTTGAGTATCGGCAAGAATGTTTTGTGGACCTGCAAGAATTATATTTTCTGTACCCGCAAGAATGTTTTGTGCATCCGCAAGAATTATTTTGTGCACCCGCAAGAATTATTTTGTGCACCTGCAAGAATTATTTTGTATACCTGCAAGAATGTTTTGTGCATCCGCAAGAATTATTTCGTGTACCTGCAAGAATTATTTTGTGTACCACAAGAATGTTTTTTGCATCCACAAGAATTATTTTGTGTACCCGCTAGAATTAGTTGTGCATCCGCAAGAATGTTTTGTGCATCTGCAAGAATTTTTGTGCATCCACAATGTTCCTGTACCCGCAAGAATTGTCCAGTACCTGCAAGAATATTTTTTCTCCAGAAAATCTTTTATTTGGGATGTCCTATTAGGGGCTCCGTAAATATCAAAGCGAATTGGAGAAATTGAAACTTCAGTGCAGTAAACAAGCTGAAGACAATGAAACCATCCGGGTGGGTATTATAGCTTGTAATAAACAACTGGAGGAAGATAGACAGAAACTCACGAATGAGCTTCAGGAATTGCAAACTACTGCAATAACCCTAGACAAATATGTAGAAGCCGCACAATTGACTATAGGTACTATAGATCCAAATGTGGTCTCTACAATGTTGGCGAAATCATCCCAAGATGCAACTCCAACCAGATATAACCCATTCGTTGTCGATGGGGCTGATAAATATGTAGTATCCGGAATCTATAAGAAACCGGATAACACCGCATCTAGCGGAATGAGTATCCAAAATAGTAATAGCCCACAGGGAACTACTAATAAAGGATCAACGAGTAGTGTACCTACACCTCAAGGGCCTTAACTTGATACAGTAGGTCCGGCACCCCCTATACCAAATTTGAGTCATAAAATTAGAGCGACTCACGTTAACGCAACTAGTGTATATAACACTACACCAGTAGCTCGACCACAGTTACCGGGACCACCGAGAAATTTACTGACGCCACCGTCGTATTTTTCTCAACCCGGACATAGTACACCAGCAGGTGCAAGATTGCCGAACCCTCCAACGGGTCAGAGCAATGTACCTAATGGTGGATGATTCCCCAATCTAATGTGACAGGAGGTAGGTATTTGCCAAGGACAACTCCACATGGATATAACCAAACAGGAGGTGGTAATTACCATTATGGTAATACGAATAACCAAGGATGGAATCAAAATAATTCCTATCCTAGGTCTGCATCTTCCGGAACTACTGGAAATGCCGGTTATGGTGGCGGATACCCTAGCGGTTTGTCCGGGAACTATCCCAATAATGGTCCATCAGGAGGTGATCCGCCAGGAGGCCCAGGAGGATCCGGATCCGGAGGATCAGGATCGGGAGGAGATGGCAGGAAGCCAAATAGGAGAACTTCCATGCCTGCAGGGATGCAAACCATCTTTGATAGAAGCCAATGTATCCGAAATCTTGGCATTGACTGCTACCGGAAGGGAGCAGACAGCATGGAAGTCATGAACTGGAGCATGCGAGAAGCAGATAGACTACGCGGATGTAATAATCCGGCACGTAGACAGGCACGGATACTCCCTCCATATGATTCTAATGATCCTTGGAAGGATAGGTATCAAGCTTTTGTCGATGAAGTCAACTGTAGTGGTTGGACAAAAGAAGAAGCTCTGCCTTATTTGATCTTTTGGTTGAATAAAGGTGGAAAAGTAGCCCTCAATCAATGGAGAGCAGCATATGGAATATACGGCACCTATGATCAACTGGTCGAATGTGCCGCGTACCTATTCGGTTCAATCGTTAGAGAGGATCCATGGGTAAGCTTTAAGAAAAGAACTCAGAAAACTAAAGAATCTCATAAGATCTTTGTTTTGGAGCTACAGGACTTGCTATCGAAAGCACGTCCAAATTGGGCTCATGATGACGACTGCTATCTGCAGGAAATGTTTATACAATTCTACAGTGGATTGCGGGATCCGGATCACAAACAAGTAGCTTGGGATTCTTGGAAGGATGACACATCCTTCAGTGACCTATTCATATCAATCGATGGACACGATATGAAGAAGAGATTGGTGGGTCTAGGACCTAACCCGGTACGAGCAGCTCCAGTACAATACGGAGGTTCCCCTGCTCAGGTATATGAAACTTCCCAACTAGCCCCGGTTGATTTACAGGAGGCTGATCAGGAAGACGAATATGTCTGTGATGAAAATGGAGAATATATTGGATCAGTCCAGGTTGCTGGAAAGTATTACCAACATAAACGGTATAGGAAAGTATTTCCGAAAGGAAGGGGAGGGGCCGTTGCTAGTAAAATAGCTTCCAGACCTATTCAATCTGGTAACGTGACCTCTACGGCCACGCCAACCGTAGCAGCCGCTGTTGCTCCAACTAATATGATGGAAACATTAATAGCCGGATTAACAGAAGCTCTGAAAAGACCTAGAGTTGATAAATCTCAAAGGAGATGTTTCAGATACCAGAAATTTGGACATTACGCGTCCGAATGCATGGCTGAGAAGTCTGTCCCTCGTAGACAGGAAGGTGTCTCTGGTATAACAGCAGAGGAAAACTGAGGAGGGGTCCCCCTATGGGCAGAGAAGGGGATCCCAGTGACAAATCTTGCCATGATATCACCATTCGTGACGATAGTTCGCATGTAGTAGCAAACTCGCCTAACACCGAGGTGGTTGTAGACACCCGGAAGGTTAGGGAAGCTGATATGACAGGTGCCCAGGGAGCACAGGGGAAACCCGATATCAGTAACGAGGTAGGCGGCTATGAGTTAGCCAGGGTTGGTAGTGCCCACTTACCCCCGGGTCATCCTTGTCTGGAATACCTGAAAGGATGTGGATCGACTCCAGGTGTGAACAATGACGTTCCGATCGTCACGGACACGCCCTCTGTTCTAAACGGAAGGCGGTGGTATGTTTGCCTCACTGTTAACGGAAGATCTGCCGAATTTCTTATGGATACGGGTGCTAGCCACTCCAAGAGGTTCTATGATCTTATTCCGGATGAACACGATACTCTCAAATCGGGAGGAAGTGCTCAAACGGCCGATGGCAGTACCTTGCAAACGTATGGAAGAACTTGTGTGAAGTTGCAATTGGATGGAATACATGACTATGTAATGAGTGCCACCGTTGCGGATATAGCAGATGAGGGGATACTCGGGTTGGATTTTGCATCCCTGTATGGGGTGGTGTTGGAGCCCAAATCAGGAGAGTTGAGTGTGAAATACCCGTATCCTGTAAAGGTTAGGTGTGTACTGAGACAAGTGAGCAGTATGGCTAGTGTAGCACACACTGTGCGAATTCCTCCGGGTGTAGCCTGTGATGTGCTTGTAAGAAGCGATCCTGCAATGTGTAATAAGCCTGCAGTGATAGAACTGGATGTAGTTACTCTGTCAAGTATCGGATTAAATTCTGTAGACACTATAGTAGCAAATGCATCCTGGTCGGTAGTACCTGTCTCCAATACTAGAAACACTACTATCTACCTGAAAAAGGGACAAGTTTTTGGAAATGTGACTCTTTCGGAGACTGTAACGGATAGTAAGTTAAACTTACAGAAGGTAACAGAAGATGATGAAATTTCGGATGACTTACTTAAGTTGTATGAAGAAACTTCATTAGAAGATCCGGAACACCGGAAAGAGTTTTATGATATGCTCTGTCAGTATAAGACTGCCTTTGCCAAACCTGGTGAAAAACTAGGTACGACAAATAAGGTAGTACACAAAATAGATACTGGAGATGCGGAACCCTTTAAGATACCGTATAGATGGTTACCTTTAGCGAAAAAGAGAGTAGCTGAAGAGGAAATAAACAAGATGTTGGAACAGGATGTAATAGTCCCATCCAATAGCCCATGGAGTAGTCCTGTATGTATGGTAACCAAGAAAGATGGTACTATACGCTTTTGCATAGACTACCGGAAGTTGAATGGAGTAACGAAAAAGAATTCGTATCCATTACCGAGAATAGATGAAACCATTGACTCCTTAGGAGGTAACAGTTGGTTTTGTACCCTAGACTTGCAATCAGGATATTGGCAAGTGGGAATGAATCCATCAGATATGGAAAAGACTGCATTTTCAAGTCATATTGGATTATTCCAATATAATGTAATGCCGGTTGGTTTGTGCAATGCACCAGCAACATTTGAAGCAATGATGGAAACTATCCTAAGTGACTTATTGTGGAAAAGATGTCTTGTATACCTTGACGATGTAATAGTCTTCGGAAAAACATTCGAAGAGTGCTCTAATAACCTCAAAATGGTACTAGAACGTATTATTTCCAATGGTCTCAAATTGAAACCTGAGAAATGTCACTTGTTTAGAAAGTCCATAAATTATTTGGGCCGCATCATTAGTGATGAAGGAATAAAAGCTGATCCCGATAAAATCGAGTCAGTAACAAATTGGAATAGACCTAAAACACCCAAAGAAGTGAGGTTCTTTTTAGGATTCTGTTCCTATTATAGGGAATTTATTCCGAATTATTCTAGAGTCAGTTACCCATTACAAGTAATAGCTAACTTTCCTTGGACGCATGAACAGGAATCTGCTTTTCAAAAGCTTAAAGACCTGTTCACGAGTACTCCCGTATTACAATATCCGAATGAAACGGATCATTTCATACTGGATGCTGATGCTAGTAATGATAGCATTGGTGCAGCTCTCTCACAAGTCCAAAATGGGAGAGAGGTACCTATTGCCTTTGCCAGCAACACACTTGGTTGTGCAATTACTGCACAACCAAAAGAGAGTTGTTAGCAGTAGTCGTATATACCAAGAAGTTCAAACATTTTTTATGGGGAACGAACTTTACTTTACGTACGGATCACTCCTCTTTAAGATGGCTACTGAACTTCTGAGATGCTGAAGGAATGTTAGGTCGATGGCTAGCCCACTTATCCGAATATGGGCTTGAACATCTCCAGATTCAGCATAGACCTGGAGTTAAGCATTTGAATGCTGATGCTTTGTCTCGAATACCAATTCGGAAATGTGATAATCCGGATTGTACTGATTGTGGAGCTCATAAGGCAGTGTTAGCAGGGATTCGAAGACCATTTGAACCCCTAGTTGCCAGTATACTGGATTGGTCTATGGATCACATACGATGTTTCCAGGAAGCTGACTCGATAACTGCACAGCTACTGCAATTAGTACCAAAGGGTATACGTCCAGTTAGACCTGAGGTCTCTCTGGAAAATCGAGAAATGAGAAGGTTTCTTCCTCAATGGACCGAGCTTGAAGTCCGGAAAGGCGTGTTGTACCGTTGGAAGCCATGTAATAATGGTGAGAAAATCATGCAAGTGGTGATACCACATGCAATGAGACATGACATTATGTATTTCTGTCATGGGCACCGGACCAGTGGTCATTTCGGAAGGAAGCGCTCATTAGCACGACTTTCCAAGAAATACTATTGGCCTGGCATGTCAAGGGACTTGCAAAGATGGGTAACCACTTGTCCGGATTGTTGTAAGAACAAACCCGGACCCGGGATGGGCAAGCTTCCACTATCCCAAGAACTTTTCGGAGTTAGATTCGCAAGAATCGGGGTGGATATCATTAGTGGATTTAATACAACCGCTACTGATAATACCTGTATGATGATAGTGTGTGATTATTATAAGAAATACACCAAAGTATTTCCACTACCGGACCACAAAGCAGTTACTTGTGCCGAAGCCTTTGTAAAAGGTTGGGTACTAAGTTTCGGTGTAGCATTAATGTTACACAGTGACCAAGGCAGAGAATTCGAATCAAATCTCTGGCAAGGTATGTGCGAATAATTAGCTATCTGCAAGACTAGAACCAATCCGTATAGGCCACAAAGCGACGGATTGGTAGAAAGGTTCAATAGAACTCTGATTCAGGTCCTGAAGTCACTTGTTAATGAACACATGAACGATTGGGACGAGCAATTCAAGTACTAACTGTACTCCGAATCTACTAGTTTTCGGAGAGGACCTAATAATGCCTACAGACTTAGTATTTGGAGTCGTAGGAATGGACCCGGAACTACCTTGTCATGTAGTTTTCGTCGAATGCTTAAGAGACGGATTCAGAAAAGCATATGAGTCTGTCTGAATTGATTTGGAGAAAAGTGCCAAATGGCAGAAGGTTGAATATGATACTGATCTAAAACATCGGAAATTCCAATCCGGAGACAGAGTTCTGAGACTACATGAACCACTTAGACACATAAAATTAGCGTCTAATTGGGACGGTACTTTTACTGTAACACAAGTTATTAGTGATTGTACCGTAATTATCAAATCAGACCTTGGTCGACTCTATAAGTCAAATGTGGCTAGACTAATGAAATGGTCTGGGAGGGAGATCTCCACAGAAATGTATGGTGAAGGATTAGAAAAGATCCGGAACCAGAATCGTATAATAGACCAGGTAAAGAGCACTACAGTGAAGAGGGGCCAAGGTAGGCCTAAGAAGTGTTTCGAATCAGTGCCACCCACGCCAACACCGATTAAGCGTGGGGGAGTTAAAAAAGTCTCGGCAGGTGAAGACAAAAAGAAGAGGAAAGGTGTTTCGAAGGCCAAGAAACACCTAGAAAAGGCTCTTCAGACTGTCAGGTCCGAAAAGGAACTATCCAAGAAGGGATACGTTCGCCGCAGCCCTGGAATTGCCCAGAGGACTGCAGTAACCTAACCTGTATACACAATGAGTGTAATGTTTACATTTAGAAGAACGGATGACTACTGACCCGAAAGGCTTATTTGTCGCCGCCGTATGATGTACCAATGGGTAGTGGACTGATAATCCGGTGGATTTGCTTAAGCTTTCCATAATCTCCACTTAAATCCCCAAACGAGTAGTCGGCGTGAGCGATAATTACCTAAAAACAATCAGTTTGTTTATGTTCCGCTTGTAGCACGTGCGTTTCCGCATGACGTCACCGTGTCCAGTCTCGGCTGACCTCTCGTGACCCCGCGAGCTACGTGGGGAAATAACGTCACGAAAGCTGGCTTGTCGCCATATTGTTTTTCGGCAAAGTTTGAGGCGGACGAGTGTGCTCTCCCCTTGGATTTTTGCCGTCTAGCAAACCCCCGGTGTGCCCTCAGAGTCTGTCTCTTAGTAGGCAGGCTCCGTCTGTGTCGGCCCCGGCGCCGTAAAGGCCGGGAAAAAGGAGTATTTGACTCCCGAGTCGATTCCCCAGTCATGGCTGAGGAATCCGTAGCTGGAGCCAAGCTATCCGGTGACCCAGATAAGCTGACTCCGTCCGCAGAAGCTTTTCCGGAAGCTTTGTCTCCTGTGACACAGGCAGAAAGCGAGTTGATGGAGGTGGAGGAATCCGCTGATCGCTCGTTCGAGGAGAAACTGGCTTCATTCTCGCTGAATGAGCCAGAGAAGATACTGTCACCACTTCCGATCGAAGGATCTGGAGACGCTGCGAATCCTGAAGCAGCAGCAACTGGGTCCCAGACTGCACAAGTCGACGGCCCGAAGGACCAGTGGAAGCCAGCAATGGCCGACCCGTTTCCAGCAGAATATGACGGCC
Source organism: Acholoe squamosa (assembly GCA_949317995.1). Lineage (NCBI taxonomy): Eukaryota > Metazoa > Annelida > Polychaeta > Phyllodocida > Polynoidae > Acholoe > Acholoe squamosa. Next base: position 1,868,300 of record OX439048.1, read on the forward strand.
GGTACCTGTATGTCCATCCGGAGCTACAGGCACAGGTGACGAACCCAGAGGGTACTCCTCACAAGTTGGACCCGAAGGTGAGGATGGCGATCGAGGGCATTAGGGTCCCCGATCAGCTGGACAGGACGCCACCCGAATGGCTCCGAGACTGGCCGTGGTTCCAACGGGGACTCATGGTGGACATTGCCTTCCGACAGGTAGTGTACGAGGCAAACAGAGCCTTCCTGCTAGGAGCTTACATGAAGCCGGATAGGTCTCTGTGGAATATTACACAGACTAATATAGATTGGGTAAGCTGGGTCTCGGAACCCGAGGGGCAGACTTACCCACGTCCTTGTGCTACCCGGCCCCAGTACCGGACCATGAAGGAGTTCCGCGAAGCCGCTGCCAATTTTGAACAGTGGGATGACGGTTACTACATAACCGAAGCAGAGTTGGTCGACGTGCAAAACCAGTCGCTAACCGGAATGGACCGAAATGCAGCCCTTCGGACGATCCTGGTCCGTCGTTTGACTGCAGAGCAGGAAGCCCTGGAGAAGGCTAAGAGGGAAGCGGAGGTACCCGCACCTCCAATCCCGGAACTTAAACTAGGCGCTAGGAGCGCAGCCGGTTCTGTAACAGCCACCGGCAGTACTACCGAATCAACCACGGTAGAAGCATCAACCTCCAGTGAGTCCGGAACCAAGGACCCGGAAGACTGGAAGGTAAGCAAGAACAGGAGGTCTGCTGCCCGGAAGCTCAAGAATCTTCCCGATTCTGCTAGAGCCGACCCGCAAGCCAGCACCTCAGCCACTGGTAGTACTGCCATGGAGGTTGTTTCCTCAGACGAGGAATCGGTACATGAGTCCTCGGTGGAGTATGATGAGAAGGCCACTCCATCAACTCAAACCGAGGCAGAACGTTGGGCTAACGCCAAGTCTGGATTTAAAACCCGGATCCCAACGTGTTTCTCCGAGTGCGCATACGGAGTAAAGAAGGATGGTTCGACACTGTACGCCTGCCCGGATACAGTGAACAAGAACAACGAGTCAGATGATGAGGATTGGATGCGTCTCTCGGACGAAGACCCCAATCCGAGCAAGGCCTATCGAAAGATGTGGCTTATGCTTAATCATACCGAAGGGTATTACACTTATACCCAGAGGCGTAAGCTACGTTGGGCACTTGAGAAGTGGTACGGTGACCATCAAAAGTCCTGTCCCTTCTCCATCTGCCAGGATGTGAGCGATGTTTCGGTCCGGACCTGGAGCACTCCAGCCCGGTTCCAGAGGCATCTCGTAGAAGCCCACTTCCACCATCACCCGGTTTACATTTGTGATCCGAGTTATGGCAAGAAGGGGAAGAAATGTACTATGAAGGTACAATACAACCGACGTAGTGATCTGGCTAGACACCAGAAGAAGTGCCACGCAGAGGGATTAGATGGAGCTCGTAAACGTATTATGGAGCTTCATCAGGAACTCATGAAGGAGTTCGAGAGCCTGAGTGAGGATGCTTGGTCAAAGATCCGACCAGGGGACCAAATCCTCTGTGAAGTTCCGAAGACCAAGGATTCGAAACTCCGCGCCAAGATCGTCTTGGTCCCGGAAAGGGCAAACTAGACATGCACGATTCTCTCTGGCAGAGGTGTGAAGAATCCGGAAAGGAGGGAAAGAGAGCTCGTGAACGAGCGAGAAGGGACCAGAACCGTGGTGGTAACGGCAATGGACAGAATGGACATACTAAGGACGTTAGCCATAGCGCCACACTGAACGGTGATGAAAACCCAATGCGAAAATAAATAAGTTCTAACCTGAGGTCCTAGTCCTATGTTTGCACTCAGTTTTCATCTTGAAGAGGAATGCGTGCTAATTTTCTCCATTTTGTTTAATATAAATAAGAATCCTGTAGGGGCCGGTATCGTCGTATATATATTAGTGCCGTTCATCCGAGAGACGTGTTCGTGTGGTGCCTGTTCCTTCTATGCCAGCTAGGTGTCGCTTTGTGATACCCCGTTGGTACAAGAGGGGGCGGCACCATGCCTCGCGTCCAGCTCCTACTAAGGAGCCGGACGAGCGGCAGAAGGTGACTGGATCTAGTCCAGTCCAGACGCGCAGCTTAACCTGTAGACTAGAGTGGAATAAAGTCCTACCCGAGAGGTAGGGGTTTCTGGGGCTTTGCCCAACCCGAACTACTCGTGTTGTGTTGGTATTTCTAGTGGTAAGCGAGCCAAAGAGCCACCCAACATATAAGTCAATACGAACCATTACACTGGTGCCGTGACCAGTTGGTTCGGGGGTGGTGCGCGGCCACATTGGCCGAAAGCCTCGGGAAACCCGAAGCGGATCCCCCCAGCCCTGGGCTAGAGGGATTCGAAGAGGATGACTTCACATCCCAGCATCTGTTGTTAGACTGGAAACCCAGTCAACAACAAATGTATAATCCAGCGGGTGTCCGAACTGTTTTCTCGACACCCGGTCTGATGGACGGTGCCACGGGTGATGGTATCGTAAACTTGTATCCAGGTACACCACAAATGGGAGTACCGGATACGGGATTGTTTAAGGGAATAATAAAACCCCCAACTTTAGACCTGAGTGATTGGTCCCAAGCTATAACTAGCAGACGCCAGCTGTGTCCTATTGTACCAGCAGGCTCGGCTAGTAACTTGGGTATGCCAGTAGCACAAAGCCCTGGAAAACGTACTGCGACCCCCCCAGAAGCAGTACCAGATGGTGCAAACGAGGTAGCCCCATTAATGACATCGTCGGACCATGACAGCGACGATGATAAAGCCATAAGGGACGCAATAATCCCAGAAGTGAACGCGAAGATTAAGCCTAGGGGAACTGAACCGAAAAGCTCTGAAAGGCATCACCTAGGCCGATCGCTAGACGAAGGCTTGTCTGACTCCATGTTTAATCCTGGAGGCAGCCGCAGGTCTATATACGGACGTCTGATGGGCCCCGGGTATAAAACTACCCCGGCCTATTTGAAAGCCAAAGAACAGGTAGAGTTACAGGCTAAGAGGCAACATGAACAATTCATGGAAGCCCAATTAAAAATAGAAGAGGAAAGTAAGTCTCGGATCGGAAAATTACGGTCCGATGAGCAGGAGGCGATTTTGAAAGAATCTGACCTGAAATATCGTCTAACTTCGGTAACCCATCGTTTGGAAAGGAAGGAGAGAGACGAACGCGAGAAAGAGAAAAGATTGGCCGAGTTAGAACTCGAAGAAGCCAATAGACTTAGAGCAATCGAAAAGGCTAGAGCCGAAGAGGTTGCTAAGGCCCGGGATGTAAACAGATTACAATCCGAGTTGCATGCTATGGAGGAGAAGCTAAAGAAACTTCAACTCCGGAAGGCGGAGACAGAGGCCAGAATGGTCTCGGAACAAGCCGAGATAAGGAAAGAGACCAATGAGTACCAAAGGTCTCAGAAAGAAAAAGGTGAAAAGTACCGCTTACTAAAGGATACTTTTAAGCGAGAGGCTTTGGCCGCTCAGGAAGAACGAAACCGAGCTGTGGCGGAAAATGAAAAGATTCGATCCGAAATCTTAGCAGAAAACACACAGCTGAGGGAGGAACAGCGAAACCTGACCACAGATTTAGCTACCCTCACAATAAATAAGTCTGCCATGGAGAGTTATTTACAGGAGCAGGAGCAAGCGAATGCCCCTCCGGCGAGCAAGGATACAAACCCGAACTCGACTTTCGTTAAACAGGGTGACCCAGTCTCCTGTTCCACGCCGAAGCATCCGCCGTATAATCCTTTTATCAATGATAATGCGACGCGGAATGTAGATCAAGGGGGAGTTTATATCAGAACCCAAGATAAACATGGCCGAACTAGCAGAGTCCGGATAAGTGAAGTCCCCATAGTCCACAACTTGGACCCGGATTATGTACCACGGGAAGCCTCTGACAGTAGTGCGGAGACTAACGGATTCCACATACATGTGGATCCGAGTGACAGTATGGGGTTGGGAGCTGGCAATGACAGCAACCAACCCAATCCATCAAACGATGGCAGTCATCCGGCGGGAAACCAACCTTCCAGCGGCGGTTATCAAAGCGCACAAGGAGGGGGCGGTGCCCCGGGTACCACAGGCTACAGTGGTACCTCGGGTCCCGGCCCTAACCAGGGTGGCGCGGGTTATACGAACCACAGTGGTCCACAGTGGACGTATACTCAGCCACCACCACCACCTCCACCGGGCAATACGAGCTTTGGTGGTATAGGGGGCAACCGAACCTTGAATGAAACAAAGGCGGTTGAATGGAGCAAACAGCAATGCACTAGATTGATGTATGCTTATAATTCTGCCCGAAGGGTAGCCGTTATTCCAAAAGAATATGACGGTACTCGACCATGGAAAGAGTGGTTTGAAGACTTCATCGATGTGATGAATTGTAATGGGTGGACCCCATACGAGGCCAAGCCGCATCTGGTAAGATGTTTGAAAGGCGGGCCGGGTCGCATGGCTGTAGAACAATGGCGGACCTGGTATGGTCTCGTTGGAAGTTTTGAGCAGTTGGTGGAATCTGCTAGTGGACTGTTATGTAACATGGTCAAGGAGGACCCGATGGTCCGTTTCAAGAAACGTACTCAGAAGCCTCACGAAGCTTTCCGAGCATATGGTATGGAGCTCCATGCCCTGCTAAGCAAGGCTAGACCCGGTACTGAAAACCAGGACTGGTATATGGACGATTTGATTACACAATTCGTCAAGGGTCTGAGAGACCGGGATGAGCAGATTGCTGCCAGGGATGCCTGGAAAGAAGGCGTAACGCTTCACGACATATTTAATGGTATAGATATGGCCGTGAAGAAGCGAACGATGTTAGCTGGAGACATACCGAATGCCAGCAGCTCGGCTCCCCTGGTGTCAGTAGTCCAGCAGTCTGAGGCACAAGTTCCCTCAGACGATTTTGAATTGATTGAAATCGAACAGGAGGACGGAACTTAAGGAAGAATACTACAGGCAGGAAGTATATTCCAAGGAAAGCGCTCAATAAGCCAAGAGACTCTAGACCACCACCCGAGGTGCTGGGCCGGGGCCAGGGACCCCACCCGAGGTCAAGAGTGACCCGAAGGCCAGTGAAAAGGCATCCAAACCTTTCGTAAGCGCCGATAAAGTGAAGGGTCAGTCCCCAGACATGACCAAACTTATGGAGGACATGTGTAAAAAAATTACAGATGCCATCCAAGCCAGTCGGCAAAGACCCCGAGTGGATCGCCGAACTGTAAAGTGTTTCAGGTGCCAGCGCATGGGACACTATTCATCTGAGTGTACCGCTGCTAAGCCGGTAATGGCTGCCTTCTATGAAGCCGAGGACAATGGCGAAGGAAGGGAGAACACTACGGATTCCGCTGACGTGGAAAACTAGTGGGGGTTGTATCAACGGCATCTGATACGACCCCAAGGAAGAACGAATGCCAAAATGCTACCGGGGGTGACCCGGTGGAAGATTTCGAATCAATTACACCTGGAGGCCGGGTGGCCGTGGGTGCGCACCCCTGCACCTTGGCCGGGGCCAGGGACCCTAGTGCTTGTATGTACGGGAGTGAACATATGGAGGCGAGTGGCCGCACTAGGGGAGAGGAAGGATGGATCAAAGAGTTGATCCGAGTGTGTGGGACACGCCTTCCCCCAAGTCATCCGTGTCTGGAATTCCTGAGAGGACTCGGATTGAATCTTGGTGATTCAGGAGACTTTCGCCAGTTTACCAGTAACCCCTCACCCTTAGGGGGGAGACGGTGGTATGTACCCATATCTGTGGAAGGCCGGGTAGGAGAATTCTTGGTGGATACCGGAGCTAGCCACTCCTGTGTGTCCAAAAGGTTTTTTGACTCGGTGGCCAGCAGCCATGAGAACCTCAAAACGGGGGTAAATGCTTGCACGGCCGACGGAAGCAGTATGCGTACATTTGGTAGGACGTTTATGCCTATCCGTAAAGGAGGCAAAGAATTTGTTCTTTCGCCGACTATAGCAGAGGTTAGTGATGACGGAATCCTTGGACTGGATTTTGCAAGCTTATACGGGGCCGTCTTGGACCCGAGGGACGGTATGATGAGTATACGGAACCCGTATGGCTTGCATGTCCAATGCGTATTGAGACAGGTGTCTTCGGTCGCATCAGTGATACATACGGTGAAGATCCCACCGGGTACCACTTGCGATGTCCTTTGTGGCGGGTCCATGGCTCAAAGGAATGAAACTGGAGTCTATGAACCCGATACGGTGTACTTGTCGAGCGTCGGGTTAGACTCATTGGATACATTAGTGGCTAATGCAGCTTGGACTGTACTACCCATGACTAACCGAAGTGGTTCAGTGGTCTATTTGAGGCGAGGCGACTGTATTGGGAGGATGAGCTCAGTAGAACATGTCGCCGAGGCCAAATTCAATAAACCACTGAACCCTGTTAGTAAGCATCCTTTGGATGAAGAATTTCAAAAGCTGATTGATCAGTCTGATTTGGAGAATACGGAGGATAAGGATTGCCTAGTGAAACTCCTACAAAAGTACGAGAGTGCCTTTGGTAGGGAGGGAGGACCGGTGGGTAGATCCGATAAGGTGTTGCACACCATAGATGTGGGCAACGAGAAACCTTTTAAAATTCCGTATCGTAGACTTCCTCTAAAGAAGAAGTTAATTTGCGAAGAGGAAATACAAAAACAGTTGGACCTAGGGGTAATCGTGCCTAGCTCGAGTCCCTGGTCCAGCCCTGTTTGTATGACCACTAAGAAAGACGGTACAATCCGCTTTTGTGTCGACTACCGGAAACTGAATGGTATAACAAAGAAGAACTCGTATCCTTTACCAAGGATAGACGAGACTTTAGATAGCTTGGGCGGAAACCAATGGTTCTGTACCTTGGATTTACAGTCCGGGTATTGGCAAATACCGATGCACCCCGATGACAAGGAGAAGACAGCATTCTCCAGTCATATGGGGCTATTCGAGTATAATGTCTTACCCTTCGGATTGTGTAACGCCCCCGCTACATTCGAGGCTATGATGGAATCCTTACTGAGTGATCTTTTGTGGAAGAAATGCTTGGTCTACTTGGACGATGTGGTCGTGTTCGGCAAGTCGTTCAAGCAATGCCTGGCGAATCTGCAATTGGTCCTCGACCGGATACTATCAAACGGTCTTAAACTTAAACCCAAGAAGTGTAATTTGTTTAAGAAAACAATTACATACTTGGGAAGGATCATTACTCCTAACGGGGTGAGTGCAGATCCGGAAAAATTGGAAGCTGTGGAAAATTGGGAAAGACCTACGAGTGCTAAGGAGGTGAGATCATTTTTAGGATTCTGTTCCTATTACCGTGATTTCATACCGAATTACTCTCGTGTAAGCTTCCCCATGCAGTGCTTAGCTCACTGGACCCCGGGTAGGGCACGGGACCCATTCCCATGGACCAGCGAGCAAGAAGAATCTTTTAATAAAATAAAAGATTTGTTTAGGAATACACCCGTGTTGAAATATCCCACTCCCGAGGGACATTTCATCTTAGACACCGATGCGAGCAACGATGCAATTGGGGCAGCTCTCTCTCAGGTCCAAGAGGGAGTCGAAGTGCCAATAGCATTTGCTAGCAACACGTTAAGCAAGACACAGCGAAATTATTGTACCACCAAGCGAGAACTCCTCGCTGTGGTGGTGTATACGAAGAAGTTCAAGCATTTCCTCTGGGGAAGTGACTTTACTTTAAGAACCGACCATTCGTCTCTTAGGTGGCTCCTTAACTTTAAGGACGCCGAGGGGATGATAGGACGATGGTTAGCTCACCTATCCGAATTCGGATTAGAGCATAAGCAAATAGAGCACCGACCCGGTGCTAAACATGTCAATGTGGATGCCTTGTCGAGACGACCCATCCGAAGGTGCCAAAATGCCACTTGTGATGACTGCGGGGCCCACAATGCTGTGGTAGCCGGGTTGGTATCTAATTATACCACCCCCCGTATCCCCTGGGAGGAGGCTGTGTGTAGCTATCTCGATTGGTCCCCGGAGACCATCAAGAAGTTCCAACAGTCGGATCCCACCACTGTGCGCATAATGGAATACCTACGGTCAGGTATTAAACCGGCAAGGCCGCTAGTATCCCTAGAAGATAGGGAGGCGAGGTGGTTGCTAGCCCAATGGACCGAGCTAGAGATCCGAGACGGCATACTATGTAGGTGGAAGACAACTCCCACCAATGGTAGGCTGTTGCAAATAGTGATACCCACCCCGATGAGGAGGGATATCATGTATTATTGCCATGGCCATCAAACCAGTGGCCATTTCGGTAAGAAAAGGTCAATAGAGCGCCTACAAAGGCGTTACTACTGGCCCGGTATGAGGGGCGACTTGCTTCGGTGGATCGCCACTTGCCCGGATTGCTGTAAAAACAAGCCGGGACCCGGCCTGGGTAAGCAACCCCTATCCCAGGAATTGTTTGGTATCAGATTCGCTCGAGTGGCGATAGATATCATCAGCGGAATTAAAACGACGCCCCGAGACAATACTTGTATGATGGTCGTAACCGACTATTATACCAAGTACACTCGGGTGTTCCCCCTTCCTAACCACAAAGCCGCCACGTGTGCGGAGGCATTTGTGAAAGGCTGGGTGCTACATTTGGGCGTTCCCCTTATGATGCACAGCGACCAAGGAAGGGAGTTCGAGTCGGAGCTATGGCAGGAAATGTGCCATTACCTAGCCATTTGCAAGACCCGAACAAATCCATACCGACCACAGTCGGATGGGCAGGTAGAGCGCTTCAACAGAACACTCATACAAGTGCTAAAGCCCCTGGTTAATACCCACCAGGACGACTGGGATGAACAGTGCGAGTTTGTGGTACATGCCTACAACAACACTGTCCATTCATCCACTAATTGCACCCCCAACATGCTAGTGTTCGGCGAGGACATCATAATGCCCGCCGACTTAGTGTATGGAGTGGTTGGTATAGACCCGGAGGCGCCCTGCACTGTGTTGTTTGTGGAGTCATTGAGGGACAGGTTCAAACAGGCATACGAGGCCGTTCGTAAAGAACTGCTGAAGAGTGCGAAGTGGCAGAAGGTGGGCTATGACACCAATGCTAAACGAATTCGTTTTAATGTTGGGGACAAAGTCCTAAGGTATTACGAGCCGCTAGAGAAGCTGAAGCTCGTAACGCCTTGGGAAGGTCCGTTTAAAATAATTCGTGTCATCTCCAAGTCCACGGTGATGATGGAGGACTGCCTAACTGGTAGGAAATGGAAGACAAATGTCAGAAAACTTCGGCCCTGGAAGGGACGCGAAGAGGCGGAGAGGGAGTTCGGTTACAAACCACCTGTATCTGTCCCTAGTGGGCCGAGCGTGGTAGTACCGATGAAGTGCCCTAGAGGCCGGCCGAGAAAGACGCCGGGAGACGAGGTTATGGTGAAAAGGAAGACGAAGGCCAGGAAACGACCTAATCGTAAGAAAAGGAAAAATGTCTCGCTGAGTGAAGGCATTACGTATGGGAAGGTGCCCGCAGTGGCTAAGCGGAATCCGGAAAAGGCCGTACGTAAAGCCGGGAAAAATAAAAGGCTAACTGAAGGCGTTAGACGCAGTCCCCGGTTGAGGTCTGCCGTAACCTAACTCAGTACACAACGAGCTGCTGCGTGTTGTCCGCCATAGGCGGGTAACATACGTTCCACGGCTGGAGATGCCGAACGTGCCCTCCCCGGGTAGCTGTATCCCGTGAGCGGCGGTCGGATTAACCGGTACATTCGCTTTGAAGCGTTGTATACACCGCCAAACTCCAGCAGATAGCACTCGGGTGGTAGGCTGCGTCTCGCATGTCGAGTCGAATGTTAGTTCGGATCTAGTTCCCTAGGTGGCGCCGCGGGTACGGCGGGAAAGCTCGGAACTAGGTCACCGGATAGCCACGGCGGGATCTCGCGAGACGAGATGTGTGACGTCATACTGGTCATAACTAGAGCGGACTCGTGGTGGTTAGACGCCACCCGTTTTTGCTCTAGTTAGTGTTGGCAGTTTACAGGCCCCTAGCTGTCGGTTAGCTTGCCTAACGCCTACCTTTTGTTGGACGAATCCTTCGGGAGGAGTCCAACACAGACGCCAAATCATTTGGAAGTCGCCCTCAGTGCCATGGCACAGGGGACGATCGACGCCGCGCGTCAGACTGCCAACGTTCTGTTGGAACTAGGCGAGGACCCGAAGGTCCCGTCTCGGGTCGAGGAATCTATGGATTCTTCGACAGAGGAGGCCGCCTGGACGCTCTCGACTATGGCCGAGGCCACGGACCGGGAGAGGATGCCACCTCCACCACCACCACGCCCGGAGCGCTCGTCTGCAGCAGCCGCTTCGGGTAGCAAAGTGGATGTCCTGGACATTCCAATGTATCCACCGGGATTCAAGACTCGGATCGAACGTATGGCACACGTCGATCGCGAGGCCGGTGTAGTCTACACCTCCTGGGGGACCTACATCCCCATGCACGCCTCCATGTTCGGATGCGGACCGATGGCGGTGGAGCAAGGCGTGCCCGAGCCCATACCAGATGATTTCAAGACTCTGGTAATGGACTCGTGCAGTGACGAGTTGGCTGACAATATGCCAGTCTCTTGTCTTCGCAACTACCTGAAGTTAGCGGAGAAGATGGCGGTCAACGAGAGTCTGGCCCGAGCTGTGTTGATCTCCGAGGGCATCACCCGAAAGGCCTCGGAGTTAAGAGAGTCTGAATCCGACATGGATACAGACTCCACAGTCACTTTGTCCTCGGTGGAAACCGACCGGGTCAAGCGATTGACCCGCAAACCTGCGCCTAAGGGTCCTCTCACCGAGAGCGATCTGGAGGCTGAGGATGTCCGCATCGCCGTCGAGAGGTCCACAACCGAGACCGACCCAGCTGCCGACATTCCGGAGGCACCTGGCGAGATCTCGGAAGAGGACATCTCGCGCCAGCAGGCTGCTGTGGAGGCAAAGCGAGCCGAGCTTGCCAAGCAGCAGAAGGAGCTCACCGCAGCTCGCCGGGCCCATCGCAAGCAGCAGGCCCAACAAAAAGCCAAGGTCTCTTCTGACTCTGACTCCCCGGTCAGCGGAAGGAGGAGCCCTCGTACAGAGGACAGGAATCCACGGGAGTCGGATTCCAGTCCTGAGATGCCGGCGCAGCCAACCAAGGTTCAGCGCCGGAAGAAGAAGAGCGGAGCGAAAGCGTCTCCGGCAGAGCCCATGCCCCCCACCAAGCCGAGGGGTAAGGGCCAGCCGAAGGCGCCCGCCTCCAACACCAAAACCTCAACCACCACAGTAGCCACCTCGGCTGCAGCTTCCACTGCCAGTACCAGCGGAAAAGGCGCCAAGTCCTCTACCAAGGCTTCGGCTGGTACCACTACCACCAGCCGAGCCAGCCGTAGGGGAGCTGGTATCTACACGGACAGTGAGGATAGCGACAGCGATCCAGAACTGCCCGAGTCGGCCAAATTTGATTTGGAGTCCGTGACAACGTGGGAAGAAATGACCACGGATGTCCCGAAGGACGACAATCAAAAATGGATGTGGAAGAATGCAGCCGAGGGGTTCAAAGAACGGACTACACGCTGCTTCGCGGACTGTGCCTACGACACGGTCCACTACATGTGTCCCGGCGCCGTCAATAAGGACGGTGACAGCGATGACGAGGAGTGGATGAAATCCGGCCCCTCGGATACGCCTGTAGGTAAATTCTACCTCATTTGGATTGATCAGCTGAAATCCAAATTGGGGTCGATTTACAGCTACGAGGCCCGGACGAAAGTCCAGTGGGCAATGACCCAATGGGTACCAACCGGCAACCGCCGACGGTGCCCATTCGAGTCATGCCAGCTGGCTCTCACGGGTGAGAAGATGTTCGAGACGAAGCCTCGCTTCGCTCGCCACATCGTAGAACATCACATGCACCACAAGCCTGTGATGATGTGTGTGCTTGGGGACCGCCCGAGCAAACAGTGTGATGGCTCGTTTAGCACTCACCGGCGCCGAGACATGGCTCTGCACTTGCAGAAGGCCCATGGCATCGGCCTGGAGAAAACCAGGAAATGAGCCATCAAGTGCTTCAACGAGCTCCTAGCTAACTGGGCCTCATTGAGCGTGAAAGACGTCAAGGAGCAGGCATTCGAGACCGGATTCTGCTCATGGAAGAGCGGCAACTTGTTGACCTTCTTCCAAATCAACTTCTCGTCCACGAAGTTCGGGATGCCCAGTGAGGTGCACCTGAAGGTGAAAAAGTGGCGAGGAGACGATAAGCGGGAGAAGGCCAAGGCCCGCTCGAAGGGTCCCGGCGGAGGCACAACAACAGCTACCAGTGCTTCCAAAAGGACCCGAGCAGACCAGTCCGTGAGCCCTTCGGGTGGCAAGGACCAGCCAAGACCAGCAAACCCAGCTGATCGTCGCGAGTCGGGACAACAAGTCTCGGCTCTGGATATGCCCAGCAACCAGGCCCGTAGGGCGGTTAGCCAGGCAGCCACACCGGCGACACCAACCACCACCTCTACACCTGCACCCGCGGAACAACGCCCGGGCGAAGCCTCTGGCAGCCATGATGATGGGGACGAAGTCTTCGCTCCCCCATCTGCGTATTCTTCCTACTGGGCTGGAGAGGGATCTTCCGGCAAGCGCCCCACGTATAGTGAGTACGCGGCGAAGTTCCCTGCTATGGGACCAGCTGGACCCGAGTCGCAGGTCCTTACCTCCCTGGGTCGGACCAAACCCCGTGGTAGAGGCCGTAGTGGGCTGGAGTCCACCCGAGCTTCCCTGGGTGGTGGCCGAGGCCGGGGCGGAATTACGGTTGAGGGCCCGTCTGCTCCTCCAGCAGGTACTCCGCCTGCCTCAGTGGAAGCCACCGGGCCTCCACCAGTCATAGCTCCACCAACGGGCCCTCGGGCACCCCTGATGGAGCTAATTTCGGATACGCTGTCAGGTCTTCAGGATCCGAACACGTTTGTTGACCACCGGGATGTCCAAACGGTTCACATCCAGAACGAACTGATGGCAGAGTGGCAGGCATTGCACCGCCAGAAGTCAGTCGACTACTGGCGGGTGATGACTGAAGCCACCCTCAATCTGGTATACGAAGTCCAGAAGAGGGAGGAAGATAAAATCAGGCAGCTGGAAAAGGACAGAGTCCAGGAGGCTCTCGAATCCTGCCGGCGTCAGCAGATGGAAGCTGAAAAGCTTAAGGAGTTCCACCAAGCTGAGAACGCCAGGTACATTCACAGGTTCAAGGAGGCTGACCTCAAATTTTTCCTGGCATTCGGGAAACATCTGGAGAAGTGGGACGGCTTACCGTCGTCCCTTATCTTCGTCCCGGATGTCCCACCGGATGCCCCACCGGTCCCGGCTACTCCACCGGTTCCGGCCACTCCACCGGTCCCGGCTGCTCCGCCAGTTCCGGCAGCTCTCCTGCTTCCGCCCCCTTCTGTCACCCGGACTGCTCCAACTGCCACGGTTGCTTCACCTGCATCCGAGGCAATGGACAGTCCATCCGCGGTGATGAGGGCCTTGAGCTTGGGGAGGGATACGCCCAGCGAGGCTTCCGCGGCGCTCTCTGCGAGCAGCTGTAGCAGCTCGGCTCCATCTGCCTCAGTGGAGTCGGCTGAGAAGATGGACACGGATCCGGAAGATCTTTAAGTGTCCATCTGACGGTGTCTTCTTTGTACCCGAGGGTAAAAGCATTTATTATGCCAGAGGCACTGTTCCTTACGCTGGACCCCTAAAATCTGGAATGGAACCTGCAGTGAAGATGGACGCTAAACCCGACACGCCAAAAAGGATTACCACACCTACCCGGGGCTCCATCTTCCCATCTTCATCAGGGCACATCACAACAGCAACGTGGCTTGCCACCACACCTATGTCGCCGGATGGAGCTGCAGAAACCAGTCGTTCCAGATTCGCCGGAAGTCCGGTATATTGTAAGGGTGATCCTGCTACCCTGGTAGGACACCTATATTTATCAGTATTATTATTTTTGTATAAATATATTTTCATACCATATCTATATTCTTGTAATTAAAACAAACAAAATTTTTCTCGGGTTATCTACCCCACCTCGGGTCGGTTAGTTAATACTGTAAAATTTTATTCATATCACCTGATTACTCGTCTACCACTTTTTAATGCGTCTCATTTATAATAATAACATCATTGTAACACTGTTACTATATATCACCATAGGTCTATGGTGCATAAGGCGCCACTTCCTATTTGTTATTATCAATTATCATTACTTCGGGTTATATGCGACGATGCCTCATTATGTACATATTATTTATAATGCCCCTAAGTGTTCTATATCCTATACGAACTGTATATATAGACTTACCTATTTGTGTATGATATTACTGTATAAAGCTAACAATAGGTATTTGTTAATTACACCCAACCCTAGGTATAGTCTAGTGGGGGTGGTGTAGGGGCCGGTATCGTCGTATATATATTAGTGCCGTTCATCCGAGAGACGTGTTCGTGTGGTGCCTGTTCCTTCTATGCCAGGTAGGTGTCGCTTTGTGATACCCCGTTGGTACAAGAGGGGGCGGCACCATGCCTCACGTCCAGCTCCTACTAAGGAGCCGGACGAGCGGCAGAAGGTGACTGGATCTAGTCCAGTCCAGACGCGCAGCTTAACCTGTAGACTAGAGTGGAATAAAGTCCTACCCGAGATGTAGGGGTTTCTGGGGCTTTGCCCAACCCGAACTACTCGTGTTGTGTTGGTATTTCTAGTGGTAAGCGAGCCAAAGAGCCACCCAACATATAAGTCAATACGAACCATTACAATCCAATGATTTTCCATCGTAAGTGAGTCGCGGTGCAGCCATTCCCACCCGCCTCCTTGTCCGACGAAACTGTGTCAGTGGCCCGGACATAGATATAGGTCAACACGCCGCAGTTAAAAATGTCGGACCGCGACTCGCTTACAATGGAAAAATCAATGGATTCTCCATTATTTTGAATATATTGGACATAATACGTATGGAGGGATCATCTAGAATGTCTAAGGATATGTATGTTTTAATATCTGGACTTGTCATGGTTGGATTCCATACAAAAAGTGTGTGTAAACACAGCGGTACCTCTCCTGGCAAGGAACAAAAACAATCGCTTCGCACAGAGCGGAGTTCGGGCCGTATCGCTTGCAATTACAAAATTTCTTCTCCTGGCTATATTCTGTGGATATCAGGTAAGAAATTAATACAAAATGGAGGAAATGGTGGTATAAACCTAATAGAAGATGGATATCGGGGCCCTAGGGCTGCGCAGCGGCGAGGGTATATACAGAATGTACAGCCCTAGGGCCCCGATATCCATCATCTATTAGCTTAGTATCAGAATGGGAATATCCAGGAAAAGCACCCAGAATCACAGAAATTGTGTAATAAATCAGGGGCGGATCCAGTATTTTGGAAAGGGGGGGTCCAACCCTGGGGGGGTATTGGCATGAAGTCGCAAGCGCAGCACCGTTACATCGCAAGCGCAGCACCGCAACATATCTAGGGCGGTTTGGGGGCATGCCCCCCCAAGAAAATTTTGAAATCTAGATATCAAATGGTGCATTCTGATGCATTTCTAGACCCCAATTTAGTAAAGTATTTTGGTGTACCACCAGCAGTAAAGCAATGACTATGAGAACAGGGAATGAAGATTTAGATTGCACAATGGTGTTTGAGGGAGGCTTGCAGGATTTTCCTGAATGGGCCAATGGCGCACTAGGTGGAAAAATATTGCGCCATTTTTAGAATTGATGGGCCATTTTACATGACTGGGCATATTTGGTCCATTATATGATGAAAATTGGTACATTGAACCAACTGCGTTTTACAAGTGTTGTTTAGGCTCTCACATATACATTTTCTTTATCAAAATATGTAGGACCTACAGTACAGATATAGATGTACACATCTCCTGTCAAAATAACTTTTGGCTGCATATTTAGTTTTCTGCTGTGCAGACAGTTTTTGTAAAAGGAAATACGGAGAGGGGATGCTTTTTCTTCTATTTGGTTAAATAGTTCATTAAGCAGGGAGCTAACTTTTTAATGTATTCCACAATCAGGATATATCCAAAATCTCGGATATTTGAAGGCTAAATTGGTCATCCTAGTGATTTGCTCACATCCAATGAGTAAACAATTTAACTGGGGGTTGGTCTTGAAGTTTTAAGGCTTCTATCCTATAATTATGATCTGTCTCAAAAACAACCCAAGAGAAGGGAAAGGGGCACCATCTCGGATATTTCTTCAAAAACTAACCCTATGCCTCTCAATTGAAATGATCAGGGAAGTGATTTTTTTCTTTGATGTAACTTAGTAAAATGTGCTCATTGCCTTAACAAATCACAGCAAATCCATCATTCATAGGAAAATTAACTACAGCACCGCATTTAGAGAGTTACACAAACTAAGCTTCTGATTTTCGTTCATAGATTTCAGAACCTTAACATTTTACCAAAAATTCCAAAAAAGATCTCAGCATTCTTAAAAAAGAAACCTTTTTGAATATGTAGGAAGGTTCTCATTTAATCTTTACATTTAGGTGACTGTTTCTCTTATGAATTAAGCTTTCCAACGATATACAACACTCCCTATCTTGGATTCCCAATAGTGGTTAGATTTTTTTTTCTCATTTCTCATGATTATAAATGCGCCAATGGGCGCATTTATCAACATTTTAATGCGCCTTTTTGTATTTAAATACATGTCCCCAAGCCCACGCAATATCCCTGGGGTTGGGGACATGTCCCCTAGAAAATTTCAGAAATATAAATATCAAACACCAAATTTTAAAGCATTTTGATGTAAACCTAGGGTGGGCAGGGTTTCCATGAAGGGGATGCAAATCTTAGGCCTATGTGGGAATGCTTTGTCCTTTGTGAGGTTTTTTCGGGGCTGGTCCCTCAAGAAAATGTTTGAAATATAGATGTCAGACTCTCTAGTTTAAGGGACTCAACTAGTCTCAGATGTGAATCTAGTATTTTTAGATTTGTTGTCCCAGTCGGTGTGGGGACCTGCCCCACCCCTGGGAAATTTTTTGAAGAATTAATGTCAAACCTTAAAGTTTTAAGAATTTTGGTGTATCCTCAGGAGTATGTTTATGCACTCGTGATTAAGGGAGTTTCGGGTCATGCCTAAAGAAAATCATTTGGTGTGAATCTAATAGTTTCATTTGAAAGTGATTTGGAGCCTGCCCTCAATAAAACTTTTGCATTTCAAATAAAAAGAAAGATAAGATGTCAACTCATTATTTAGAGTATTTTGAGGTATGTTAATCTAAAAGACAATTACCTGGTTAACCTCACATAAAGGTTGTCCACCAGAACCTGGCAAGGCCGCCAAAGGGCCTGGCTAATGTCTTCTCAGTGGGAGTGTTATAGCTGTGGTCAGTGGTTACACCAAGGTATAAGAATACACCAGACATTTCATCCCATGACTGCTTTCTACAGGGTTGTTAATTGGAGTGTGAATGGAATCTTTCACCACAGTCCGAAGTTTCAATGTCTAAAATGAAACAAGAGATGGGATTGACCTCCTCCTGCATTCTCCAGTAAGTGTTGAACCTAAAGCTAATAAATGTGCTAATCACCCTCACAGTCAGTGGGCCCGCCAGGTACTCCCAGATAACCTTTAGTATCCCATGCATAAGGCACACCAAATGCCTAGATGCAGATGTGGTCACTGCATGATGCACATTACTGGAGATGATTTTTAGTAGAGTACCCCCTACATCCCTGACCCATTCCTATACCATGGCCTATACCACTCAAACCCAACCTATAAGGCTCACCCAGGATGGGTTTAAGAGCCTAAGCCAAGCATTATCTATATGTATGATATGACGGTGCTTTTTTTCTGGATTGGCTCATGTTAGAAAATTTTGAGAATTTTTTATGTATTCTAGATTCTGCAGTCATTTGTAAACACAAAAAAAAAACTATATTGAAGAGAGATGGGGGTCATGAATGGGGGCATACAAAGTGGACATCTTGGGTGGGCCCAAAAGGGGGTCCCCTTTTGGGGATTCGGGGACCCCTATTCGGCCATCTAGTGCAGGCCAGCTGCATCACTGACAGATGCTGCCATCTTGTGCAGGCCAGCTGCATCGGTTACGTCTTTTGGGGAGAAGCGCTAACGTGGCGCCATTTTCGCTTGTAAAATATGAGCAGTAGACTTTCGCATTCCCACCGGAACCACTGACACACTTCCGATCATACCGTTTCTCCCCGAAAGGGTTCACGAGCTGCATCACTGACAGATGCTGCCATCTAGTGCAGGCCAGCTGCATCACTGACAGATGCTGCCATCTAGTGCAGGCCAGCTGCATCACTGACAGATGCTGTCATCTAGTGCAGGCCAGCTGCATCACTGACAGATGCTGCCATCTAGTGCAGGCCAGCTGCATCACTGACAGATGCTGCTGTTCCGCGCGGATCACCAATTGGCGCATTTCTCAAATTGAGCAGCGCAATTTACAAATTGCGCAAGATCTGCGCCGCGCAAAGCTCCAATCTTGCGCAGATCACCGATATTGGTGAATCGGTGAGTAGGTCTTGGTCTTCAACTTATTTTTATAATCATCAGCAGAGAAACCTGCCACCAAACCACCAATGGCTGAATAACATAAAAAGTTATTTTCCAAAAATATTAGAAAGATCAATTCTATAAGTTTGCTAGAAAATTTATTAGATTCTCGCCCATTTGTACCTGGCGCAAAGAAGAATTGGCTATCGGCTCA
This sequence comes from Acholoe squamosa, assembly GCA_949317995.1. Lineage (NCBI taxonomy): Eukaryota > Metazoa > Annelida > Polychaeta > Phyllodocida > Polynoidae > Acholoe > Acholoe squamosa. The sequence continues at coordinate 1,887,026 of OX439048.1, forward strand.
TATTGGCGAAATGCGCCTAACACTGCCATCTAGTGCAGGCCAGCTGCATCACTGACAGATGCTACCATCTAGTGCTGGCCAGCTGCATCACTGACAGATGCTGCCATCTAGTGCAGGCCAGCTGCATCACTGACAGATGCTGCCATCTAGTGCAGGCCAGCTGCATCACTGACAGATGCTGCCACCTTGTGCAGGCCAGCTGCATCACTGACAGATGCTGCCATCTAGTGCAGGCCATACTGCCCCTCTGAAGTAGATTTGGCCAACCCAGATGTCTAGCAAAGTGGTTTTAGGCCTCTGGATATGTAGTAATCCAATTCAGTTCAATTCTAATTTGTCTAATTCATCTAAACTGCAGCAGGGAGATACTTATTGGCCTGAGTTAATCCATGAGCAATGATTTAATGGCAAACAACAATGAAATATGTCATGTACTGGTTGTTTTTGCCTATGGTTATTATTAAGTAAACAGAAAACCTCAATTTAGTTTTATTTTGTACAGGCCACATGTTATCCTCAATAGTGAACCAGTTATCCGTGAAGCTATTGTGAAGAGAACTGAGGAGTTTGGACACAAAGCCAGTCCACACAAAATGATGGAGCTTGGATTTGATGACGGTACGTAAACCTTTGACTCCTTTCCTGGCTCCTTCCTTCTAAGGGCCCCTCCCCCTCACAGGCACCTGTATGGACAAAATCTCTAGGTATCAACTACCTAGATGTCATCGTAGAATCACATGAAAACATTATGTCCTGACTATATTTCACGTGATTTCATGTGCAAGGAAGTATCAAAGAAACGCCTTGATACATCAAAGCCAATTACATTATAAAACATTAAGTTACAAAGTGAACCCAACTTTTGAGAAAAATAGAAAAGCCATTTTCAAAAAGTCATGACACTAGGATTTGAACCCATGCTGTGATTACCCTTGTATATCAAGGCAGGAATCGAACCTATGTGGCCACAAAGGCAACCTAGGTACCAGTGGTGATAGGAGGCACTTGTTTGGCAAGTCAGTATCCTGACCTCTTACACTACCATTGACATCTCAACATGAACTCTACATATGACACAAGAGAGGCATACTTACAAATTTCTCCTATGTTGCAGCAAATTCTATCAAAACACTCACCCGACGTAACCAGGACATGTTTTAAGTTGCTCTAATTTTTGATATCTACCAATTTGCTACTTTGCTAAGGTTTTGTGTTCATGGTCCATGGCTCCCTTCCTCCCTGGCTCACTCTCTCTCTCTTTCTCTTCCTTCCTTCCTCCTTTCCATCTACCAATTCTGATGATATATCTGCAGCTCCATGTGATGAGGCCTTTAAGAAAAGGAAGACATTTGCTGTATCCACCCTAAAGTGTTATGGTTTTGGTACCAAGCTCTCAGAGGAAAAGATTCAAAACCTTGAATCCTTCCTCCTCAAGTCTAACAACTCCCCAGTGGACATGGGGGAAGAGGCAAAGCTGTTTTGTGCTGCAATTCTATCCACAATTGTACTCGGAGGAAGCCCGACCCGGAATTTTTTTGAACAAATTTAACTTTATTGATTCCATAGGCACATAGTACAAAGTATAAGGTTTATCAACAGTTTCACAAAAATATGTGGAAGTATCAGAAACTCAGTGAATCAATAAAGTTCTGGTTGAGGTCTTATCTAAAGATATTGTTATGACCCCCACCAGTAAGAAATTGACATGAAGTTCAGCTTTGACATTTCTTATAAATATATACATGGTAATAGCGGCTAAGAATTTTGAGACCATTTACAAGTAGTTTATACCATTGATTAATTATTATAACTTTCTTGTGTTGAGATGAGGTGTGTGCCACTAAGCATCTAGAGATAATTAGTACGTATGCCAAAGTAGTTTGCTATATGACAGTGGACATCATGTCCTGCTTCACTTTGTCTTTAAATTCTGAAATTTTTCTTTTATTACGATATTCAGCTGGTAGTCCATTCCACGCCCTAGCACATGCAACTTCTGGACTTTTTTCATAAGCCACAGCATTAATGAGAGAGTATTCAAGCACAGGAGCTGTACACAGTCTAGTAATTCTAATTGGGGTTTTTACATTTATGCCATTCTTAACCATATGGAAGGCATGAATTTTCTGGTGATAATCTCTTCTGGTATCGAGTTTAGGAACTTTAGCCAATTTGTGTATAAAATCAGTTGGGGTTAAAATATTTCTATTAAAACATGTTTTCAAGCATCTATTTTGCAGTCTTTGCAATTCTTCAAGAAGGGTATAATTTGCTGATCCATAAAAATATCGGCATAGTCAATAATAGGAAGAACATAGGTTTTATATACTTTCAACATGACCTTGTTTGACAACATTTTGCGCAACTTATACAATAAGAATGATTTAAAGCGAATGTTTTTTAACAATAATTTCACATGACTATTGAACGACATTTCTTGATCAAGAGTTACTCCTAGATATTTATAAGAGATAACTTGTTTAAGTTCTGTGCCATTCAACACAATGTTAGTTTGTGGTAGCTTCTTTAAAGTGGGAGATGCTGCAAACACCATAACCTTGGTTTTGGTTTCATTTAACGTGAGTCTATTTACACTGGCCCAATTATAAAAATATAGTAGAGCTGCCTTCAGCCTATTTTGAACAGTATCGAAATCAGTACCAGATACATATAGAACACTGTCATCAGCATATAACATGGTTTTATGATCATTGTCCGTGCCGATGCAGTCGTTAATATACAGGAGAAAAAATTGTGGGTCCAAAATGGATCCTTGAGGAACACCACAGGTAAGAGGTAAAAGGGATGATTTAACATTATTTGCTACGGTACATTGTTTTCGATTAGATAAATAATTTTTAATCAAATCTAGATTTTTTTTCCGGATTCCATAATGTTCTAATTTTTTCAGCAATATTTCAAAATTAACAGAATCAAAAGCTTTTTTGATGTCTATAAAGGCTGCCATGGTGAATTTACCAACATTTCTTTCTTTTAAAACATTATTAACAAATTTACTAATACTATCAGATGTCGATTTACCTTTTTGATAGCCACCTTGCTGTTTAGTAAGAATATTATGGTTTTCTATATGCGAGCTGATGGATGTATGTATCAACCGCTCCAAAACTTTGCCTGGGACTGGTAATACACTTATGGGTCTAAAGTTTGATACGTTAGAGGAATCACCTCCCTTTGGTAGAGGAGTAACAATAGCAATTTTCCAAGTATCAGGTATACTGCTAGAATTGAGACACATATTAATGATTCTAATAAATCTATGGGACATTTGAAGGACTGCATGTTTAAATATGTAGGTAGGTATATAATTCAACGAAGATGATTTAGACACATCTATGTCTCGTAAAACTTTCATTATTTCTTCATCGGTTACTTCCATATCAGGCATATCTTCATTACACCTATCACCATAAAATTCCCACTCTCGTACATGATGAGAGGCTAGTTTTGGCCCAATATTTACAAAAAATTCATTGATATGATGAGCAGTGGCCTCAGTTTTCACGGGCTGACCTAATTCATCAACCAGGTTTATGGTATTATTTTCATTGTTTTTTGAAGGTACAATTTTTCTGATGGTTCTCCAAAAGGCCTTGGCATCTTTAATATTATCATCACATTCTTGTTTATAAAAATTTTGTCTTGCAATTTCTCTTTCTAAGTTTACAGAATTTCGAAGTATTCTGGCATTATGCCAATCTAGTTCCGATTTTGAAATCCTTGCTTTTCTTAAAGCTTCATTTTTATCATTTGTACGTTCTAATAAGTAGTTTGACATCCAAGGGGCAGTTTTGTCAGCAATCTTAAATTCTCGAATTGGACACATATCATCTAAAATTTTCGTTATGTGATCCTCAAATATCGACCAACAGGTTGACACATTATTATTATTATCAAATACAGTCCAATCACATTGATCAAATTTACGCAGAAATTGATCCTTATTATAATTCACATATGAACGACCTGTAAAGAATCTATAGCCTTTTTTCACATTATCATGTTTTCTGAGGATATATACTGGTAAATGATCACTGAGGTGAATGTTCAAAGGACCGTAGGACAAGATATTAACACAATTTGTAAATATTAAGTCTATACATGTATTGAAACCAGAAGTAGTTGTAACACAATTTATCAACTGTCTAAGATGAAAATTATCCATAGTTTCATATAATAGACTACGATCATTATCATCAATTAGTGCATCGACATTGAAATCACCTGTACATATAATATCAAAGTCGTCTATAGAGTCGATTTGCAGGAATAATGCAGTAATAGTATTAAAAAAGTTGAGTAGATTACCTTGGGGGGGTCTATACACATTACAGACAATAGTTTTTTTTGCTTTACCTTTCTGAATTATTAACCACTGTATCTCTATATCTGGGTTTCCCCTGTTAAGATGTCGTAAAGTTTCAGCAGAACACATAACCGTATCTAAAGTATGGGCAATCAAACCTCCACCCCTAAATTCACTTATTCTATCATGTCTATACATGGAACAGCGATTTAGTTTATAGTGAAAATCAGCATCTGTATTATTCAGGAATGTTTCAGAAAACAGAAGTACATCAATGTTTTTATTTTCCAATTCTTCTTTAATTCCAGCTATCTTATTTCTTATGCTTCGGGCATTTAGATGGACTACGGAAAAACCGGTATCAAAAATGTGATTTACTACCATATTTCTCTTTTATTAAAGAATAATAGTTTCACAAGGGTTTTTTCAAAAATTGCACAGACATGACACACAACCTCAACACATGAAAAAGAAGAAACAAAGGTAAGATAATTCAAAAAAGAAAAAGAGAAATGTCTCTCGGAGGGCATACGGCTCTGCTGGCCACCCATCCTAACCAAAGGTATTGTCCAGGTTTAGGACAGCTCCATAAAAAAGTCCTTTAATTTTTTTATATTACTTTTTTCTGGGTTGATAATATTGTTCGCGCTAGATAAATCAAACTAGTCTGTGTGGATCAGCCTAACCAAAGGTATTTTCCAGGTGTAGACAGCTACATGAAAATCCTTTAATAGTTCATAATTATTTATTTCTGGGTTTATACCATTATTCACTCAAGATAAATCATACTGGTGTGTGTGGTTCTGTCTATATATGTGTCTCTTTATTTGACATTGGCTTCAGCTGCTTTTGGATGCCCTGGTAATTGACCATCCGCAGTAGGATTTTGTGGACGATTTTTTGGAGTCAAGGGTCGGTTTTTTGGTCGATTTCCGTCATCATTTCCTTCACCATCATCACTGTTGTCGTCTGGATCACGTGATAAGACTCGTCTCAGCCTCATCATTAACTTGCCATGTACATTGGCACCATTAAGGTTCCCTTCTCTGCAGTGTCGATATTGCCCCAGGTGGTAGCCCACTCCATACACAGGATGGAAACTCCCCTCGTACAAGTTTTTTGCATTGACTGATAATAGATATTCTCTCAGATTTGGGTCAGAAAACTTAATAGCATTCAGTTTGTACATGACTATTTCTGCATGTTTCGCCCATGAAGGATTTTCTTTGAGAGTTTTTGTTGCGTTCATCATTTGATATGGACACGATAGTTCTAAGATTCTTTGGGCAATATCTTCTCTGTCAAAGGTCTTTGCCTTATAGAACTGGAAACCCTGTTCCACACAGTTGAATGTTAGATCTCCATCTTTGATTACACATGGATATAGGTTAGATAGTCGATGATGCACTGATCTATACATAAGGCCATCAGGGGTTAAGGCCTCAGACGCTTTCTCCATTGTCAGGCCGTGGGGTAGATTGCCTAACTGTCTGTGACTGTAGGTTCTATCATCGATTATAATATGTCTCTGACGTAGTTTGACTTTGATGGAATTTGCCTTGCATAAGAAGTACATTGCTCTCAGATCAATAAACTGTCGATACTCGTTTTCACTGAGTTCATCACCTATGGAAACATTATCCCATTTACTTTTTCCTCTCAAGTTCTTCAGGTTTTTGAACAATTCGCTTTTACATTGCAAGTTGAGAAAGGTCAAACGTATGGGCCTATGCTTACCCTCCATATTGGCTGTGTTTTGGTTCAGTTTTCTTTGTTGAGGACCTTCCCTACGGACCGATGCCACCATATCAACACCCCAGTCAACATTGGTGTCGCTGAACAATTGTTTCATGTCGGCATACAGGTCTTCGTTTACCTTTTCTTCGTATCCTTCGATTATTACAACCTTCTGTGCGTCAATTTTATCCAGTTTATCAAACTTATTTTGATGTGATTGTAGTAATTTGGTAGTCGTATCAGCTGTCTTGTTTACTATTTCCAGACTGTCCTTGACCTTTTGTGTGGCCTTTGAATTCTCCTCTAGTTTCGTATCAACAGACGCCAAAGTATCATTTAGTCTCGCATTTGTGTCATTTATACATTTAATTGAAGTTTGGAGTGATAATAATGTTTGTAAAGTATTTGAGGTTACAAGTTCTTGAGCAGACATTCTGGTGACGCTGATACAACCAAAGTTATTATGCTTATAACTGTGTGGTTCGGTGCATTAAATGAGGTTGCTGTGGCAGACCTCATATATGAGGACTTCTTGCACCCATCGTTAACAAGGTGCCTTGCAAGAGGCAAAAGGCGGAATTTACGCCTGGCACTGAAAGATGTCAAGGAGTTCCTCACCCGAAAGGTAAAGAATTGTGCAAGGGACATCCCCAACCGGGACGCCGAGTGCTACATCGATGCTTACCTCAAAGAGTATGGCCAGGATGTGATAACACTCAACAAGCTTGTCAAGAACATCACCACGATGCTAAGTGACGGAATCTTTACCTTGTCTATGGTTGACAACTGGTGCCTCCAATACACCACATTTTACCCTGAAGTACAGAAACGGCTTCACAAGGAGATCACCAACGTCTGTCCCCCGGGCAAGCTGCCTTCACTCGCCGAGCGCCCCAAGATGCCCTTTGCAAAAGCCGTTGTCTTTGAGACACTCCGCTTGTCGCTCACTCTTCAATTGTCCCTTGACCGTTAACTGCAGCAGGATGTGACTCTCATTGGTTATAATCTGCAAAAGGGGCATTAGTGAACAAGTAACCAATGGATAATTCATGACGAGTGTGTGTTAGTGAAGGATAATGACACGAGGCCGTAGGCCGAGTGTTATTAGCCTGTATCGATGGCTGAGCGCAACGTGCTAACCACTAGACCACTGCGTCTCCTCCTTCAGCGGCCGTGTCGGCTTGGATATATTTGAATGCGTCCCGCGGTTATGGTAGAGGTCAGCCCGCAGTCGACTCCTTCCCATATCATATTGAGACATGGTTCAAACCAAGCATTTCTCGTCAGTCCCTGTGGCGCAATGCATAGGGAGTTGGACTAGGGATCTGAGACTCTAGGTTCGAGCCCTACCCTGGGCTTGTGAATTTCGTGGGTTTTAACATGTAACATATGACATGGAAGGTCATGAGAGGCGTGCAGTTATCCATGGATAACCGCATGGGGGTGCGGGTTATCCATGGATAACCGCACGCCTTAGAAAATTGATGCTAAAGCATGCAGAGTGTGCAATATCGACAGATATGTGTATGGGAATAGCCACCAAAAAGCACTGTGTAAGCCAGAAATCGTGGTATAATGGCTGCTAACTTCTATGGGGTACACATTTATGCCAATCTGTTCCCTGACCCTTACGCATTCAATCCCTCGCGCTTCATCGACTTTGAGGGTAGATTTGACACAAGCCTGGCAGCCAAAATCATGACCTTCAGTGTGGGTAAGTCACCTTTAGTAACCTTCAGTGTGGTTAAGTGACCTGCAATGACCTTCGATTAGAGTGATTGACCTTCAGTGACCTTCAGTTTGAGTAAGTGATTTTTAATGACCTTCAGTTTCAGTAAGTAACCTTCAGTGTCGGTAAGCAGGTTGGGGACAGGGATATATTGTTAGGACACACCAGGATCATAGTTCATCATCCTGATTTTAGTCTGTATCAAGATTCTGGTACCATAGGCTGTACTGGGATCTCAGTATTGGACCATGACCTACTCTGAGTACATCTGTGTTTTTGTTATTGCATTTAACAGGATGTGTCTCGGGGAGTCTACTCTCAGTACAACTGTGTCTTTGTTATTTTAGTTCACATTATGTGTCTCCAATGCCTATTCCAAGTACAACTCTGTTTATTATTATCTAAGATAACAGAATGTGTCTCGGAAGGTTTACTCCAAGTAAAATGCTGTTTATTATTCTTCCAGATAACAGAATGTGTCTCGGGAAGGTCTACTCCAAGTACAACTATGTTTATTATCATTTTAGATAGCAAAATGTGTCTTGGGAAGGTCTACTCCAAGTAAAACGCTGTTTATTATTATTTTAGGTAATAGAATGTGTCTCAGGAAGGTCTACTCCAAGTAAAATGCTGTTTATTATCATTTTAGGTAATGGAATGTGTCTCGGGGAGGTCCACTCCGAGTATAACAGAATGTGTCTCAGGGATATCTATTTTAATTACATCTGTGTTTTTGCGATTGTAGGTAACAATGTCTCAGGGAGGCCTACTCCAAGTACACCTGTGTTTTTGTTATTGTAGGTAGCAGAATGTGTCTTGGGAGACCTACTCTAAGTACATCTTGTTTTTTTGTTTTCATAGGTAACAGGATATGTCTTGGGAAGGCCTAATCCAAGTACAACTGCGTTTTTTGTTTTTGTAGGTAACATAATGTCGCAGTGAGGCCTATTGTAAGTACACCTGTGTTTTTGTTATTGTATATAACAGGTCTGAGTGCATCTCTGTTTATTATTTCAGGTAACAGAATGTGTATCGGGGAGGCGTACTGCAAGGCTCACATCTTCCTCCTATTGACCAGGCTGGCGCAGAAGTTTGAGCTTCATTTTGACCCCTCGGTACTAACGGCGAAACTGGAGAAGAATGCAGACTATTTGTTTAATAAGCCACAGTCCCTCAAGGTATGCTTCAAAGCACGCTGAATTACACATGTACAGTCACAAAATGATGATGGTCATAATGGAAGTTTTCATCATCTATAAACCACAGGACAAGATATGGTTCAAAGATTTGTGATTTCTAAATGTAATGAGGTCAGAAAATGTACAGATGCATGAAAATGACATCATATTACTATATTCTACATCATTGGATAGGACTCTGCATGATCATTGCAACAAGACCCTGAATCAGTTAGCGACAAATGTGTATTAATTCCAGCATATTGAGTCTTAGCGTATGTAGTTAATGGTAAAGCAGCTCATGCTGGTGTAGGTACTCCATCTTTCAAAACAATAACTATTTGACCTAAGTGAGGTTTCAAATAACTTTATTTCTTTATTAGTACAATCAGTCCCTTCAAACGGTTGAGCCTGTACATAGTCAATACCTTGATGAGTGGTAATACTTTTGTTTGATAGGAACGCTAGCCTGTTTCTAGAGAGCAAAACGCCTACCAACACACTAGGGTACCCTGATAGTAAGAAAGCAGCGGAACATATATACTGGTTGTCGGGGTTGATTAGGTCCTACCATAGGTACACAAAAATAGTCTGAACTCTATCTTAGTCTCGAAATGGCAACCCGACTCCCTAGACTGGTCTGCCTATAACAGGGACACGGGTCATGTGGTGCGTGAAAGTCGGTGCCCGTCTGGTGTTGAAATGTACACACAAATCACCGTTCCCGGCCGATGCAGTGCCAAACTCTCGTTGTGCTGCTCATTCCAGAAATGTACATAGGTCTACTAATGTGAGGATGGTCAATTTCTTGTGAGAAAATATGAGATTGCTGGCGCATGTAGATCTGTGAACACAGGTCCTCCAGAGTCCTCACTATAGACCTGACTCGGCATGTATATCCATGTAAGTGCCTGGTGCCTCCCCAAGTGTAGCACTAGGATAATGTAGATCTAGTATATAGGCAGTAACATGTACATTGTATCTATATGAATGATGATAGGAATTAATGAATAATGATAAAAATTTAGGATCCACCCAAACAAGATGGTGGTCCTTCTTTGTGTGTGTGTTGTGTGGTGACCTGGGACAGGTGACCTCACATGTGAGTATGCAGGCCTGCCCCCTAGGTGATCAAATGGGTGAGTCCTGGGAAAGCACACACCTGATGTAGTAGACACCGCTACACATATATACCATAACAATTATAATAGACCAGTACCATGATAATTATAATACTCTTACTATTTGTAAAAAACTGTCTACTTATCATTTTATAAAAGTAAACACATTTAACATACCAGCCTGACTGAGGAATAAGGTGCACTCGTGTATAAGACACAACCAGATTTAAGACGCAACCAGATTTTTTGAATATGCTAGAAAACTTAAAATGAAATAAGTTTTGGTAAAAGTTGGTATGTATGACCTCTCTATGACCTTGTCATTATTGTAACTGTCACTTTCTACATGTGGTAAGAGTTGGTTTGTATGACCTCTGTATGACCTTGTCATTGTTGTAACTGTCACTTTCTACACATGGTAAGAGTTGGTATGTATGACCTCTGTATGACCTTGTCATTATTGTAACTGTTACTTTCTATAGGTGGTAAGAGTTGGTATGTATGACCTTGTCATTATTGAAACTTACTTTCTACAAGTGGTAAGAGTTGGTATGGATGACCTCTGTATGACCTTTTCATTATTGTAACTGTTACTTTCTAGAGGTGGTAAGAGTTGGTATGTATGACCTTGTCATTATTGAAACTGTTACTTTCTACAAGTGGTAAGAGTTGGTATGGATGACCTCTGTATGACCTTGTCATTATTGTAACTGTTACTTTCTACACGTGGTAAGAGTTGGTATGGATGACCTCTGTATGACCTTGTCAATATTGTAACTGTTACTTTCTACACATGGTAAGAGTTGGTATGTATGACCTCTGTATGACCTTGTCATTATTGTAACTGTTACTTTCTACACATGGTAAGAGTTGGTATGTATGACCTCTGTATGACCTTGTCATTATTCTAACTGTCACTTTCTACATGTGATAAGAGTTGGTATGTATGACCTCTGTATGACCTTGTCATTATTGTAACTGTCACTTTCTACATGTGGTAAGTGTTGAATGTATGACCTCTGTATGACCTTGTCATTATTGTAACTCTCATTTTCTACATGTGGTAAGAGTTGGTATGTATGACCTCTGTATGACCTTGTCATTATTGTAACTGTCACTTTCTACACGTGGTAAGAGTTGGTATGTATGACCTCTGTGGTCTATGATGAACTCTGTGGTAACACAGGGGGCTGTTGCGAAAATATTGAATTGTTGCTTTTCAGGGTAGGTTCCTCACTTCCCACGTCCCTCCCCACTTAACCACTCATAATCACTCCAGACACTGTAGTCCAGAAGTAGTCACTTGCCCGCAAATCAAACTGTGTTCTGAAAAGTGGTCACACCTGAGTGCTTCCCAGACTGCCCATGCCTACATACTTATGAGACAGAGTGTAGGAAGCAACTTCCAGTTAGGAGGTTGTTATCAACCACTTCTGGACCACTTTTGTTTGGAAGTGCCACTTGGCAATGCCATAGAGAAGAGACTACCAAAGATGAGTGCCTTCCGTTTTTGGAAGTACACATTCGACAGAAGTGACTTCCAATGGTTTCGCAACAGCCACCAGAGGGCCTCCAGGCCTCCGAGCTTATAGACCTAGATATTAATCCATATTAGCTGCCCCACCCCCACCTTCCGGGTAGCCACTGAGTGTCTTTCAATAAAACCATCGGCATACACTTGAATCACTGCTTTACTCTTTCTTTCCTAATCCGTAAGGCCTGAACCACTGAACTGGTAAATCAAACCATTACATTAGTGCCGTGACCAGTTTATTCTGGACGTTATAACGTCCGAACGGCTAGTTTATGGGTTAGACAGTCTTGCAAAAGCTAACCCTGAGGGACAATTATTTGTCCAAGAGAATGGCAATGGGACATTAACAGTCCAAACCCATTTGAACCCACAGGATGTAGACGCTGCATCCTGGAGGGAACCCAGACCTCATTACACACTGGATAGTGAGGAAAATATACCTGACTCTGTACGGAGAGAACAATCCATACAGAGAAGGAGTACCTTAATAGGTCAACAATCACTTGTTGACGAATTAAGCAATTTGATGTTCGTGGTTGGTGGTAGCACTAACCCAGAACATCCGGCACCTATGCCAAAAAGGGTAATGTTTGGAAAACTACCATACAGTATACCCAGACCCGGACTGCCTATTTTAGATTACAGCACCATCGACGGCAATGTGACATATGCAGTACCGGAAGGTGAAGAACTTAAACAACCGGATGTCCTGTTGTCAAACAAAACCTATGTAACTTTGAATGAGAACTTAAATACCTTAGTCAAAGCGAAAGATGAAGTAATCAATTAAAAACTGCATCTGGAGGAAGACATTATTGGTATGCGAAGTGAATTCGAAACCAGAAAGAGTGAATATATGAAAGAATTAGAAAATGAAGAAATGAAACTTCAGGAAATGAGAAAGTCATTTAATAAAGAATATGACAATAGACACACTCGTATCCAAACATACATAGATACGAATGATCAGTTATGTCGTGATAAGGCCAACTATGATGCTGACATAAGTCTGTATCAAAGTGAATTAGAGAAATTGAAACTTCAGTGTAATAAGCAAGCTGAAGACAATGAGACAATCCGGACGGGTATTATAGCATATAATAAACAACTGGAAGAAGATAGACAGAAATTCACTAATGAGCTTCAGGATTTGCAAAATACTGCAATGACTCAAGATAAGTATGTAGAAGCTGCACAACTGACTATAGGTAATATAGATCTGAATGTGGTATCTACAATGTTGGCAAATACAGTCCAAAATGTAACACCCACCAGGTACAATCCATTTGTAACTGATGGGGCGGATAAGAATGTAGATTCTGGTATCTACAAGAAACCAGATCATTCTGCAACCAGTGGAATGGTTGATCCGAACAGTACAACAGTACAAATTGGCTCAAATCAAGCATCAACAAGTAGTGCGCCTACACCGCATGTTCCAAAACATGATCCGATTGTAGGTCCAGCACCGCCAATACCAGATCTGAGTCATAAGATTAATCCGACTCAAGTTAATGCGGCTGCAAGTGGACCAAACACAACTCCGCCATCCCAACCGCGCGTACTGGGACCAATAAGAAACTTGCTTAAGCCTAATATCGGACAAATTCCAAGGTCAAACCCACCACAACCTAATGTGGTAGGGGGTGCTTACTTACCTAGACCAGCTCCTCAAGGATATAGTTATAATAATTATAATTCTGGAGGAGGGGGGTATTCCTATTCGGGAAATTCATACAACCAGGGAGGGAATCAGAATAACTCCTACCCCAGGTATGCGCCTTCCGGATCATCCAGAAATACTGGCTACAGTGGAGGCTACCCTAGTGGTTCCTCTGGAAGCTATTCTAATAGCGAACCCCCAGGAGGTAACCTGGAGGCGGCCCCGGTGGACCTGGATCCGGAGGATCAGGATCGGGTGGAGATGGCAGGAAACCGAATCGGAGAACATCCATGCCAGCAGGGATGCAGAACATCTTTGATAGAAGTCAATGTATTTGGGCATTGACTGCTACCGGAAAGGAGCAGATGGCATGGAAGTCATGAACTGGAGCATGTGAGAGGCTGATAGACTACGAGGATGTAATAATCCGGCTCGTAGACAGGCAAGGATACCCCTTCCCTACAATTTGAATGATCCATGGAAGGATAGGTATCAGGCTTTTGTCGATGAAGTTAACTGTAGTGGTTGGACAAAAGAAGAAGCTCTGCCTTACCTAATCTGCTGGTTAAACAAAGGCGGAAAGGTAGCTCTCAACCAGTGGAGAGCAGCGTATGGGATATACGGCACCTACGATCAATTAGTCAAATGTGCCGCATACCTATTTGGTTCTATCGTAAGAGAAGATCCATGGGTAAGCTTTAAGAAGAGGACCCAGAAACCCAAGGAGTCTCATAAAGTCTTCGGGTTGGAGCTACAGGACCTGTTATCAAAAGCACGTCCAAATTGGGCTCATGATGACGATTGCTATCTGCAGGAATTATTCACCCAATTCTATAGCGGATTGCGAGATCCGGATCACAAACAAGTAGTTTGGGATTCCTGGAAGGACGAAACATCCTTCAGCGACCTCTTCATAGCCATTGATGGTTATGATATGAAAAAAGATTGGTGGGTCTGGCACCTAATCCGCTACGAGCTGCTCCATTACAGTACGGATCAGTACCCGCTCAAGTATCTGAGACATTCCAATTGGCCTCTGTTGACCTACAGGAAGCTAATCAGGAAGACGAATACATCTCCGATGACAACGGAGAATATATTGGTTCAGTCCAAGTAGCTGGAAAGTATTACCGCCAGAAACGGTATCGAAAAGTGAATCCGAAAGGAAAAGGAGGATCCATTGTAAATAAAACAATATCCGGGCCAACCCAGGCTAGCAATATTACAACTACAACCGTCCCTACCGTAGCAGCTGCTGCTGCCCCTACTGATCTGGTAGAGACACTGGTAGTACGGCTAACAGACGCTCTGAGAAGGCCCCGAGTGGATAAATCTCAGAGAAGGTGTTTCAGATGTCAGAAATTAGGGCACTATGCAGCCGAATGTACGACTGATAAGCCTGTCCCTCGGGGACAGGGAAGTATATCTGCAATAACTACAGAGGAAAACTGAGGAGGGGTCCCTCGATGGGCAGAGAAGGGGATCCCGATGACAAATCTTGCCATGATATCACCATCCTTGACGATAGTTCGGATGCAGTAGCTAATTTGCCTAGCACCGGAGTGGTTATAGACACCCGGAAGGTTAGGGAGGCCGATACAACAGGTGCCCAGGGAGCACAGGGGAAACCCAGTACCGGTAACGAGGTAGGCGGTTATTTTTTAGCCAGGGTTGGTAGTGCCCACCTACCCCCGGGTCATCCTTGTCTGGAATTCCTAAAAGGATGTGGATTGACTCCAGGTGTGAACAATGATGTCCCGATTGTCACGGACACACCCTCCGTACTGAACGGAAGGCGGTGGTATGTTTGCCTCACTGTTAACGGAAGATCCGCTGAAGTTCTTGTTGATATGGGTGCTAGCCACTCCTGTATCTCCAAGAGGTTCTACGATCTTATACCGAATGACCATGATACTCTCATATCGGGAGGAAATGCTCAGACGGCCGATGGCAGTACTATGCAAACGTATGGTAGAACTTGTGTGAAATTGCAATTGGATGGAATGCATGATTATGTCATGAGTGCCACCGTTGCGGATATAGCAGATGAGGGGATACTTGGGTTGGATTTCGCATCCCTGTATGGTGTGGTCTTGGAGCCACAATCAGGAGTGTTGAGTGTGAAATACCCGTATCCTGTAAAAGTTAGGTGTGTACTGAGACAAGTAAGCAGTATGGCTAGTGTGGCACACACTGTCCGAATTAAGGAGCGATCCTGTGATGCGCATTAAGCCTGCAGTGATAGAACCGGATGTAGTTACTTTATCAAGTATCGGATTGACCTCCGTAGATACTATTGTAGCGAATGCATCCTGGGTGGTAGTACCGGCTTCCAACACTGGGAATGCTACTATCTACCTGAAAAAAGGGACAGGTCTTCGGAAATGTTACACTTTCGGAAACAGTAACCGATAGTAAGTTGAAGTTACCCAAGGTAACGGATGATGATGATATCTCGGATGACTTATTAAAGTTGTATGAAGAAACTTCATTAGAGAATCCGGAACATCGGAAAGAGTTTTATGATTTGCTCCATCAGTATAGAACTGCCTTTGCTAAACCCGGTGAAAAATTGGGTACGACAACTAAGGTAGTACATAAAATAGATACTGGAGAAGCAGAACCGTTTAAAATACTATATAGATGGTTACCTTTAGTGAAGAAAAGAGTAGCTGAAGAAGAAATAAATAAGATGTTGGAACAAGACGTAATAGTCCCATCCAATAGTCCATGGAGTAGTCCCGTATGCATGGTAACTAAAATGATGGTACTATCCGCTTCTGTATAGACTACAGAAAGTTGAATGGAGTAACGAAAAAGAATTCGTATCCATTACAGAAAATAGATAAAACCATTGACTCCTTAGGAGGCAATAGTTGGTTTTGTACCCTAGACTTGCAATCAGGTTATTGGCAAGTGGGAATGAATCCATCCGATATGGAGAAAACAGCATTTTTGAGTCATATTGAATTATTCCAATACAATGTAATGCCTTTTGGCTTGTGCAATGCACCAGCTACATTTGAAGCAATGATGGAAACTTTTTTGAGTGACCTGTTGTGGAAAAAATGCCTACTATACCTTGACGATGTAATAGTCTTCGGAAAGACATTCGAAGAATGTTCTAACAATCTCAAATTGGTATTAGAATGAATTATTTCTAATGGTCTCAAATTGAAACCTAAGAAATGTCATATGTTCAGAAAGTCCATAAACTATTTGGGCCGTATCATCTCAGATGAGGGAATAAAAGCTGATCCAGAGAAAATCGAATCAGTTACGAATTGGAGTAGACCTAACTCACCTAAAGAAGTGAGATCATTCTTAGGCTTCTGTTCCTATTACAGGGAATTCATTCCTAATTATCCTAGAGTCAGTTACCCATTACAAATAATAGCTAACTGGACCCCAGGATGTACCAAGGATAAATTTTCTTGGACGCATGAACAGGAATCTGCTTTTCTAAAGCTAAAGGATCTGTTCACGAGTACTCCCGTATTGCAATATCCAAATGAGACGGATCATTTCATACTGGATACGGATGCTAGTAATGACAGCATTGGTGCCACCCTTTTACAAGTCCAAGTGAAGGAATGGAAACCGGCTGAGGATAACCCGTTTCCGGCATCTTATGATGGAAGGTACCTGTATGTCCACCCGGAATTACAGGCACAGATAGTACATCCCGATGGTACTCCGGTTAAACTGGATCCGAAAGTGAGACTTGCGATCGAGGATGTGATGCACCCGCTCCAACTCGAGAGGACACCACTGGAGTGGCTTAGGGATTGGACGTGGTTCCAACGAGGACTCATTGTAGACATTGCCTTCTGAGAGTCAGTATACGAGGCAAACAGAGCCTTCGTGCTGGGAGCCTATCCCAAGGCCGATAGATCTCAGTAGAATGTTACAAAAGATAACATTGATTGGGTGGGTTGTGTGTCGGACCCTCGTGGACAGACCTATCCCCACCCTAACACGGTCCGACAAGACTTGCACACCATTAGGGAGTACAGAGAAGCAGCTTCCAACTTTGAACAGTGGAACGACGGCTATTATATAGCAGAAGCCGAGGTTACCCAGGTCAGGAACTCTTCCCTCCTAGAACTGGACCGTTATGCAGCTCTCCATATGATCATCTACTGTCGTATGGCAGCAGAAGAAGAGGCTCGTGACAAAGCCCGAGCTGAGGAGGCGGTATCAAAAGTATCCGCTCCCCCGATCCCTGATCTAAAGTTAGATACTAGAGGCTTGGATTCTCCTAAATCCACTTCTAGCAGCTCTACCGGAAAGTCTGTGGATCCGGTAATCCCAAGTACCTCGGGTGAGGCTGGAAAGGCTGAACCCGGAACCAAAGATCCGGATCCGGAAGATTGGAAAGTATCTAAGAATAGAAGGTCTGCTTCACGTCGGCTTAAGAATCTACCCGATTCTGTTAAAGCCAAACCGAAAGCCAGTACCTCAGGCACAAGCAGTTCAAGTACCGCTATGGAGGTGGTTTCATCGGACGATGACTCTTTAGATGAGTCCTCAGTAGAGTATGATGAGAAAGTTATCCCATCTACTCAGACTGAGACAGAGCATTGGGCTAATGCCAAATCTGGGTATAAGACCCGGATCCCGACGTGTTTCCAAGATTGCGCTTACGGAGTGAAGAAAGACGGTTCCACTCTGTATGCCTGCCCCAATCCGGTCAACAAAAACAGGGAAACTGATGATGAAGATTGGATGCGTCTTATTGACGCCTATCGCAAGATGTGGCTTATGCTGAACCACACTGAGGGGTATTATACCTATACCCAGAGGTGGAAGTTGTGTTGGGCACTTGAGAAGTGGTACGGTGACGACCAAAAGTCCTGTCCCTTCTCCATATGCCAGGATGCTAGTGATGTCTCGGTCCGGACCTGGAGTACTTCAGCCCGATTGCAAAGGCATCTCGTAGAAGCCCACTTCCACCATCACCCAGTCTACATTTCTGACCCGAGTTATGGTAAGAAGGGTAAGAAGTGTACTACCAAGGTCACATACAACCGGCGTAGTGATCTGGCAAGACACCAGAAGAGAGGCCATGCTGAAGGTCTCGATACAGCCCGTAAAAAGATCATGGAGCTGCATCAGGAACTCATGAAGGAGTTCAATAGCCTAAGCATGGATGCTTGGTCAAAGATCCGACCAGGGGACCAAGTCCTCTGTGAAGTTCCGAAAACCAAGGATTCCAAACTTCGTGCTAAGATTATCCTTACTCCAGGAAAAGGAAAGTTGGATATGCATGAGACTCTTTGGCAGAAATGCGAGGAGTCTGGAAAGGACGGCAAACGAGCCCGGGAGAGAATTAGGAGAGACCAGAGCCGGGGTGGATCCAGTTATGGTCAGGCTAAAACCAGCACCCAGTCCAGGGCGGATGATCATTCCAGATCCCCCCTGGCATGTCACCCACATGAGCAGACCCAGGGTACTCCTGTCTTCAAGAGACCCAGACCTGCCGGATATGCTCGAGCAGCATCTAAGCCTGGGAAATTGGATTCAAACAATTTTCCGTCAATGTTACAAGGCCCTGGACCTGAGAGCCAGACCTTGGTCATTGGGAAAGGGGGTCGCCTTGTACCTAAAAAGGCCCCAGCACCTGCTGCTGCCGGATCCGCAAATGCTGTATCTGCTCAGCAGATATCGATCACCCCTGAACAGGTACAGATGTACATGGACATGGGGTTGAAACAGAATCCACCACCCACTTACTGTGTCCCTGTGGCACCTTCGGGAACGTCCGGAAGTCCAACATCTGGAAATGTCATTCCGGTAGTGTCAACACCTCCCAAGAGTGTTGCATTGCCCGTCAAACCAAAGGATGTGATTACCATTGAAACCGGTAACGCTGAAATCTGGTTAGAAAAATCTCGCCAAGGGAAGGCTGATGTCCAGAAGGCCATCTACACCCATTGGGAGAAGTGTGTAAAGGAGAGAGCTACAGAATTCCATCATGGTCTTCTGAATGACACTCTCATGTGTTTGAAGGAAGTAGGCAATGCTGAGAACGAATGCCTAGAATCCGTGATCCGAGACAAAGTAAAGGCTCAGGAGGAAGAAGCTGTAGCTGCGAAAGAACAGGCAGCTATGGATGTACACGTCTTAGAGAAACATGTAAAAGAAGAGATCACCCGAAACACTAATCTGAACACTAAGTTCATGAGAGTGTTCGGTGTCGACATCGATGAATGGGACGGTACTCCCGAGTCGGCCCTAGACCTTCTAAAGAAGAAACACACTAAGAAATCCACTTAGTGTGTTCCGGGTTACCTTCAATTTTTTTTTCTTCTCTCTTCTCACCTCACAACCAGACTTAGTGTTTAGCAGAAGGTAGAATATCTACCTCCTGATGTTCCCCAAAGAATTAACACTTAAGTCTATTCTATGTGTTCCGGGTTCTTTTATAACCAGAGTTAGTCGGATCAGGATATAATTTAACTATTATCTCCTGACAGTTCTGTTTCGGATTATGAACTTCCTACAAATCCGAATAGTAGTTGTGCTGATAGAAGATACTGCCGGATGCGGATACCTATACCTGATGCCTGATATTACCTGTTCCTGAGGGCTATTATTACTACATGTTGACAACCAGATTATTAATTAACACCATTCGGATTATTACAACAAACAATAGCACTCCTAGAGGATTGTGGGTAGCTGCCCCTAATCAACTACTGTGTATCTATATACCACTTCATCTGGAATACTATAGACTCTAGCATGTCCATCCCATGGTTAGCTGACCACACTTCCTCTCCACATCATATCCGACATACCTCAAGACTACGCACAACGCTCCACTCATATTTCGTGTATATATATTATCATGTTCATTACCTTAATTACTATTCAAATGACCATATAACTCTCATTTGTATACCTGTAGTAACGTAATATTATAATGCTCTTACGGGTTCATAACATATCAGGATCTATTGTTCCTTGTCATAATACTTAAAGTGGCATAGTCCAATTTTCTTCATTTTTCAAATTCTGTTCAAATGTTTTCTATACCATGCAATAACACCATATTTAGGCATTTGTGGACAATTTATTGCTATCTTAAGCTTATAGACACCTAGAAAGGGGGTCACATGGACCTTGTGATAGGCATTTTACAGTGTATTTCCAATGGATGGAGTTTTGGCGTGCACTCCAAAACTAGGAAATATGGTATAAATCTGACAATTCTCTCAAATATCAGCTTGATTATGTGGAAGAAGAGCAAATAAATTAGTCACAATAGGAAGTATGACCTAAATGATCAACCTGGTTCATTTTAGAGAAGATTGATTTTTTGGCACCAACTATTGGACTATGCCACTTTAATATGATCTGACATAGATTATAATACACCAGATTGTCATAATTGTCTATTTATGACATATCATTGTATAATATTAATTATCTGGTGCTATGATGGTTGTTTGAATGCATGACGATATAATTTATGTTTCTTTGTATTTTTTTTTTTCAAGTGTATAAAACAAAAACGGTAACATGTCGAATAGTTCTAACATAGAACTTTAGGTGGATTAAATGGTTAACTAAATGTATCATTAGATAGTATGGTTACGTTTAAAGTCTTTATCAAGACTATGTACTTATCATGTTTGTAATAATAATGTCTTGCTGCAGCAAATACGCAGGGTCAACTTATATGCAGGGGTTTATTTTCATGATTCTCAGTGCATCATGGAGATTTTCTCATGTACTCATGCATATTTTCATGTGGTTTTGGTGAGATTTTAATTATCAACCCCATGGAGGGTCGGTATGATTCTCCAATTGAGTGCTAGCGAGCAGACTTGCCAGCACCTCATTGTTGCATCGTGATAACCAATGGGCATGATGCACTCCTGGATCAGAGATCATGCAATATCAGTCTTCAGAGGGTTAAATCAGCATGTGGTTCATAGGGGTTAAAAATGACGTCATGGTCAAGTAAAGGTGGGACAAAATCTGGGATGTTTTTAGGACTGAAATTTAACCTTGTATGCCCTTGTATGCCAGGACAAGGATATGGTGACCCCTGCCACTATACACATACAAAATATGGCATTGAAATAACCATACCTTGTCCTAAACTGGCCAGACATCCACCATTATTTTCATAGAAATTCCTTGTACATTTGTGTACCACCGTACTGCCACTTGGGGCTTCTTGTAAAAACTACACTGGTTCATTGCAATACAATAATGGGATTCATTGTTTAGTTTTACAAGGATCCCTGGTAGATTCAACAGTTATTATTTTCAATGTAGATCAATAAACCAAGGCTGACTTATCAGAGATGATGTTGATAATATATAACTAGTCCATTGTGTGGTTGCTCAAATGGGCAAGATACATGATTGAACCTTACATTCCTAATGTTTAAGAAAATGGGGACATTTCAAGAACAATCATAAATAGATGACTGTCATACTAAGTCTGTATAAACCTCAATTTGAATATAATTATAGCTACCTCTCTCTATATAGGGTTAGCTGCCTGTTCATGGTATTTGTATTTGGGAAATGGGCGTCCATTTTACCTTCTAGATGGTAGTCAAAGGAATACGCTGCGGTTAAATGCACCGGAATGACAACATCCACTTACTATGAACACTCATGTTGCACTTGGAGTTATCCCCTTTGATATCTACCTCACAAAGAATTGGCCAGCTGATGTAAAGTCATGAAAACTGGAAACATGGTGCAAGTCTAACCGCTGCTGTTTATAACTATATATTTCTACCATTCACTGTAAAAAAATGTCGTTGAAGTAACAAAGGATTCCTCGTGCATTCCTTGTGCCAAAGTTGCCAGAAATCTGTTATTTTCACAGAGATGTCGTTGTTTTCACAGAAATTCCTTGTACCACTGCACTGCCACCTGGAGATTGTTGTAAGAATCACACTGGCTGCCTGTTGTATAATTACGGTGGTTCACTGTTCAGTTTTACAAGGATCCCTGGTAGATTCAACAGTTATTATTTACAGTGTGCATTTAACCCTTCAAAGACCTTCTATACATCAATGCACTGTGTCCATTGGACTGCATGATGCATGGGTGCAGGAACTTGTCAGGAATGCATTCATGCATCATGCACATGGTTGATACACCCAGAATGGTGAAACAATGAGGTGCCGCTGAACAGAATGGCCAGCTTTTCATTGGTGACTCTATGCCACAGACAGGAGTGTGTGGCTGGCAAGGTCATTTTTGGCCAAAATCCCTCTCACTAAGGGTCTGGTTTTGGTCAAAATCCCTCTCACCAAGGACCACTTTTCTCATAATTTGACCCCGCACGTCCAAATAAGTCCAGGTTTTCGGGATTTTCATCAAAATTTCTGCCAAATATGGTCAGTTTTGATAAAAATTCTGCACATCAAGGGTAATTTCAAAATAAAAAACTTAACTGTGTATATTTTTACCAAAATCCCTCTCACCAAGGGTCACTTTTGGCCCAAAATCCCTCTCATCAAGGGTAAGGGTTGTCAGAGGCCCACCCGCACACTCCGTCAAAAGAAATCTGAGTGTCCCCCCAGGGGTGCTGCATCATGAACCTGTGAACAGTCCACTAGAGCTGTATTTACTCAGTAAATCCGGAATCACATCAACTTGTTTACTCTATAAACAAGAGTTGTCATTTTTTTTTGGTACAAGTAAATGTAGCATCCAGCTCCTGAATGTCCCAGCTGAGTTCATCATAGAGTAATTACACCTGATTATCTAGATCCTCCTGGGTGCATCAGGTCCATTGGTCTGAACGCTACACCAAGTGCTGCTGAGCTAACCCTCAATTATCCATAGCCGTCCTTTTAAGCGACGGAGTCTTGAATAAGCGCTGATCCCGAAATCAATCTTAAGCACTAAAAACATAAGCGCCTGTCTCAAATAATGGCCGGAGGTAGAGAGGTATTGAAATTAATGAGCGCCCCGGTGCCTAAACAGACCACTACGGTAATCTTGCATCCTGACAACCAATGAGCATCAGCTTTTACAGAGTTAATTCATTGTTGGTTGTCATGATGCATCATGTTACTAGACACCTAACGACCCTAGATGGGCATGATGCATTGATGCACCCCCTGGACCTTCAGCTTTATGAGGGCTGCTAACGAATGATTGCATCATGCCAATTGGTCGGCATGATGCATAGCCTGTAACTCACCAGGGCTACATTTCATGCGTCATGCCGACCCTACAGGGTTGATAAAACCCTGTGGGTTGGCATGATGCACCAATGAAGTGTTTGCGAGCAGTCTCACCAGCACTTCATTGATGCATCATGACGACCATTGGGCATGATGCACTCCTACACCAGCGGCCCTTAATGGTTTTAACGGTCAATTTTACAATAGTAATACTGCAGGTCAAACAGCAGTGAATGGCTCATTATTTGGGGCTCTCCATTGATAAAGTGTAAACATTGGATAATGAAAAATGACCCGTAAAGGGTTCATTTTCCCTTTCATAATACTTGGCTGAGTTTATCCCATAATAACATTCCTCCGTATAAACATGACACGATCTGTTCTGCACCCTGACCACCTCTGACATCTGCGTACTCCACCAAGGTAATTAATGGAGCATACAGACTTGGGTTCCAAGGAAACATGAATGTATCCAGGTGACAGTTTCACTATCCAATGCCATGGAAATAAATCAGCAACAAAGATATTTATAAAAGCACAACATTTCCCCCCTTTTGACGCACCAGTGCAGTGTGGGTGAGTCACTCAATGGTGGGCCCGATTTTTAACGTATTGAATTGATAGTATGGGAGTAGGGTAAACCTTTGGAAATAGAATGTTGGAACCCCTGGAAGTGTAATGGCTGAAAATAAAAGAATTTGGTAATTTTGGCATGATGAATCCAATTCCGTTAGGCTCAAAAAGTGAAGCATCACAACTGTTCAATATCCATCGATTACTTTTCCTTGAAAAAAAATGCAGCCAGTGCGAGTTACTCAGCAGGGCTGAACCCACGCATCATGATGACCGATGATGTATCATGTCAATGAATGACCGATGATGTATCATGACAATGAATGACCAATGATGTATCATGTCAATGAATGACCGATGATGTATCATGTCAATGAATGACCGATGATGTATCATGTCAATGAATGACATTTGATGTATCATGTCAATGAATGACCGATGATGTATCATGTCAATGAATGACATTTGATGTATCATGTCAATGAATGACCAATGATGTATCATGTCAATGAATGACCAATGATGTATCATGTCAATGAATGGCCGATGATGTATCATGTCAATGAATGACATTTGATGTATCATGTCAATGAATGACCAATGATGTATCATGTCAATGAATGACCAATGATGTATCATGTCAATGAATGACATTTGATGTATCATGTCAATGAATGACATTTGATGTATCATGTCAATGAATGACATTTGATGTATCATGTCAATGAATGACCAATGATGTATCATGTCAATGAATGACATTTGATGTATCATGTCAATGAATGACCAATGATGTATCATGTCAATGAATGACATTTGATGTATCATGTCAATGAATGACATTTGATGTATCATGTCAATGAATGACCAATGATGTATCATGTCAATGAATGGCCGATGATGTATCATGTCAATGAATGACATTTGATGTATCATGTCAATGAATGACCAATGATGTATCATGTCAATGAATGACCAATGATGTATCATGTCAATGAATGACCAATGATGTATCATGTCAATGAATGGCCGATGGTGTATCATGTCAATGAATGACATTTGATGTATCATGTCAATGAATGGCCAATGATGTATCATGTCAATGAATGGCCGATGATGTATCATGTCAATGAATGACATTTGATGTATCATGTCAATGAATGGCCAATGATGTATCATGTCAATGAATGGCCGATGGTGTATCATGTCAATGAATGACATTTGATGTATCATGGTGATGAATGACCAATAGTGTATCATGTCAATGAATGACATTTGATGTATCATGTCAATGAATGACATTTGATGTATCATGGTGATGAATGACCAATGATGTATCATGTCAATGAATGACCAATGGTGTATCATGTCAATGAATGACATTTGATGTATCATGTCAATGAATGACATTTGATGTATCATGTCAATGAATGACATTTGATGTATCATGTCAATGAATGGCCAATGATGTATCATGTCAATGAATGACATTTGATGTATCATGTCAATGAATGACATTTGATGTATCATGTCAATGAATGACCAATGATGTATCATGTCAATGAATGACCAATGATGTATCATGTCAATGAATGACATTTGATGTATCATGTCAATGAATGGCCGATGGTGTATCATGTCAATGAATGACATTTGATGTATCATGTCAATGAATGACCAATGGTGTATCATGTCAATGAATGACATTTGATGTATCATGTCAATGAATGACCAATGGTGTATCATGTCAATGAATGACCAATAGTGTATCATGTCAATGAATGACCAATGATGTATCATGTCAATGAATGACCAATGATGTATCATGTCAATGAATGACATTTGATGTATCATGTCAATGAATGACATTTGATGTATCATGTCAATGAATGACCAATGATGTATCATGTCAATGAATGACCAATGATGTATCATGTCAATGAATGACATTTGATGTATCATGTCAATGAATGACATTTGATGTATCATGTCAATGAATGACATTTGATGTATCATGTCAATGAATGACATTTGATGTATCATGTCAATGAATGACCAATAGTGTATCATGTCAATGAATGACCAATGATGTATCATGTCAATGAATGACATTTGATGTATCATGTCAATGAATGACATTTGATGTATCATGTCAATGAATGACCAATGATGTATCATGTCAATGAATGACCAATGATGTATCATGTCAATGAATGACATTTGATGTATCATGTCAATGAATGACATTTGATGTATCATGTCAATGAATGACATTTGATGTATCATGTCAATGAATGACCAATAGTGTATCATGTCAATGAATGACCAATGATGTATCATGTCAATGAATGACATTTGATGTATCATGTCGATGAATGACATTTGATGTATCATGTCAATGAATGACCAATGATGTATCATGTCAATGAATGACATTTGATGTATCATGTCAATGAATGACCAATGATGTATCATGTCAATGAATGACATTTGATGTATCATGTCAATGAATGACATTTGATGTATCATGTCAATGAATGACATTTGATGTATCATGTCAATGAATGACCAATGATGTATCATGTCAATGAATGACATTTGATGTATCATGTCAATGAATGACCAATGATGTATCATGTCAATGAATGACATTTGATGTATCATGTCAATGAATGACCGATGATGTATCATGTCAATGAATGACATTTGATGTATCATGTCGATGAATGACATTTGATGTATCATGTCAATGAATGACCAATGATGTATCATGTCGATGAATGACATTTGATGTATCATGTCAATGAATGACCAATGATGTATCATGTCAATGAATGACATTTGATGTATCATGTCAATGAATGACCGATGATGTATCATGTCAATGAATGACATTTGATGTATCATGTCGATGAATGACATTTGATGTATCATGTCAATGAATGACCAATGATGTATCATGGTGATGAATGACATTTGATGTATCATGTCAATGAATGACCAATGATGTATCATGTCAATGAATGACATTTGATGTATCATGTCAATGAATGACCAATCTTGTATCATGTCAATGAATGACATTTGATGTATCATGTCAATGAATGACCAATGATGTATCATGTCGATGAATGACATTTGATGTATCATGTCAATGAATGACCAATGATGTATCATGTCAATGAATGACATTTGATGTATCA
Organism: Acholoe squamosa; assembly: GCA_949317995.1. Taxonomy (NCBI): domain Eukaryota; kingdom Metazoa; phylum Annelida; class Polychaeta; order Phyllodocida; family Polynoidae; genus Acholoe; species Acholoe squamosa. Next base: position 1,914,260 of record OX439048.1, read on the forward strand.
TGTCAATGAATGACCGATGATGTATCATGTCAATGAATGACATTTGATGTATCATGTCGATGAATGACATTTGATGTATCATGTCAATGAATGACCAATGATGTATCATGTCAATGATTGACATTTGATGTATCATGTCAATGAATGACCAATGATGTATCATGTCAATGAATGACCAATGATGTATCATGTCAATGAATGGCCGATGATGTATCATGTCAATGAATGACCAATGATGTATCATGTCAATGAATGACATTTGATGTATCATGTCGATGAATGACATTTGATGTATCATGTCAATGAATGACCAATGATGTATCATGTCAATGATTGACATTTGATGTATCATGTCAATGAATGACATTTGATGTATCATGTCGATGAATGACCAATGATGTATCATGTCAATGAATGACATTTGATGTATCATGTCAATGAATGACATTTGATGTATCATGTCAATGAATGACCAATGATGTATCATGTCAATGAATGGCCGATGATGTATCATGTCAATGAATGACCAATGATGTATCATGTCAATGAATGACCGATGATGTATCATGTCAATGAATGACCAATGATGTATCATGTCAATGAATGACATTTGATGTATCATGTCGATGAATGACCAATGATGTATCATGTCAATGAATGGCCAATGATGTATCATGTCAATGAATGACCAATGATGTATCATGTCAATGAATGACATTTGATGTATCATGTCAATGAATGACATTTGATGTATCATGTCAATGAATGACCAATCTTGTATCATGTCAATGAATGACATTTGATGTATCATGTCAATGAATGACATTTGATGTATCATGTCAATGAATGACCAATGATGTATCATGTCAATGAATGACCAATGATGTATCATGTCAATGAATGACATTTGATGTATCATGTCAATGAATGACATTTGATGTATCATGTCAATAAATGACATTTGATGTATCATGTCAATGAATGACCAATGATGTATCATGTCGATGAATGACATTTGATGTATCATGTCAATGAATGACATTTGATGTATCATGTCAATGAATGACCAATGATGTATCATGTCAATGAATGACCAATGATGTATCATGTCAATGAATGACATTTGATGTATCATGTCAATGAATGACATTTGATGTATCATGTCAATGAATGACCAATCTTGTATCATGTCAATGAATGACCAATGATGTATCATGTCGATGATTGGGCACTCCTGGATTAGCGTCCCTTAAAGCGTTATGGACTTGAGTGCACTTTGAATAGACTAACTGTAAATGACTTGTTTTAGTCATCTTGGCGAAATATCACTTTCAGATACATCATACCCTTGGATTGTGTTAGCCTCTTATCGGTAGTTGTTAAAAAAAAGGGATAAAATGGCTAGAATAATAAAAAATATACACTCCCAAGAATGAATCCAATGCTGAATCTTATAATGATAATAAAACACAAATTATTTCTTTGTATTCAAGACTCAGACATTTTTGGTAAATGTGAGAAACATTTTACACAAGTTTGACAGAATGAGGAAACAATCTCAGAGTTATGTGTCTGGCAATGAAATATTTTCTATAGCTAACTTAAATGTTTGGTGTCAGGTTCTTTATCTTGTAAATGGGCTCATAGCAATTTTGCAAATGAGTGAAGTTTCCATCAAGTAAAGTAAAATGTACGATAAAGTGACACTGCACAGAAACCTTCTATTAGGTTAAATATTGACACTTGTCGACGGGGTGCATTTTGGCATACCATGCACGATTCAGACCATCCAAATATGCTGTCATGAAAAGAAGGGTAGTGGTTGCCGTTAATGATGTTATAATAAAAGGAAATGAATATATGTATCTATACATTTCAAATTGATATAACGTATGTGTTTACCATTACAACTGGTGGGTACGAAAGTGATAGTATATATTGTTGTTATTGTTTGTTTGTTCTCTATTTTTTCCTAGTAAGGCTTGTGTGGGTTTCCGATAAATGTTTGACTCCTTCCTCACCATTCCGGTTGTAGGCCTGGGTTGAAAGGTCCCGGATGAAGATCACCGGCCTGGGATAAAAGCATGGTAAAAGATGGGCTCAGATTAGAAATGGTGGATAACACTTTGAATGATATTAAATGTTTAAAATTATCATTAATTCTTAATAATCATCAAGGTAAATTGGGCCTCTTTAAGGCCCTGCTTGGAAGTCCAATCTTTTTGGTTCTGGTTGTATCTCACATCCAAATCTTGTTAATTAATGTATGCATATACAAATTACAAGACGTTTTTGGAAAGACTTTTATTGGGTCTAATATATATATATATATATATATATATATATATATATATATATATATATATATATATATATATATATATATATATATATATATATATATACAGCTCAAATTCAAAGATGAAAATGTCCTTTCCAAACCAACTCTCAGCCAGAAGTTGGGAACTTGCTTGGTAAGGTATCTTTATCTCTGTACAAGTCTGGAACAGATCTGTGGGGAGCCTAACAGTCTGAAGTCAGTCTGTTAGGAGGACATTTCTTAACAATACGCATTAAAACTGGCTAAGAAATACCTCCCAGTGTGTCATAAATCGTTACCCTAATCACAATGACATGGTTTATGCTTCTCTGTTGACCAATGCTGAACATCGCTGAATCTTGTTGCACATCTCTCACTTATGAGTGTGATTTTAGGTGAAGCTCCACTACGCGATTTGTTGCTACATTCTCATGGAATGTTATCCCTATAGTGCCTAAGGTATAGGGTGTTGACATTCCAATATTGTAAAAATGAGATTCAAAATTGTAAACATGAGATTTCAGGGGTCATTTCATGGGTGATCTCTCTCCTTGTGTGCCATATTTACAAACTAACCTACACCTGCATAGATCGCAGGGTCTTGTACTGTAAAGATCAAACCTGGCTGATATTGAGTTGCATAGAGTCATCAGTGTGAAAGTCTGCAATATTTACATTAGGTCAGCTTGATTTGGTAAACAAAAATATCTTTTTGACAACACAAGCATGCCTGAAATTTCACACAATGACATCCTAACATAAACAAATGGCTCCTTTAACATACAATTTCTACCTTGCAATGACAACAAATGCCACTTTGAGTCTTTGTTTGAGTCTCATTTTGTGAGAATAGCTGCGATTCTCTGCAGAAATCGTGTAGTGGAGCTTCACCTTAAGTACGATTTTCAGTGCCTAAGATTAATTTCAATACCCCAAGATGCACTAGTGAAGGTGGGAAAACCGGGTAATCCCATTACATAACACTGTTAATTAGGTGTGATAAACGAGACACTTAATTAGTGTCGGTACATACAACATACCATAGGTTAAAAAGGTTCATAATAACACGAGGTCGGTAACATACCAACACCGCTACACCCTTATACCCCCGGCACTTATTCGAGACCTGCGCCTATTTGAGACCCCAGCGCTGAAATAGACCCTTACGTTATATGTGAGAAGAAATGCAGCCTTTGTCGGAATATAGTGGATCTCCTATACTGTTAGCATCTCCTATACCTATCCTGTTGTCGAGTCTGATCTTGTTGTCATGTTAACAAACATTGCGTCATACGATACATGTGGTTAGATCATTTATCATTTTGTGGTTTGACACCTTAACATGTATCTACTCCTGACACCTTAACTCTTTAGCGGCCGCTAATGCATTAATGCATCATGCCCATTGGTCGTCATGATGCATTAATGCATCATGTCCATTGACCGTCATGATGCATTAATGCATCATGCCCATTGGTCGTCATGATGCATTAATGCATCATGCCCATTGACCGTCATGATGCATTAATGCATCATGCCCATTGGTCGTCATGATGCATTAATGCATCATGCCCATTGGTCGTCATGATGCATTAATGCAGCCCTGGTGAGTAACTCGATAAGGCTACATACATATACCATGCGAGCCCTACAGGGTGGACTCACGTAGGGTCGTCATGATGCTCCAATAAAGTGCTAGTGAGAAGACTCACCAGCACTTCATTGGTGCATCATGACGACCAATGGGCATGATGCACTCCTGCATTAGTTATCATGTATCCACTCCCAGGCTTACTTCAGGGGATTAGATTGTTCTATATTGGATAAAAACCAAGTAAAAGATTAAAATCCTATCAGTGTTTCAGAAATTCAGAGAAACCTCTCCTTAAAGCTGCTGGAGTAATGGGATTTAGGATGTCAGTCTAAATCACCATAGCACCCCACATAAAAGGTGCACCTCGTGTATGAGACGCACCCTGAGTTTAGGTGCATGATATAAGATGCCGATAGAGTCATATTATGAGGTGCTAGCACTGCTCTATTGGTTAAGATCCTAGCATTTAAGACGCACAACTACGTTTGACTGATTATTATGATTGAGGCACACCCAGTTTTCAGGCGTATATGTGCGGTATTATGGTATGTGAGAAATGACATGACTCAAATCCCAACGTCAGCAAAAATGGATAGGATTAATGTTAAATGAAAAGGTATTTCGGGTTTTCCCAAGTAGCAACAGGAGTTCAATAGTTTCTATATCTTAGTGTTTGAAAAGACTTTGAGTTGAGTTGACTAATTATCACTGATTGGATTATCATAACTACACTGTGGATTTAAGCTACTAAACTACTGGATATTATTGGACATATACACATGTACACATGAACAGTGCATATATGGGAAATGAATACGGTACCTGCATTTTAAAACGAGGAAAATGAGAGAGAGAGAGAGAGAGAGAGAGAGAGAGAGAGAGAGAGAGAGAGAGAGAGAGAGAGGAGAGATATTTGATTACCATGGATGTCCCTTCTTTGGAGGCTGTGCCCTGTACGTGAATTATAAAGGTTCCAATGCTATAATTCTTTATTATTTGTGAAATATTTATAATGGATCTATAGACAAACTGCTTTTCAGGATTTGCTAAAAGATAATTGCTCAACTATAATTGACAATGGACAGCAATGGATATGTGGGCAGAATCCACCTTGAAATCTTTCTGTAATAATAAACCAGGGAACAAATCAGAGGAGAAATTCAAATTAGCGAGTGTTGGACATGCATGGCCTTATATTCATTTTGTATATAGGTGTACTCTATTTTCTACAGTTCCCCCATATTACACATTCATAGACACTACCGTCCCTTAGATAACAGAAATAACTGATTTGGATATCCATTTACAAAAATGCAATTTCTCCAAGTCCCAAAATATCCCTTTTCAAAACTTAGTCTTAAGCATGTGGAATTTATTTCAAATGATTTTCACACTTAACATTATGAGAGAGAGAGAGAGAGAGAGAGAGAGAGAGAGAGAGAGAGAGAGAGAGAGAGAGAGAGAGAGAGACGCAAAAAAAAGCACAAACAAAACAGAGGGAGACGCAAAAAAAAAAAAAAAAACAAACAAAAACAATTTGGATATTTACGCAAATCTTAAAGCCTCCCTTTAATCAAGAAAGGTACGATAGAGAGTTCTCAGTTTGTCACCTCAAAGACCAAAGGAGATTTCTTAAAGAAGAAAGACAGACAGGGATGTAAGTTTTCAGAATTCTGTCTGATTTCAGAATTTCCCGCCTGACATACCTATGAATTAACCTTTCAGGTATGAAAGGTTTGTAGCATTTTACAATTGAGAATTTCCATCTGTATCTTCAGAAATTTTCATACACCCTGACTTACATCCCTGGACAAAGAAATCAAGAATCCTCTCCGCATATGTGATGCCCATATAAGGAGGCGTGTGTGCCTCATAGTCTAGGCAAAAAAAAAAAGAAGAAAAAAGTTGTGTTTCCAGCAAGCCGACCAACCCTCGCAAAATGGGGCCTTGATTTTTCTTTTTAAATTTTGAGAAATCTTTCAGCTTTTTATTATTATTATTATTATTATTATTATTATTATTATTATTATTATTATTATTATTATTATTATTATTATTATTATTATTATTATTATTATTATTATTATTATTATTATTATTATTATTATTATTATTATTATTATTATTATTATTATTATTATTATTATTATTATTATTATTATTATTATTATTATTATTATTATTATTATTATTATTATTATTATTTTTTTGTCTATTTTCCGTATTTCTTTTTTTGTGGTACATTTCATCAATATTTCTATGTGTCTCGAGTCTATAGCTCAACATGCATTTTTTTCACCTTTCATAGTTTTACCATAGAATCCATGGATATGGCATAGTTACCTATACATTTCCATCGAAATTTAAAAAGAAGAGCGAAAAAACAAACAAACCTACCGACCCTAAATTATTGAGCCATGTAACTGGAAACGCACAATTATTTTTTTAGCATCATTTAAGGTGCATGGTTTCCACCTCATCCTTGGTCCTGGCACTCTTATATTGATCCATATACAAACCTGCGTTCCCACTTTTCTAAAGCTACAGACTTTTCAACTGATTATTGGCTGAGAAAAACGCTGACTTTCGATTTGTTAAAAGTACCTGGTTTTTCTCCCAGAAGCGCTGAGATGTTCCTTCAGTGCTAGCCTGTCTCCCCCATTCCTCCTGGCCACATGCAAATAGCCGATAGGCTTCTAAATCTAAAGTCAAATCTATTTCAATCATACTCATTTCAGCATTAAACCTACCTCAGAAAGTTCTCTTTGTTTCACTTATGCACAAAATAACAATAACAGTTAGCAATAACCCCATAGTTTAGAAAAATACACCCATTTTCCTAGATTTCAGGGACATGCAAATTACCCTTAATTTTTGTGGTTTTCTTCTTCTTCTTCTTCTTCTTCTTCTTCTTCTTCTTCTTCTTCTTCTTCTTCTTCTTCTTCTTCTTCTTCTTCTTCTTCTTCTTCTTCTTCTTCTTCTTCTTCTTCTTCTTCTTCTTCTTCTTCTTCTTCTTCTTCTTCTTCTTCTTCTTCTTCTTCTTCTTCTTCTTCTTCTTCTTCTTCTTCTTCTTCTTCTTCTTCTTTTTTTTTTGGAAATGCAACGCAGGTGTGTGCAGTATCTACCAACAGAGTGCAGGAACTCGTTTCTCATCCCACACAAAGCAGCATCCAAATTGCTGCATATAATTATAAATTCACATTCCGTGTTAATTCTTGGATTACCCCCCCCCCTCCCCCCTGGGTGCAACTCCCTATATAAGGCGACATGCTGGTAATCAGGTACCTAGCCTTAACCACCTGATAACTACTGATAAGCTGCTCTTCTTGGACGCTGCATCAATCTTTAACCTAACACTTGACAACATGCAAGGTAAGGAAACTTCACCTTTAGCATTTTATTCATAAAAGGGGACTTTTATTCAGCTATCATGTGAATGTTTCTGCTCTGGTGAGATGGTCATTTTCTTCTCACTAAGGGGCTGCATTTGAAGTGCTTAGTTTACTGCAGAGAGACAGTCAATATTGCAGGCGGCGATATCCTCTAGAGAATATTGCGATTATAAACTTTATAAGAACTTATGAACATAATAATTTATAGGATGGATTGTCCAGCATTATAGTCTTATATAAGCGGGTCCACAATGTATACCCAGACAAAAAAAAAAGTGTTTAGATCATTTGTAAACATGATGACTAATTTTCTTTGGTTGTTTTGAAAACTCGTATTGGACATACTAAATAAGCGCACATTATATGTCCTCTTTTCGGTCAGAATTTAGGCTAAAAACGCCTATATCATGAGGTGAATCTTCACTCATTTTCAATAGAGAGTGTCTGCCTGTCGCTCCGAATCAGCCTCTTTAAAAAAAAAGCTTTTCGTTTTTCAGGGATACTTTTTTTTAACTCTAAACTTTTACAAGTAACAAAAAAGGATCGTAATTTCCACAGGATCCAGATCGACCAAAGCCTTCTAATGAATTTAACGACCGATATTTCTACATCAATAATTTCCAATGCCAATTGGGCATATATAAAGCGGGAGAATACATCATATGACCACGAAAAGATCATAAATTTTGATGAATGACCCTCCTGCATGGAGTTTTATTCACAAGTTCTAAAGGGAAAAAGGAAATCTATCTGTGTGCGAAGATCTATCTGAGCATCTGAGTAATCATTTCCGTTGCTATTCCAAACAGGTTGTGCGATAGATGACTCACAAAATGACCTTCAAAATACAATTATATTCAAAGTGAGATTGTCAGAAGGGTCGGTTATTTCAAATTGGCTTGGCTTTATGACATAGACATATTTGAGCGAATCCAATTCAGATTGCATGTCATTTCTTGCTGCATAGGTGATGCGACTGAATAGATGTCATAATCTCAATATTTGACGATAAGAGAGAGAGGGTGCAGAGAGGTCAGTGCTACTGAATAGCCTGTCACATTTCAGGGCATAGGTGCTTGCACATTCCTTGCCGGGACGGTATACTTGTTTAATTGAAAATCGATTTTTGATCACATAATATTATGATGTAGAAGGAATTTCTTTCCGACTTTCACTTAGATAGAGCTCCCTGTTTAAAAAGGAAAGGCACCCAGGAATATATAACGTGCTAAAGAAACTGCTTGAAGGAAAACATGGAAAAGTAACTTTCAAACTTTTATTGGGAAAGAATCGATAAATTTTGACCCTTCTTGTAATTTCTTGTAATCTTTTATTAATGTGGTCCATTTTCAAGTAGTTGCTTTTGAGGATATTCTTCTTTAGACAGCGTTTTTTTTGTACTAAACTTGAAAAAAACTGTATTTCAGTAATAATGAAACCTATTTTGGTGATCACTCTTGACGTCTTTAGACGTTTGGAAATTTGTTGAGCACACTTTCCTTTACATGCCTATTTTTGTATTTCAACAGTCACCCTAAGGCAATTTTTTTTTGTTCTCTGAAAAAGTTCATTCTCTTGAATTAAGATGTCTCAATATTTGTTTAATTTTACCTTACAGTCAACAAGAAAAAGGGATTTAAAAGAAACTTGGCCAGTCTATAGAATTTTTGAGCTATATTATGATAAAAATTTCTTTTTTTCTTTGAAAAAGACAAAACTAGTCTTTTTGTGCATTACCAGAATTTTATTAGTCTTACTTTCTAAAAGTATTAAACTAAACATTTGTTAATTTTTATTTTGCAGTCATGAAGCCTCTATACATCCTGCTGGGTATCGCCATGTGTGGTATATCGGTCTACCTCCCCGGTCACTCCAGCTCCGTTGGCCCGTGTGTGGACTGTGAGGGTTCCAGGCCTGTGGGACGGTGGGGACGGGATGGGGGACATCTACCTCATGAAGAACAGGCCGTGCGGGTTGTACAAGCGGACAAACTTAACACACTTCTGGGACATATTGTGACTACTCTACATGTCTGTGAGGTAAATGGAGTAATGTTATCCAACTTCCTGTACAAGGAAAAAAAAAGTTGTTTTCAGCATAATAAGAGTCTTAGGAATGCTTTTAAAAATATGTCATACCCTTTGCTTAGGGGGATAAAGCATCTTTTTCTTTTTAAAAATGAAAACTTTATCCTTTTTAGAAATGAAATATCATAAAGGTTCCTCACAGCATTTCTTCTTTTATCTAAAAGCCTTCAAAGAGATAAAGGTGATATTAGGATTCCATGCACTTTGAATTAGAATTTATCTAAAATGTTCAAGGCATTTAGGTACTTTTGTCTAAAATTTAAAAAAGACAGATCTATTTTAACAATTGCTATATGAATTATTAATGATTTTAAAAATTTTCTGAATGTCTGTTACAGGGTAGGACGGTTGATGAGAGCAGACCTGGACCGCGCTTTGTGAACTATGACATGCTTCCACGATACAGCCTCTGTCCTCATAATGTAAGTATAACATGTGTCTTAATGTTTACCATTAAACCCACCTATGTAGCAGCTTCGAAAAAAAAACTTGAAATATTCCGGAAATATTTGAAAAGGGTTTGTATCAAAGAGCTATCTTGCACATTGGAAATATTGGCTAAGAAAAAGGTTTGTTTCTCAACAAATGTTATTATGATATTTATACATTGTTGTGAATACAGATGTCGGTGACATTAAAGACGTACACAGAGGACCTGGCATCAATCCAGTCGATGATGTTGACCCTGTATTATCCTGATATAAATTATTATATATCATGTTTTATTTGTTGTTACAGATGACAGTGATATTAAGGATGTACATGGAGGACCTGACATCCACCCTGTATTATCTTGGTATAGATTGTTATATAATGTTTACATTATTCATTAATACAGATGTCGGTGACATTAAAGACATACACGGAGGACCTGATGTCAACCCCGTATTATCTTGGTATAGATTGTTATATAATGTTTACATTATTCATTAATACAGATGTTGGTGACATTAAAGGCATACACGGAGGACCTGACATCAACCCCGTATTATCTTGGTATAGATTGTTATATAATGTTTACATTATTCATTAATACAGATGTCGGTGACATTAAAGACATACACGGAGGACCTGACGTCGACCCTGGCATCTTACACCACCTTATTACGACTCATGGCACACACAGAGGCCGTCTACCAATCAGAAGTCAGTGACAGCGACCCGTCCTTCAGTCGGCTGGCTAACCTGACTCAGACGGCTGCATGTGGACTGCGGCTCAGTGTGGGGGTGGGCCGGCTGTGTGACAAGAGGGTCCCACCTACACAGGCACCCCTACAGACACACGAAAGGTTCTGGTGGGACATTAAGATCGTGGGGGATTTAAAGGTGTTTGTGCTTAGCGCCAAGCAGTGTTTGGTTCATTGGGAGACACGGGGGATATGGCATAGGAGGCAGATGTGGCTAACACTCAGTTAAGGTGGATGGCATACATGGGACAAGAGTAGCTAAATTTACACCAAAATCTAGTTGCAACATTCAAATTCCATATTCTTTCAAATGATGATGAGAAAATATAGGGGCCCCTGGCAATTTTTAAAGATATTCAACCATGAATATGCTGTGAAGATACTATAGGTTTATACAACATTTCATAATGATATGTGTAGAATGACATTAAAGAGTAGCTAAATGTCTGTATAACTTTCTCAGGTATTTTTTTGAAAATGCTGCTAAATACCTGAGAGTGTTATCATGTATGTTAAAGTAAACACACATCGTATCAAGTGTTCAATAAATCATATTCAATGCTGAAGTGGCCATGGCATTGCAGACAAGTGGGAGAGGAAAATATGGATAACTTCCATCACTGGATCTATATAATAGAAACAAAATAAACACAATTTAATCACATTCTTTCACTTTGATTTTATTTGTACAAGTGTGGTCCAACAAAGACATTCTACTGTGGCTAGTTGTAGATCCTCCAATACCCACTAGGGGTCAGTCGTAACCACTCATGTTTATTATTCCTTCCTCATTCCTTTTCCACACACTAACATTACAATTTGATCTTTTCCTGATTGTAATAGTCTCTTTTGAATGATTAAAAGGATAAAAGCCATCGCGATTTATAGGCCTGGTCCCACTGTGTCGGTCAGGTGTTTTTTTCCCTTGCATTCCCCCCCTTTTTTTGGGGAGGGGGGACATGTCCTCTATATATTCTTCTTCACACACTGTAATAAAAATGTTGTTGAAATAACAAAGGATTCCTGGTCCCAAAGTTGCCAGAGATCCACTGTTATTTTCACATAGATGTCATTATTTTCACAGAGATTCCTTTTTACCACCATGCTGCCACCAGGAGCTTCTTTTAAAAACTGTTAAATATATGCGATCTAACCTATTGTATAATGTTGTGGCGGCAAAATATTTTGCCGGGTAACTTCCGGTCTATATAGTAACTTCCGGTATTAAAATAAACCGCGGTACTTCACCGGTGCTATTCATCAAGACAGCATGGCCTCAGACGTGTTCCTTTATATGTAGTTTTCTCACCATGAATATCAACTGCCCCCCTTTTGTATAATTACAGTGGAACACTGTCGAGATTTACAAGGATCCCTGATAGATTCAAAATTTATTTGTTGTGCACTGCCACTGATGAAACCAAATTACTTAAAGTTGCTAGAATATCATATGACATTTTAGCAACTTTAGGTGGTATCAACTGAGCTTATTGAATAGCCATTTCAAGCAATCAGAAACTTGCTTAAACCCAAACATTCATTCAGTGAAGTGGGGATTTTCATTGCACTCAATAGTAGGACAGAGCAGATTGGATGGTACACTCTCAGCCCCAAAGTTGCCAGAGATCCACTGTTATTTTCACATAGATGTCATTATTTTCACAGAGATAAAAAAGCCATCGCGATTTAAAGGCCTGGGCCCACTGTGTCGGTAAGGTGTTTTTTCCCCCCGCATTTTTTCCCCTTTTTTTCGGGGAGGGGGGGGGGACATGTCCTCTATATTCTTCTACATCACACTGTAAAAGAAATGTTGAAATAACAAAGGATTCCTTGTCCCAAAGTTGCCAGAGATCCAATGTTATATTCACATAAAAGTCTTTATTTTCATAGAGATTCCTATTAGACCACTGTAATAGGTACAGGCAATTCACATCGAGGCATTGGATTTGTATTAACAGCAACTCCTACTGTTTTAAAAAAATAGAAGCAATCTACTGCAAAACCCTTGCCCCAGTCTAACAGTGTATACGATAAGGCCTAAAGAAGAAATGTTGTGTTCAGGTAACATGGCACAAAAAATTAGGATAGGTAGGTCGGATTTTTTAAAAGATTTCTTTTTAGATCTTTTGCTACACAGTGATTTAAGAACTAATGAGCCATTAAAACTGTTAAGATCTTAGTTATCTAAAGGTAGCTGGCTTCCTCGTTAAAACTGAAGAGATCTTAGTTATCTAAAGGTAGCTGCCTCCCTCATTAAAACTGTAAAGATCTTAGTTTTCTAAAGGTAGCTGCCTCCCTGGTTTAAACTGTAAAGATCTTAGTTATCTAAAGGCAGCTGCCTCCCTGGTTTATACTGTAAAGATCTTAGTTATCTAAAGGTAGCTGCCTCCCTGGTTTAAACTGTAAAGATTTTAGTTATCTAAAGGAACCTGCCTACCTGGTTTAAACTGTAAAGATCTTAGTTATCTAAAGGTAGCTGCCTCCCTGGTTTAAACTGTAAAGATCTTAGTTATCTAAAGGCAGCTGCTTCCCTGGTTTAAACTGTAAAGATTTTAGTTATCTAAAGGAACCTGCCTACCTGGTTTAAACTGTAAAGATCTTAGTTATCTAAAGGTAGCTGCCTCCCTGGTTTAAACTGTAAAGATTTTAGTTATCTAAAGGAACCTGCCTACCTGGTTTAAACTGTAAAGATCTTAGTTATCTAAAGGTAGCTGCCTCCCTGGTTTAAACTGTACAGATCTTAGTTATCTAAAGGTAGCTGCCTCCCTCGTTAAAACTGTAAAGATCTTAGTTATCTAAAGGTAGCTGCCTCCCTGGTTTAAACTGTAAAGATCTTAGTTATCTAAAAGTAGCTGCCTCCCTGGTTTAAAACTGTGAAGATCTTAGTTATCTAAAGGTAGCTGCCTCCCTGGTTTAAACTGTAAAGATCTTAGTTATCTAAAGGTAGCTGCCTCCCTGGTTTAAACTGTAAAGATCTTAGTTATCTAAAGGTAGCTGCCTCCCTGGTTTAAAACTGTGAAGATCTTAGTTATCTAAAGGTAGCTGCCTCCCTGGTTTAAACTGTAAAGATCTTAGTTATCTAAAGGTAGCTGCCTCTCTGGTTTAAAACTGTAAAGATTTTAGTTATCTAAAGGTAGCTGCCTCTCTGGTTTAAAACTGTAAAGATCTTAGTTATCTAAAGGTAGCTGCCTCCCTGGTTTAAACTGTAAAGATCTTAGTTATCTAAAGGTAGCTGCCTCCCTGGTTTAAACTGTAAAGATCTTAGTTATCTAAAGGTAACTGCCTCCCTGGTTTAAAACTGTAAATATCTTAGTTATCTAAAGGTAGCTGCCTCCCTGGTTTAAACTGTAAAGATCTTAGTTATCTAAAGGTAGCTGCCTCCCTGGTTTAAAACTGTAAAGATCTTAGTTATCTAAAGGTAGCTGCCTCCCTGGTTTAAACTGTAAAGATCTTAGTTATCTAAAGGTAGCTGCCTCCCTCGTTAAAAACTGTAAAGATCTTAGCTATCTTCCTTCCTGGGGCTATGAGCTTTGATTTGATATCAAGTTCTTAATACCTAACCGTTCAACCCAATTTCCAATTAATTAATTTCTAGTTCATACCAATGTGCCGAGGTAGGGTTTAGATCAGTAGGATATGAACAGGTCCATGACTTTAAAGACATTCCCCACCCTTAACTTCATGACAGCCCAGATAAAATGGCTTAAAGGGTGACAGAACAAAAAGCAGAATTCATTTGAACATCTTTATTAACATTGATAAAATTCACGATAATTGCAGATCGTGCGACAATGAATCTTTATCTCTGTATGAATAGAAGACGCATTGAGCTTATTATTTACAATGAACCCCATAAAGCCTCTAGGTTAAATAAGTAATTCTTCAATTCATTATACGTTGGCTAATACAATGAACACATTGGGTTATATCTGGAATACTTAGAATATTACCGTTTCAAGGAGACTTTGATACAGTGAATAAATTGGACAAACACAAGAAAAAAATAAAGCAAAACGTTACAATGAATATCACATTATATCTCATGTATATATGTTAGAATAACCGTTGAATCACAGATTTAGTGGTGTAAATATCTACACCAAACTCTGAATAAATAGCATGTATTCTGTAAGGCCCCTGTATGTATAATCCTGTTTAGCTATAAGAAATAACATTTTTAATAACGCAAATCTATTCTCTACGTAACCAAAAGGTTGTGTCAAACATCTGATTATGAGTACACTAATATACATATTAAATACTAAATGATGGTAAATACAATTAAAAATACTGTATGGATACTAATCTGACAAAATAATATCATAATGAGATTAGCATTATCATTGTCCCAAAATTTACAGATATGTCATGGCATGCCACCATTAAACCTGCTGATAAGAGATATATCACAAGAAAAATGACAGAATGAATAAATATTCAGATGGATAAACAAATAAATTATATTACAATAAATACAATATCTTATGATCATTATCAGTAAAAAATATCAAACCATACTATTGGTAGATTTTACCAATATTTTCCAAATACTTGGATGAAATAAGTATGATAAACTATGATAACCATATGGATGAAATAAATTAGACAAATATATAAATACATCAACTCCTATACTTGACTGCAGAGAGTAACATTTTCAAAAACCTTGATCATATCACAGATTCCACCATCGAGCACTGAAAACAGTAATTATATAAATACCCTGTTGTTGATAGCACCAAGAGTGAGTAAATGATTTGTTGATCACAGCTACCTTTTCTCTACCACCATTTGACCATTGGGGCGGCACTTATTGATAAGAGTAATGATGAAATGTTTGATAGTTTCTGAAATATTTGAACCCCCTTCCTTCTACCTTGAACAGTTAGAGATCAATCATATTCGTCCCCTTTCATGAAGGGCAACTTACACTAAAAATGGTCAAAGTTTTCTCCTTAGCCCACTTGAAAATCAATGAGGTCACTTAGTTATACCTTGGTCAGTAGACTGACCAGGACCCAGGGGGGGGGGGGACTCCCCTCCATCCCTACCCAGATATGTGGTCATGATTTGGAGGGATATGGGTCCTTTTTCAGCCTGTATGGAGGGGAATGGCGTACTCCCATATGGGTCTGTTTTTTTCAGGGTTTACACCATTATGGGTGTCATCTCTTGTTATTGGGTAGAGGGAAGGAGTATACAATTACACAAGGGTTCCAATGGATGCCTTAAATTATGGTTATTGTACACCAATATAAGGCATCCCCTGATAAGTATGGTAGTGGTTATCTCAAACAAATGAAACCTTAGAAGTGCACTTCTAATGATATTGGTAAGAGCAGACAATCTGATTGTTCTCTGTGTACAGCGTACCTACGCCATTATTAGTCATTTAGTCAAGCCGTACACTATTATGGGTTATATTTATTTACCCCGGGCCTACACCATTATGGGTCAGTCTCTCAGAGCCATGACCACACATCCGGGTAGGAAAAATTCAAGTGGCCCCCCGGGGACCAGGACCATGATCATGCATCATCTTGTTTTCCCCTTTACTACATTCAGACAATCATGACAACCCTTCAGATGAAGTCTTTACTCACATCAAATAATCATGATGCATGAAGGTAGCCCTGATGACTTAACCACCGGTGCTGCATTCATGAGGTCATGTGACCTCAATAAACTATTTCAGTGCAAACAAATCACCCCTGTGTAGACCACCTGTCCCTAGTCTGCCAGTGCCTCAGACACTGCCTTGCACTATGTACGAACACCTTTAAATCTGCCACAATCTTAATGTCCCACCAGAACCTCTCGTGTGTTTGTAGGGGTGCCTGTGTAGGGGGCGCCCTCTCGTCACACAGCCGGCCCACCCCCACACTGAGCCGCAGTCCACACGCAGCCATCTGAGTCAGGTTAGCAAGACGACTGAAGGATGGGTCGGTGTCGGTGACTTCTGATTGGTAGACGGCCTCTGTGTGTGCCATGAGTCGTAGTAAGGTGGTGTAGGAGGCCAGGGTTGACGTCAGGTCCTCTGTGTATGTCTTTAGTGTCACCGACATCTGTATTAATGAATAATGTAAACATTATATAACAATCTATACCAAGATAATACAGGGTCAACGTCAATGTCCTCCGTGTATGTCTTTAGTGTCACCGACATCTGTATTAATGAATAATGTAAACATTAATATAACAATCTATACCAAGATAATACAGGGTGGACGTCAGGTCCTCCGTGTATGTCTTTAATGTCACCGAAATCTGTATTAATGAATAATGTAAACATTATATAACAATCTATACCAAGATAATACAGGGTGGATGTCAGGTCCTCCATGTAGGACTTTAGGGTTACTGACATCTGTATTAAGGATCAAACAGTTTATATAGATTAAACCAAACTATACTTGTATAATACAGGGTGGACGTTAGGTCCTCCATGTAGGTGTTGAATATGGTAATTATAGCTTACGATAACTCGCCAGTGCTGCGCTAATGCATAATGATGATGGATTGGCATGATGCACTTATGCATCATGATGACCGATCGGCATGATTTACTCAGGCTGTAGTGCCACATAAAGGGTTATAGATTTAAGTAGGTGTAAACAATAGGATACAGGATATATATATATATATATATATATATATATATATATATTTATTTATATATATATATATAGTATAGAATAGCATCCTGTTTCCTTGGTTACATCTATCAAAGGGTGGTGGGAGGGGGGTAGGAGGCCTGTGGTTTGAACCCTAAACTCTTTAACCCTTTAAAGCCTCTGATGCAGGAGTGCATTATTCCCATTGGTAGGCATGATGCCTAAATGAAGTAATGGTGAGTCTGCTCCCCAGTACTTCATTGGAGCATCATGACGACCCTCCAGGTCCTCTTAAGGCGACCGCAGACAGGCCAGACTTGATCGGTATCTAAGGAGTGTGGTCCGGATCCGATCGGGAGTATCAAACATGTTTGATATTTTCAGACCCGATCGGATGCCCACGCAGACGCTCCCGATCGTCAGGATCGGCCGACCCAGTTGGGCCCGTCTGCGGTCAGCTTTAGGTTGAGCAGGATGCATTAATGTAGCCCTGGTGAGTAGGCTAACTTGTTAGGGGCATTAGACATGATGGATCAATGCATTTGCAGCCCTTAAAGGGTTAACTGGCCACAAAGTCTATATATAAATCCATTTCTTGTCCATAAGGTGCATTTATTTACTGTGTGTTTTGAGTAACTCATGTGGGCTACCTTCATTCACAATGTTACAGGTTGATATGCTCCCATAGGGTGAACCTGATGTACCATTTCACTACTAGCAAGTTACGCGCAAACACTGCATTGGTGCATCATGACATCATATGTACGTTAAGGGTTCGAGCATCGTGAGATCCTGTTAGGGTTCAGTAAGGTTACATACCATGTGGCAAGATGTGCAGCAGCTGGGGAAACCCGTATATATTTAGAAAGTTTGGCATTCCCAAATTCTAAGTGCAAATTAAAAAAATACAGAAAATACCAGAAGTTGATGGACCCTGCTGTGGGGGATGGTATCTTAAATGAGAAAATTAGCCTGACTTAGAGTTTCAGTTATGGGTCTTCTAGATTTAGTGCTTCTCTTATTTTAGATTTGAATATGATTATTCTACCATTAGTGACTTAATTCCTCAGTTATTTACAAATAATCATGCCCCAGGTTAATTTTCCTTTGTATTGCTCTAAAGCTCTGTAGTATTATAATATGCTAAACTTGTAGGGATGAATGAATCCTGTAAAAATGCACCATGTATGTGGAGTCTGTACTTAGGGATTAATGCATTAATGTATCATGCCCATGTTAATGCATTAATGCATCATGCTCAATCATAATCATGAATGCAGCCCTGGTGAGTCTACAGGGTCATCATGATGCATAAATGAAGTCTGGGTGACTCGACATGGTTGCACTATCACATCGAACAAACATCAGCCCTTCAAAAACCATTAATGCATCAACAACATCTTTTGGTCATTTTCCATGAATGCAGCTTGCCAGGGCAGCATTTGGATGACCAATGTACATGATGCATCAAAAGCGCCTTACATCCCTAAATGGTTAACTCGTTAAAAATGAAAGGTAACTTACAGTAGGACAGAGACTGTGTCTAGGAGGCAAGTCGTAGTTCACAAAGCGAGCCGCCGGGGTTTGGTCATCAATCGTTCTACCCTGTAATGAAAATGATGAATAAAATGTTATAATGGTCCAATCAAAAATTATTGTTCATATTTTGTAGAACTAAACCAATGTGACCTTCTATTATACCTTTTTCTCCAAAGATATCTTAAATACATGATAAATCTTAACTCGGTGTAGATTTGGAAATTTCTTTTTCTCTCTTACTTGAACCATGTACACATAGAATGAAATGGTCCCTCAAGATATACTATGTTCACACTGTATGGAAGATATTCAAGTATGAAATTAAAAGAAATCAGGAAAGAATTAAATAAAATTAACAAAAAAATTAAACATCATATAAAAATTCAACCTTCAAGTTAGAGCTGACACTTACAATTTTTTTATTCCTGACTTAAAATAACCACTTGATGATCAATTCTTGAATCTCAGGAATAACTGTTTGAGGAAAAGGCCAATTCTTACCTCACAGGCATGTAGTGATGTCTGTATATATCCCAGTAGCGTGTTAAGTTTTGCGGCTTGTACAACATGTAAGTCCTCCTCCCCCGCCACTCGGCTATTCCCCGGTCCTGGACCTCCCTGCCACCTCCCTGCTCTCCTGGACCCACTACAGTCCACACAGGGGGCCAGTGTACTTCCATAGGAGTCAGTACTAACAGGCAGAGTGGAGATACCACAGGCTGCTGTTACCAGCAAGATAAATGATAGTGTCGCGACTGCAAAATGAATGAAAAGGAACGCGTAAGGTAAAGAGCTCTATTGGAAAATTGATTGGTGAGTTATTTTATCATAATTTTGCTCTTTTTCAATAGCAGGTTATAACTATACAACTAAAGAACAAACTAATAATTATGTTTGACATTCATCTCTATCATTATTTGTCTGTTAAAGTATAAATTCTATATTTCCAACATGTATACACTTACTATTTATATAATGCCAATTATATGGGTACTATTGATACAGCAAAAACATAGAATAAGTCTCTGTTAAATCAACTGGAAAAGCTTTTGGAACATGATACGTGAGGAAAAAATGTTTGATATAATGATAATTCCAAAATATAGGCTATCTTAAATCCTAAATGATAATTTGTATGGCAATGACAGTAAATAGATCTTACCTTGCATTTTGATACAGATACTATCTTATCTTTGTTATGTATGTGTATCAGGCAGGGGTGTCCACTTATCAGTGCTTATCTCTCTGCCTATCATGTAAGTGAATAACCCCAGTGGACTTAATCCTCCTTATATACACTGAGGCACATATATGGGAAGGGGTGCTCATCTCATCATTAAAACTTCATGAAATTAGGATATATATGCAGCAATGGGACATTTTGGTAAGGATTGGCCACCCTGTAAACCCTGTTCATCTAGGTAAATAGCTGTCATACTGACGTATATAACATGGGGGAGGGGGATGACATAGAGTTAAGGGGGGTGTACCTTGAATGTGTGGGTGGTATTTGGGGAAAATCAGGGAAACTTTCACTTTTACAGAGGGTTGGTGATGTCAGGGAAGTGAGACTTTGGTTGTGTAAGCGAAATGACTACCGTGTCAGCTGTTTCATTGTTAGTTGTCGGAGCAAGGTGTTGGATCCTCCTATGGGGACATACCATAAAGGCTCGCTTCAACGCTGGAGTCTCAAATAAGCGCCGGATTACAGGGATATTGAAAACAACTTCGGGCACTAATGAAAATAGTATTCAAATAAGCTACTGTCTCGAATAAGGCCCAGGGGTACAGAGGTATGGAAATTAACGAGCGGCCGGGCACTTTAACGGGCCGCTACGGTAAGAGATACAGGAACATAGGAGAGGCACTCACGATAGCAGGGAAAGATGGGATGGAGGGGAAACCCACCAATGTTTCCTCATAAGCGGAATTACTTCCGCATAATGCAATAATACCATGAAACCTCCTCAAAAAGCCAAAACCTTGAGGGTGAGGCAAAATTAGGACCAGAACTTTTATCTAAGAACTCAACAACATTCAACTGACAGCAATGTGTTAGAAATCTTATAAGCCTCAAAGGTCTACCCCCTATTTTGAAAAAAAAGAAAAGAAAATAAACAAGCAAAATAAAAATAAATCACTGATTGTTTGATAAGCTGAATCAAACAATTTATAAAATTATAAAGTATAGAAAAATTCTATCGAATGAGCAGAAAATTCACCCGTCCGACCACAGTGGATCCAATGCTCCAAGGAGTAAGCTGTAAATAAAACCATGGGAGGGGGTGCGGGGGGTCCCAGGGCATAAATCTTACTCATTTATTCAGCAGGGTGCTTTTTGTGGTGTAAATTTAAATAGCCATTTAAAGACCGATATTGAAGCTTGCTGAACATCCTGTGTTCCAGAGTTAAACACCACTGTAATATGGTGCTCTCTTAAACTTTTGCTTCTTTCTCCTGTAGGGCGGGAATTTAACTTGTAGGTCCCCTCTTGTTCTGGTGTTTTCAGCGGGCTTCAGCTCCAGTTCTTGTGATCTCTTGTACTTGGGTATTTGGCATTCACATTCACAAAAAAAAACACATGTAATATTTATTAGAATTTTAGAAATTGATTGGTCATGTCACTTTATTAGATTTTGATTTTTTTTATTTGTCTGCTACATCATTTTCTGAACTTTTTAGGAATTAGCTTACCCATTTCCGTCCAGGAGAGATGCCCTGACAGATGTATACACCTAGATTCATGACGGGAAAATTAATCTCTGACTCAGGATATGATTGTGAATCAATAGATCTTTGAAAAGGTTTTTGTCTTTTCTACAAACTTTGCTGATATTCATGATATTTGAGTCACTTAAAACAAATAAGTGGATACTTTTCCTTGGGGGCTTGGTTTTATTTCCTTTTTTTCCTTTCCTGAAGCTCTTTCCCAGAACACACATCGTCTTCATTTTTTATTTCCATTTAACTATCAGTTATCATTAAGAGTTTTTTCTCAAGTAATCCGTGGAGTGAGTACATAGTAAATAATCTGACCACAACATGTCAAAGTACCAAACCACAGCATGTTACATTATGACAGTTCAAGGGTTGTGATGAAAACATGTCAGACGCTATCCAGGATAGAACTCAACATGTCCTGGAGGGCATTTCTCAACATGATATGACTGCATACAGATGCTACGACTTGAAACCTTCAAAATTAGAGTGGGTGACTATAGGTTCTGTACAATCACCATTTGTGACAGGATCTACGAAAAGGGACCTTATTTCAGTGGGAGCAAGGTCCCTTTTCCCAGTGCAGGTCACATTTAAAGTAATAATTGGTAGGGCAGTCATACCAGTACAATCATTGGTAACCACCAAATGCAGGGTTGTATATAATGGCTTTAGAATGTAGAATCCCACCATGATTTGAAGGGGTCTAGTTGTACCAACTTGAGAAATGCCTTCCTGTAGTGGATGATGGTTCAGTCCTACAGAATTACCCTTAAAGGTTTAAATCTGGGATCAATGTAATCATAATATATATATATATATATATATATATATATATATATATATATATATATATATATATATATATATATATATATATATATATATATATATATATATATATATATATATACACATATATATTGACTTCAAAGGGGCTCCTATGTTATGAAATCATCAATTAATGGACCCATGTGTTGACAGGCATTCTAGTCTAGTAAAATAAGTCAGCAAGTTCATAATGTGGACCTGCCAGCTCCATAACATTTGCACTCTTAGGATTCGGCTTTCCATTGTTGATCTAACCATGGATAGTAATGGTTACAAATTCTGGCCTTTTCAAATCAAAATGAATTTGCGCAGCCTGATTTTATTAAATTGCCTCTCAAATTAGCGATCCTAAAACACAGGACAATTAGTCTCAGTGATGAAATTCATTAACAGTTACATATAATATAATGTATTTGGAACATAAAAAACAATAGAAATATTCATTGCTTAGCCAGCTAGACAATTATTTAGGGAAATCCTTTTTTGTGCAGAGCTAGTTGTGATTCATATTGGTTTCACACGTAACCAAATTAATTTTACCTGATTTTCAACCTGACACCAGACTTAGATGTCCTATTTCGACCCTACCCTGAAATATTTTGATTACAGTTTCTCAGATTTTGTCATGCAGTAATGAAACCTTGTGGAGGTATGCATATGAAACCATGCTTTATATAGAAGAAAATAAGACTTTGTGAACGTGGAACCCTTGGGAACAATTTTACTCTGTTTAGTTTCAACAATAAAAGTTTCACTTTACAATGTCATGAATTCATTTATTCAATCTGTGTCGCCAGTTTCGTACTTTAAGTTAAAGTTAGCTGAGGAATATCACCTGTTTCAACACACATTATATGAGTTTTCAAAATAGATTTCAGCTGATTTGGGTTTTCATAGAATCCTAGAATCCTTCATATCTGTGAAATAGGGTGAATATATTGCAGGATCTCTGCTCTGAAAATAACTCAGAATGCACACATCTCTAAACCTGTTCCCCCAAACTGCATTGAAGGGATGGGTTATATTTTTACTTCCCATAATTCCCCCCCCCCTGGATATGTGCACATGTTCTCTGAATAGAAACTAGGTGAGAGATGGTGGTGCAAGGCTGTGCTCAGCACTAGCTTCAACCCTTTGAGGACCACTTTAGCATTAGTGCAGCCCACGTGACTGTGCTCCAATGAAGTGCTGGCAAGTTGCCAGCACTGACAAAATTTGGGGGGCTTCCCTAGCCCACTTAAAAGGGTCTATTTCTCCTCTTTCCTATCCCTTTGGATGTGTGTGGTGCACATATGCACGGGCACTGACACATTCCTCTGTGAAATTGTGTAATGTAGTTCTCACCATGAATATGACCTTAGCTGTCAAAATGGCGTTAAACATCTATTACTCACTCACTAAAAATTTGGGGCTTAGCGCTAGGCGATCTATCATCAGTTGAGACTCTCCAGGCTGTTGGTGGAATCTTTGTATACAAAACAAAAGAAACTGACAGCTGACTGATTGCGGACAGACGGCCGTCAGCCACTGATGGATGGCATAGGGACAGTATCCTTAGGGTGCCCAGCTTTCTAGTTCTATGAGAGCTTGGAGTTTGTTATATTATTTCCTAATTCATCTATTAAATTCTATTACCATTGCACACCGGGCCCCTCTGGGTAGCCATCATCACTGGGTGTGATGTCTTTACTTCATGAACTAATTGGACCCAAAACGAGGCTGTCCGCCATCACTGCCCTGGGGCATCTCAACTCATGTAAAATCCCTTAACGTTGAGGCAGAAATTACGTCGGTGCTGCATGGTTCAAGACGGTGACACCTGTCCCACAGGCTGCTCAGGGGTTGTCTCAAACCCGCATAGTGTCATCAGGATGCATGAGGCATGAACGCCCCGGTGCACCACGCCAGTATTAATGACCTTCAAAGGGTGCACCACGCCGGTATTAATGACCTTCAAAGGGTGCACCATGCCGGTATGAATGACCTTCAAAGGTTGCACCACGCCGGTATTGATGACCTTCAAAAGGTGCACCATGCCGGTATTAATGACCTTCAAAGGGTGCACCACGCCGGTATTAATGACCTTCAAAGGGTGCACCACACCGGTATTGATGACCTTCAAAGGGTGCACCACGCCGGTATTAATGACCTTCAAAGGGTGCACCACGCCGGTATGAATGACCTTCAAAGGGTTAACCCATGAAAGGCTGAAATGGCTAGAGTTACTAAGTTAGAGTGTGTGTTTCAAACTCAAACATTCAAATCACTCAAACATTCAAATGTGCAATTGAAAAAATACTGTTGATGTATCTATACGCACCAGTGGTGGTTCCCGACTGCCACATTTTAGAACAATTTTTTAATATATCAGGATTTGCCTGAATACATTGAGCTACACCCCTTAAAAAGGCCGCATCCAATACCCAGATATGGACCATTCATGGTCTTCATTCTTTTAGGTATCATTCATGTCTATGGGGGAAAAGGGACAAACGGATATGGACAGGTCACCACAGGGCAGCTGGTGCGGTTCTGTAAAAGGCTTTTGTCTAAAAAAATATATATCAAGTTTCACATGTTCCCATGTTTGTCATCGACTTAAACAGAATATGTATACCCAATGTGAGTGGTAAGTGAGTTGTGAATTATAAAAAGAAACCACCAACACCAACGGTTGTACTCATAGTTTGGTTTCAGAAGACGCTTCAATGAATTTGAATCAGTTCAAGTTTCACTTGTCTCACTAGTTTCCCATCACGTTTCCTCACCTCTCATGCCCAACCCATATTTTTTCTGACAAGTGAATAACTGTGACATTTCAAGTATGAATTGTCACTTATTAATAAACAATAAAATAAGTAAAAGATAAAAATAAAAATAAAAATAGAAATCAGGATGTGGTTGTGTGAATCTCCTGATTTTGGCATATCAGGAGATGTCAGATCACGACAAGACTAATCTCCTCACCTCAGTTTGAGTCCCTTTTTATAAGTTCAAAGGCAACACATTCATGATTTCATGCATAATTGAGCTGATCCCTTCATCTTCCGATGGTGTTCTTAGAAGTCAGATCTTAGTCAAACACCTTCTGACCTTCAGTCCAGTCATGGTACATTTCAGATCAAGAGATATGTCTATCCCTGTTTTTGCCCTTTATTTAAAATCAATGTATGTTTTTAAGATGTTCACCACAATAAATCCCGCTCTAAATTGCATTTCATTAATATTCATTCCTCCAATATCTCATCCTAAATTCTAAACTATGGCTGGTTAGAAATAGTAAAAAAAAAAAAAAGAGCTCTAGGGTACTAATTTAAAGCTCCCAAAATTTTAAAGGCTATTTTTTTTAGTGCTGCTTAAGTAGTATATAGGGGTAAACTCAGCACATAGCTAAAGCTACTGAAATCCGTTTGAACTACTTAAGAACCGGAAGTGACCTAGTTTTGAAACCGGAAGTGACCATATATGGGCATGTGACCTACTTTCTCTAGCTCTGATTGGCTGAGAGATAATTTATGCAAATTTATGCTATGACATCATCAAGAGATGATCACGTGATCACAACAAAAACGTAAGCAAAAACAAAACCGACCACATGGTCAGTCCCAGTAGAAAACGTAAACAAAAACAAACCTAGTCTTGCCTAAGTCTGTAGCATAAACAAATGGTAGGGAGCATTTATTTAAACAACAGGGGTGGTGGGTAGGTAGGTAGGTAAATAGGTAGGTAGGGTAGGGTGGGGCAGGTAGGTTTATATAGGGTGTGTGCGTGTTATACACGCGTGTGTGCAGCCTTCCCTCCACCTAATGTTGACCTGGTAAATGATGAGGATCCATGTTACTCACGAAACAAGTGTCCTTGACAGGGTGCTAGGGGATAGTCACAAGAGAAAACACCTAGGAAATGATGTTTTGTGTCAACGTTTTCCTTCAACACTCTGTTTATTTCGACTGTATTCATGCACTACTCTCTCTCGTCTTCAGTTCATATGGTAGTCTGTGATGGAAAGACGATCTCTGGTCAGCTCGATGACGTTGTCGTACACCAAGTACAAAAGTACCGTTGTCATCTCCGCCAGCGCCGCACCGAAACTGAGCTCCACCCTCAGTTGACCCGCTTTTATAAGGTTCACTCTACACCCGTCATGCGACCTGTCCGGAGTTAAATCCAGCGGGAAGAGCGTGTACCCGTTCAGGAAATCATCGTAGGAAATGCCGCAGGAGCGCGAACCCTCGTACATCCCCGTTTCCGTGTGTAGTGCCAGGTACTCTCTCACCGCTTCCTTTTTGGCAAAGTTGGGCACATAGGCGTCGTTCGGCACCCTCTGGTCGTTCAATATCACTTGAAGCGAGTTGATGTTGCAATGTTTCAGTTCGAACGGGTTCTAGGCGTAACTTACGTTGAAGGCGTCGTGGTCCAGGAAACAAATCATCATGGACATTGGCAGTTGACCTGTGTTGGAGTGCGTGAAGGTGTGATCTCTATTACCTGTAGGGATGGCGTAGCTCGTCACCTCCACTCTGTTGACTGGGTAGTCGAAGGGACCCTTTTCGTGCTTTTCCACCACAGCATCAGCTACCAGTGTGCGATGCACATAGAGCTTAGCTTTGTGAATCTTGAGTTTGTATGCCGTGTCGCCTTTGCTCATCAGATAGAAACTAGGCAAAGCTTGTTTAAGAGTCAGATTGATTTCCGTCTCTCCAGCTATGAACTTTGGTTGATGAGTCAGGTCAAAGTGGAGTCTCACCATCGGCAGAAAGCACCTGTTGGAGATGAGTTCTTTGCGCGCCTTGAACCCCGGGTTCTCGTTGAATAAGGTGTCGAATTTACCAGCCTCGCCTTGGTGCCTGCCTTGGATGCTCATGATGTTGTCCTTCACCCCTTTGTCGTAGTTGAGTAAACCTTCCAGGTAAGCTCTGTAGGGGTAGGTTTCGGTGTTGCCAGACATTTTGAAACCTCCGATGGAGACATGGACGTCCTTGAAGAGTGAGTGAGCCAAGTTGTCCACCGGAGCCACCTTGTCATTGGCGTCCAGAGCCTCACTGTTTGGTTTCAGCACCTCACATTCTAGATGCAGGTAGTTTTCGTTCAGGTCTGTGTACTCTTGAGACTTACTGATAGTGAAATTCATGTTGCTTCCGTCTCCCAAAGAGTTTTTTGTCTCTAACCCGATGAAGGTTGACTTCAAGATAGTGGTCTGAGTCGGTGCTATGGCGTGCAGGTCGAGCTCAGACAGCGCACACTCTCTGCTGTTCTTGTGTACATAGGCCATTGCGCTCCCTCTTCACGTCGGTGGTAGACTGATGCCGGTGACCTTTTTATTTATAGGTCGATCGCCTAGCAATTGAAAATGTCACCCCGACGTCTTTTACAGGAACCTCCGCCCGTCTGAGAAGCAGGAGAGCCCCTCTGACGTTTTTTTTTTTGGGTCGCCGCTTTTTTTTTCCCGGAGAGAGCACTTTACCCGCCAGACTCTTCAGAGCACCTACCCCTCTTTCTTTCACGCTCTTCTTGAATGTCCCTCCCGCCATCATGTCCTTGCCCACACCCACGCCAGCGCGGAAGAGCGTTTTACCCACGGTCTTCAGAAGCGGTGTGGCTGAGCGCATGAGACCCAAGAGCGCACCTCCGAAACCATGACCATTCTGGAAAGGTGGTCCACTGTATACATCGATACCGCCACCGAACTGAGCATTGTACTAATCGCTGTACCCCTGTCCTCCGGCAGTATGCTTCGACGACGAAGAAAAGTACGGCGCTCCTTTGCGTATCATGTCTGCACCTCTTCAGTTACCGCTCGACGGGTCTCAAATGAAGTGTCACCGTCACCTCGCCTCTCATGAATCGTATGGGTCGGCCAGTTCTGTCTCTTAAGTAGACCCCGATCTCAGCCAACCTTCTGGATTTCAAGGGAAAATAATCCAAATGTGGAAAACTCACAGCTCGTGTTCCCCCTCTTCGCTTTCCGCCTCTGTCGACTGCGAAGCAGCGTAACAGAGGCACGTGCATGTCACCCACGGGTCTCTCTTGAATGGCATCGGTGTACACGTACACAGGGTACACGTCTTCGAAGATGTCTATGATTTAGAGGGCGGTGGTCGGCGTCACGAAATAAGTCTTCTTCCCGATTCCTAGAATGTGCACCAGATTCTCAGTGATGATCATGACCATGAATCGGGGCACGTTAATGGTGAGGCGCCTCGTCAGCGAGTTGTAAGAGAAGATTTCTTTCAACCCCCGCACTAGGAAGTTTTCACCTCTGAGCGGGTCTTTCTTGAGACTGTTCAAGAAGTAGACGAACTGACCGTTGGTCGCCATGAAAAAGGGTGGCACGGGAAATATGTTTGGGTTGAATGTTCACACCTTCGTTGTTCGCTCCATTTTCAGAACCAAGTTTTGCGCCAGCAGACTCCTCATTCTCTGCCTTTTCTGGAAAGTAGACAGGTAGTCTTTGAACTGCGATTTTTCCCGTGTCAACACTGCGACGTGCTTCGACTTCTTCCCGAGTTTCAATATCTGGTCCTCCAACTCTTTTTCTAAGAGCTCCGGCCTTGGGTTGTCACCAGAAAAGTTCTCCTCCATTTCGTTCAGAGGATTAGTGCTGTCTGGAATTTCTTCAGATCGATCAGCCTGTTCACCTTTGCCCAGTCCACAGCGATCGGTTTCGTTTTCCGGAAGTCGGTGTTTTCATCTCTTTTCAAAACTTTTCTCGCCTCGTCCAGCGAGTTTGCTGTGCGCAGAGGAACGACCATGATCATGTCGTCGTCTCGCAAGTTGCCCCATTCTGTCGGGAGGGTGATTTCACTGAGAGTCGCTTCGTGGTCCTCTGACAGAAGGAGCGGCGAGTCGAAGTGGTCGAGGTGTTGTCAGGGTAATAGTCCATAGAACTGTTGCTAGGTAGGGTGATGATCATTTTTTTTTTCCTCCTACGTAATTTGCTTGACAGGAATTCACTCCTTGAACTTGTCGCCGAAACCCTTCCAACACACGAAAGCTAAGCGTTTACCCTTAACGGTCTTGTAGCGCAGCACCTTGTCTATCAGGTACCTCCTCTTGCTGTAACAACTCTTGTAGACCTTCTGAACCTCCTCCGGATAGAAGACCCCTTTTATCTCCTCCCCGGTGTCGTCTTTCAGCTCGAACCCTCTACTACCCAATGACTTCCTCCCTCCAATTTTCCTCGTACCCTTTGTCGAAGGCACCTTTAACATTCTCACTCTGTCGCCTGGAGCTA
This sequence comes from Acholoe squamosa, assembly GCA_949317995.1. NCBI lineage: Eukaryota > Metazoa > Annelida > Polychaeta > Phyllodocida > Polynoidae > Acholoe > Acholoe squamosa. Next base: position 1,943,776 of record OX439048.1, read on the forward strand.
TGACGTCGGTGTCGGAGCGGCGAGCGTCAGTTTCTTTTTTTTCCATATTGCAGCGGCATTTTCAACGTTTTATGGTGAGTGCGATTGTAAGAAGACACCACCTGGTCCAATACGTCTAGGTAGCGTTATGTACGCTTGTATGTGAAATAGCACCACAGCTTCTCCTTCAGACTTCGATTCAAACGCTCCACTAGACTAGCTTTGATGTCGTTGTTTTCACTAGTGAAAAACTCTGTCTTTGCTCTTCAGGTGATCTTGGAAGGTCTTGTTGAGAAACTCTTTTCCCTCGTCCGTCTGAACGGAGCACGGGTGTCTCTCGGCGGTCATCTTTTCGAACGCCTTGGGGACAGCTGTGCCACCTTTGGTTTTGGTGGGAGCAACCCGCATGACCGGGAGAAAACGTTGATGGCCGTGACCACGTAGCAGAACCCGTCGTTGTGAGACGCCAAAGCTTGCATGTCCATCAAATCTAACTGCCACTGTTGATGATTTTCCCGGTGATGGTTTTGTTCCTCATGAACTTACTCCGAATGGGTTTATGTTTAGTGTAGGCATCCAAGGCGTCACGGACGAAGGCGGGATCTCGGTGGCGGAAATGATGTTTCTGGAGTTTGGTGACGCTGGTGAAACTGGAGGGTGCTTTCACGTTGGTGTATTTAGCCACGACCTGTCTCTTTTCTTTTTCCTTTTTGCTCAGTCTTTTAGACCTAGCCATGGCGGGGTGGAACGATTGCGCGATTTCCTTTTCTTCCCTTTGGTGCTTTTCCTGAAGGAGTCAGGTCGAGGCGTTTTTTTTTCCGGTAGTCAGAGTTTCGTAAATTTCATCCTGGGCGTCGTCGTCACCCCCCTTACGACGGGAAAAAAGGGGAGAAAAGGAGAAGGGACCTACGAGGAGAGTGTTGTCCCCGTCGTAATAGTTTTCATCGAAGTCGTCGTCAGTGTCTTCCTCATTGGTGCTGAGTCACTTCCTCCCTCTGCCGGGAGGTGTACTGTGCGAAGCTTTGGCACCACCGGTTGTTTTATAGAGCTGGTTTCCGATCAAGGAACCGGTGCCCAGGATCTTCCACCCTGAGTACTTGCTTGAACGGCATGTACCCCTCAGGTCTCGTCGTCACCGTTTTCCTCATCCTGGCGGCGTCATTCAGTAAGTCCACTATGCTTATTCGGTCATTGGGATTCTTTTTCTCACCCATTATTTCGCTCACCGAGCCGTCGTCATTCCACCTGACCAAGTCGGATTTCTGCAGTTTCTTGAAGAGTTTGGTGGTGGTGTTGCGTTTCCTCTTTGGAACTTGTTTGAGCAACCCCTCGAGGAGAGAGGGAGGTTTCTCGGGTGGCAGCGGCGGTCTCACAGGAGCAAAAGTGGGAATCGTGTGGTTGTTTGGATTGGCGAGGAAAAATTGTACCTGTTTAAAAGTTTCTTGTATTTCAGCATTTTTCCGTGTGATTTCAAAGTGGGGTCATTCAACACTAGGTCCAAGTCCCTGTAGATAAATTGTAGCACCTGGTTTAATGCCACGTTGGGAAGTGGTGCTTGTTCAGCCTGTCTGTAGTAATAAGCCATGTTGTTGAGGGGTGGGGATACAGTGGCGGCGGCGGTGTCAGAAGCAGAGGGACGGTTGTTGTTTTCAAGCTCAGCAGGAGGAGGTACACCAACGCCAGCAGCAACACCACCAGCAGCACCGTCACTGTCACAAGCAACAGCAGCAGCAACAGGAACAGCAACTGTGGAGGCGACATCAGGAACTCCTCGTAATTTCGAGAGGGTCTTAGGATCGATGAGAGCCAAGTGCTTGTAGTGTTGCTCCTCCGGGTCCGTCATCGTTGTCGAGGTAGGGGGCGGTGGTGGAGTAGTGTCGAATGACAAGCTCTATATGCGGAGAATCCTTTTTATAAGGGGTAAGGCCATGCCTATCAGAGCGGGAATTAGAAAACCACCCTTTTGAACCAAGACGTTTCTCTTTCTTTTGACGGACGTAGCTTTTTTGCTCACCGTCCTCAAAACATCAGCAGATTCTCGAAGACTTTCTAGTTGGTCCTCGGTGAGCGGAATGTTTCCCTCCAGTAAATTCTGACAGATTTCGCTCAACGTTGTGATCAAATCGTCACTTCCAGAGCCTATCAAATGCTAAAAATCCTCCGGCGAACACTTTGCCAAGTGTTTATAGGTGCCATAATGTCTTTTGAGGCGATGAGTAGCCATTACTTTCTCTTTTTCTTTTTGTCTAGCGGAACAAACACGATCTGGTCTTCTATGGACGTCAGGGAGGAGCGTATTCTCAGATCGTCCGGTGTTGTCTGCTTGAAGTCCAGAAGCAGGTATGAGTGAGGACGCTTGAGTTCACAGGTAAATATACTTGAGACAGCCCTCACCCTGGAGGGAAACACCTGACAAGACAGAGTACCTATCTGTCTCATGTCGCGAGGGTTCTTAAAAATGATCATGTAGTGAGCGTTCAGACTCATAGTCCGAAATTCGGGTGATTTCTGGAACAGGTTTTGAGTGATATATATGACGCTCATGTTCCAGTGATGGGAATATTTGGTGAAGATGTCGGCTACCACTAGCTGATTGGAACTGCTCATCAGATCGTCTAATATCAGTAGAGTGTGCGGTCGTCAAAGAGTGGTGGTAGACATCGAAGATGATTCTTCGTTTCCCGCTATGTCTTCTTTGCTGGGAAGACCTTCTCTGAATTCCACTCCGTAGTCTTTTTGCATTTTTTCTTAAAGAGGTGCTGCCACTCGCCGTAATGGTAAAATATCTTTTCCACCCGCGGTGTGAACAATATGTTAACGTTGCTCGATTCACCAAGTGTGATTTTCCACAACCAGACGGACTGCTGATGATACAACTGAAGGGTCCTTGTAAGCGGGGATCAAAATTGATTTCCGAGAAGGGTGTGATTTCACCGCTCGTCGTTTTTCCGGGGCATGTCGCAGTAAGCTCAACGTCTCTCATATTTTTTTCTTTTTTCTTTTTTGCCAACATATTTTATTTTCACTCAATTTTGTCCATAAAAATTATTTATTAAAAAAAAAAAGGGGAAAAAGGGGGCTCTTCTTTTTAACTATTTGGGCAAAGCTTGTCACTTTGCCTACTTATTCTCTTCAACATAACCGTATTCAAAAAACTATCAGGGGTAACGTCACACTGGTGACAAACACAAATTGGAATGTAATCTTGAAAGTAGTGGGTTCCCTTTTTTTCAGTTCGTCCGCGTTGTAATACGCCGGATAACGGGTGACGACTTCAAATCGATTCCAGATCGTGTTCATGTCAGCTACCACGCGCACCCACCGAGTGGGAGTGGCGGTTACCCTCAAAAATCCAGTGTCCTCGTCGAATTTTTTCATAGCACTTATTCTAACCATATTGGAAAACCCTTTACTTTCATGAAACGCCCAACGAGTGGGTGCACTGAGGGTGGTTATCAAAAAGTAATGGAGCGAGTTCTTCTCTTTAAAGAGAGCTTTTGGCCATATTCCTGCTTTTTCTTTTTTAACTACTTTTTCTACTGCTTTTGCTGCTGCTGCTTCTGTTGCTGAAGATCTACTACTACCACTACTACTACTACTACTACTACGGCTGCTGCTACTACTACTACTACGGCTGCTACTACTGCTACTACTACTACTACTATGGCTGCTGCTGCTACTACTACTACTTTCCCTGGTCTTGCTATTTGTTCTCCTTCTACTACTTCAACTGCTCCTACTATTGCTTTTTTCGCTATTTCTATCACTGCTGGCGGTGTTACTGCTAAAAAAAGCTTCTACAAAAGGTCTCACCTTTGCTTTTCATGAGACTATTCATCGCCTTAAAACAGGCATGAGATTGAAATATGTGCTGCTGTCTACGTTCGGATAAAAAAATTGATGAGGTTTTCCTGATTGTTCTTTTAAAATCTCAAGCCATCTCGAGTGGAATAGAGTGAAAATAAAATAAAAAAAGCTCAAAAAATAAAAAAATAAAATGAACTCAGCTCGAATTTCCCCTCCTGGAGGGGAAAAGTGGGTGTAAGTGGTGAACGGGTGACCACGACGGGCAGGCGACGGCAGGTGACGACAGTCGTGTGCGGTAGCAGCAGCAAGCAAGCAAGCAGTAGTACCAGTAGTAGTAGTAGTAGAAGTGGTGGTGTTCGTGGTGTCAAAGGTGACGGCGGATGTAATGTACCCTTCCAAGAAAAAACATGGGTCCTTATATAGTGGAGAGAACGCTCTAATCTCGTTTTCACCTGGATCCTCCCACCCTTTTGGGGATAAGCGTGTCAGGTGGGATAACGGGTGTAACAACTGTGATAATTACCTTAATGTGTCTTACATGTCTAAGAGGATTATGGTTCGTTAGGAGCTTAAGGTGTTCAAAGTCTACATACAAAAACTACAGGGGGTGGTCAACAAAAGGTAGGGTGATTTAATTGGATTACTCCCTACCAAAAGGTGTGGGGCGTGCTACCAAAATTCATCTCAATGTATATTAGAGTACAGGGATACCCCAGGGGGTGCCATTTCCGTCTGCCTCTCTCTCTGTGACTACAAAACGTGCACGTGTGGTAAGCGGCTTAAGTCTAAGAAATCAACTAAGTTTAAACCTCCTCTTGTTGCCAACCTGGAGTGTTGGTGAGCCTCTATGTCTGTGACAACACTTTGATGATCTAAGACTCCTGCAGTGAAAGGTGGGGGACTTAAACAACAGGTACCCTTTGTGACTATGCGATCAGATCCTTCAAGTCTTTTATCTTTTTCCTCTGGGACCGACCGCGCTTAATGATCTAAGGGATCCATGATTACAGCGACCGGCAGGTGAAAAAAAAAAGAAAAGAATAGAAATACCCTACCGAGCGAAGATCTCTGTGAAAATGGGCTTAAATCTCTTTTGAGTCTTTGATCGATTGAAACCTGCAGTAAAGAGGTTTATCTCGCAGAGGGTACATAAGGGCGAGTGACCGCTTGTCCCAATCACACTTTCTTTGCCTCCTTTATCATGGAAACACCGACCGCTCTACAAACTTTGAGAATGCAAGAACTGTTACAGCAGCATCACCATATCCCCCCATGGCAATGGACTTGTATGCTTTTCTTTTGACAGATTACGCTGCTGATGCCGCCGAAGATTATATGGACCTGTCTGAATGGTTTAATCTTTCTGATATAGGTACCCAGAAAACGTCCTGGAGAAACCGGGAGTCGAACCCGGGAACCTCTAACCTGCAGGCGGATGCTCTACCGCTGAGCTACTTCCCCGTCTGACATTCTCTACCTTCCACCTACATCTGGATTGGTATAATACACAAGGGGGGCAGCTTATACCGGCTGACCAGCCCCTGAGGGCTGGTGCAACCAGAACGGGGCAGATGGCCTACCGCCATGGACTTACAGCCAGAGCTGGCCCCTACACTCCTCCCAACCAGCTTCAACCATGGCCAACCAGCACCAAGCATTCCTCCCAACCAGATTGGTTAGGCTTTATCAAGCATTATTCCATGATTTCTGGGATTCTGAGTGCTTTTCCTGGATATTCCCATGCACATACCCATCGATATTGCACACCATGATGCCTGCATCATGACTTTTGTAAGGTGTGCGATTATCCTGAATTAGGTACCATTACTGGTGGTGATGATGGTACTACTGGTGCTCATGCTAACGCGGACTTTTATATCGATGCGTACGAATGGTTGAAAGCTGCTGCTGCTGCTGGTGATTATGGTAATGATGGTGCTACTGCTGCTGCTGCTGCTGATGGTGCTGCTGCTGATGGTGCTGCTGCTGATGGTGCTGCTGCTGATGGTGCTGCTGCTGCTGCTGCTGATGGTGGTGGTGGTGGTGGTGGTGGTGCTGATGGTGGTGGTGCTGCTACTACTACTACTACTACTGCTACTGTTGCTACTGCTGCTGCTGATGATGAATAAACACCCCTTGTTACACCTGAACGAACAGACATCGCACCCACTAAAATAGGTAAACTCACCGAATATCGAGCCAGTTTCATTAATTTCTTGTGTCGCCACTACTCCTTCGAGGGTTGTACAAGATCGTCGTACGTTGTTCTAACATTCAAGGTAGTACTACTACCTTACCTACTCGTATATTGTTTAAGGAGGAAAAAATGTGTACTTGCGACCTGTGTTACACATGGGAAATAATCGATGCAACAGATGTGTTGTTTTTTAAAGCATCGTTGTTAAAACAACATGTACGTAAAGGTCTCTTTGCTAATCAGTCATTTGATTCGTTAAAAGAGTGTTTCAACAATGTTTTCTGGAAAGGTACCAATGTCTTCACATATAGATGTATAGGAGTATAAGAATTTCACAATCAGGAAACCTGTCCTCTCATCAAAAGACGTTATACATTAGAATCTACCGATGCTTTCATATTTTTTCTCGAGAAAAACTCAGACCTTTTACGACACCTGTGTTGTCATGACTCTGAGAAAATATTCAACACTTTCTGTCAAGATTGTTTAGATTGTGTGCTCTGTAGCGAGTTTCATTTTCAAAATATACAGAACGCTCTGCTAAGAAGTGTCATGTCCGCACAAAGTGAATGGAATACTTGGTATTATACTTCAGTAGATTTCTGTTGTAATTTAGATGAATTGTGGGTAGGAAGAATGACTTATACCATTCCTACATTTCAAAAGAATCCTTACATGAAAACCGTTTACAAAGATTACACTATGTACAGTCTGAATGGTGATTGAAAATCAATGTATATACTTGTAAATATATTTTTTCATATAAAAATTGAAAAAGATTTTTGGTATATCTCATTTGCATAATCAACCTCGCCCACGTGACCACCCACTAATCCCCTAATTAGGTCATGTTATCAAGGTTACCAAGAATGCTGGTCTCTGATTGGCTGAGAGGTGGTCACATGACCCCTTAAGTAGGTCACGTTGCCATGGCAATGGGTCACGTGACCAAATGGAGGCCTCTGATTGGCTGCAGGTCGAGTGAGTAATAAACAGTACTTAACTATAGTCCCGTTCCGATATATACTATACTACTCCCCCTCCTACCTTTAGTCCTACTCAATCATAACATTTTTTTACCACAACCTTTTTGTAATGTTAATTCTATGGCGCCCACTGAATATTTTGCCCCTATGTTAACTCTATGGCGACCCCTCCATATATGTCAACTTTATGGCGTCGGCTCCGTCCTGCACGCTATGGTTATGGTAAGGCAGTGATTTTGTCCACAAAACCCAATGTCCGATGATTTTTTGTATTGACTGTACATAATGGTGAACTGTTAAATTGTATGTGCATCCCTTCTAGTGTGACCCGTGAAGATATCCAGTTTCGGATTGTCCAATCTCCTAATCTCTAATGCAATAGTTGTGAATAAGATGTCTGTTAATGTAAGTTATACTTATAGTCCATGTACATACAGGCATGAGTGGTAATGTAGTGCTCTGTGTAGGCGTAAGTAAGACTTCATACCATAAAACCCCGCATATAAGCCACAGCATATAGACCATTTCAGACACGGAGATCCTCATAAAACTGAACAGTGAACCACCATAATTATATAGCAGTGAACCTGTGTATTTTTAACAAGAAGTCCCAGCTATACAGTGGTGCAAGGAATCTCTGTGAAAATAACAATGGATCTCTGGAAACTTGGAGATCAGGATTCTGTCACTATTTTATGCAAATAACTTCTTCCTATAGAGTTAACATTGAACCGCCAATCCGCACATCCCCAGTGGCGTAATATGCGCCGATCCACTCCTGTGGCCAATCCAGTACTGCAGCCTTGTTTTGGGTTCATGTAAACATTCGAAATGGTGGACAGCTATGTATACGTACACCACAGTCGTTTAGTTATCTCTATTTATTTCAACAACATTTTTTTTTTACAGTGTACACAGAAAAAATAAAGAGGTTCGGCTAGAGTATCAGACATTCTCTGGGGCTGCCTATAGGGGAGGGTGGGCAGGTGTAGCAACCTCCGATATCTTCCCCCAATATCTTTGTTAATGATGGGGGGAAGGGGGTGCGGCTAGCCCTCATGGACCCATAGGTTTTTGATTTTCAAAACTTCATTCATTAGAAATGGGTGCAGCTCATACACAGGTGTGGCTTTCATGCTGGGTTTTATGGTAGATCAAAGTGTTTAGAGCGGTCCCTAGAGACAGTGATATCCTGTGTTATACCACGATTTCTGGCTTACACAGTGCTTTTTGGTGGCTATTCCCATCCACATATCTGTTGATATTGCACACCCTGTAGGCCGTAACATTGATTTTGGAAGGCGTGCTGTTATCCTGGATAACAGCACGCCTTACATGGATAACAGCACGCCTTACATGGATAACAGCACGCCTTACATGGATAACAGCACGCCTTCCAAATCATATGTTACATGTTAAAACCCACGAAATTTTCGCTGTCCGCTGCCGGGCGAGGAGGTGTATTATACACAAACATAACCGCGAGACGCAGTGAACGGAGAAGGCGCGGTGGTCTAGCGGTTAGCGCAAAGGCGCTCAGCCGCGTGAGGTACACGGTTCGAGCCCCGGTCTGGGCGCATCTTTTTTCGCCGTGTGTGCTGTGGCTGTCCGCTGCCGGGCGACGAGGTGTATTATACACAAACATAACAGCGAGACGCATTGAAATCTTTTTTCGCCGTGTGCGCTGTAGCTTTCCGCTGCCGGGCGAGGAGGTGTATTATACACAAACATAACAGCGAGACGCATCTTTTTTCGCCGCTAGAACTAAACCAACCAAAGGAGGCCTAGCCGGGCGCCGAGGCGTGTGTACCGATCGTGTACAAACATAACCGCGAGACGCATTCAGAGCAAGTCGACACCGGGGCTGTCGCTGTCCGCTGCCGGGCGCCGAGGTGTATGTACCGATTGTGTACACACAATGGCTGGCATCGAGTCCTGGGGAGGGGGAATAATTTTTGTTTTCAACTTGAATTTATTGGTATAATATTGATTATTTATTGGTTTCGTGGTATAAAATAAGTAGACAATGGATAACTCATGACTCGTGGGTGTTATTGACGATAATAACACTCGGCCTACGGCCTCGTGTCATTATTCGTCGATAACACCCACTCGTCATGAGTTATCCATTGGTCTCTTGTTCAATACTTATCTGATATGCCCTTGCTTTCCCCTTCAAAGACATCACATCGTAGACCATGACATATTCTCCCTTGTCATGTTTGGTAAAAAATAGGAAGGCATTTCTCAAGATGTTATGACTGCAGAGACAGCAACTACAATTTGAAAGCCTCAAGATTAGATTGGGTGATGGAAGGTTAAGCATTACGACTGCTCTGTATGATCAGCACTTAACAGCTTAATGAACTAATTACAAAGTGTTTGGTGCGGCAGTGGTATCAGTTAGTGCAATCATTAGTGCCTACTAGATGCAGGGATCTCACCATGATTTGAAGGGTCTAGTTTAAACCTTCCTGGTGAAAAGGATTTGTTAATTGTCTCTATCTATAGAAACCCAAATACGAACATACCAAATTTTATCAATTTCTTACGATCCATCGCTGGTTATGAATATAACAACAATCATGGTAGGCATGAGACTTGGATCTTAGGTGATATTAATCTGAAAGTTTCAGAAATGTGTGCAAGGATATTGGATGGAAAATACTAATTAATGAGGTGACGAGACCATTTAGTGGTACTTGTATTGATAATATAATTACAATTAGCTTGGATGTAACTAATGCAAGTACGGTATCTGCCCTAATTTCTGATCACCTCCCCGTTTTTGGTTGTAGAGGACATGAGAATATCAGGTATGTTAGCACTAAGTATAGAGGAAGAAATTATAGAAACTTTAATGAAGACAGATTTAGAGATATTTTAGAATCATGTGACTGGAAACCCTGTTACGATACTACTGATGATCGTGATATATTATAGGATATGTTATTGACTCCTTTAATTGAGTATTTGGACACTTTTCACCCACTTGTTGAATGACAAATAAAAAAAAAATAGGAGATCATGGATTGATGATGAAGTTATGGATTTGGTATTTTAAAGAGAAGGATGGTTACATCTCTATAGAGCCAATAAAGGTGCTCAGGAAAAGCAAGCCATAAAGGATTGTCAAAGAAAAATTAGAAAGAAAATTAAAGCAAATCAAATTGGTGGTGTTATGCACCAGGCTATGGTTATCCCAAAAATTCTGGAAACACATAAATGACTTGTTTAAAAATTCTAATTCTATTGTGTATCCAGACATGAAACATCATATAACTGGTGCAGATGTAATTTCTAATGATGTATGTGAATATGTAAATGATTATTTTTGTAATATTGGTAAGGATCTGCATATTGCTGCTATTGCAACTGATCAATGTCTTCTGGATATGAATCTGGATATAGATGAACTATTGGCAAATGAAAACTTTGTAGATCAGAATATTAAGGTTAATAAGTGGGATGTCCACTTTGCTATAAAGGAAATTGATAAAAATAAGTCATCAGGCATAGACGGAATAAGGGGAGATAAACTTTGTGCATTATTGTTGTTGATTAATGAATTCACTCATCTGATACAAATTAGTCTGGACAGGGGTATTATGTTGGGCAATGGCAGTTGTAAGACCATTACCTAAGGATGGAGACTTAGCAATGGCAAAAAATTGGAGACCCATATCAATACTACCAATGCCGTCTAAAGTCATGGAGAAAATTTTGTATTATTACTTATGTGAAAGTATGAAGAAAAATGGTACTTTTTGTGAAAACCAATATGGTTACACAAAAGGGACAGGTACTGGTGATGCCACTTTTGACTTTGTTAATGAGCTTTATAAATGTAGAAACAATGGTCTGAAAACAGGGGCCCTATTTGATAGTGCAATACATTCAGAATTGCTAATTAAACTCAGTAAACTTGGTTTGAGTAAATCTAATTTTCTATGGTTTAAAAGTTACCTGGAAAATAGAAAACAACGAACTAGCTATGGTAATAAATTGTCCTCAAACCAAGATATTGATTACGGTGTTCCTCAAGGATCAGTTTTAGGTCCCCTGATGTTTGTCCTATATATTGATGATGTTGTTAAGGTCTTAAAAAAATGCAAGATTAAACTGTATGCTGATGACATGGTGATTTATAGTTCTAACAAAGATGTAGACTTGGTTACTGAGAATTTGAATGAAGATGTAATTAACTTTAAACGCTGGGTTATCGAAAACAGACTAACAGTAAATCCAAGTAAGACAAAATTTATGTGGTTTTGTAGTGCTCATAAATTAAAAAGATGTCCGGATTCTACAATATACTTCAATGGCAGCACTGTGCAAACTGTCACCTTCTTTCCATACCTAGTTGTACATATTGACAGTAAACATAGTTTTGATAAACAGATTAAAATTATTAAGAGAAATGTATGCAATAAACTTTTTAGGTTTGCTAAGTTAAGAAAGTTTTTGACACAAGAGCAAAGTGTGAAGATATACTGTTGTACAATCAGACCGATTATAGAATATTGTTCATTCAGAAGTACCAGTTGTAATGAGGATGGTCTTGCAGCATTACAATGACTGCAAAATAGAGCTCTTAGAGTTTGTCTGAAATGCAATATTAGACGGTATAGTGTTAAGGAGTTGCATGAAATTCGTAAGGTTTCAGTGTTAGAGAAAAGATCCGACATGCTATTATTATGCCTAATGTATAAGAAATCAAAGACTGTGTTAAATAGACCACAATCCTATAAAACAAGGTCTCAAAAGAAGATTGTCTTTGAACTACCTAGGGTTATTACTAGACACTATAAAAGATCACCATGGTATAGAGGGGTGGCTCTCTGGAATACTCTACCTGAGGAGATTCAGAGAGCCACGACAAAGATAATATTCAAGGAGGGTGTGATGAAGATAGAAAATATAAGGTTGAACCTGAAATTGGGTTATAATTGACAATGAGAAGCAGGTGTAGAAACCGCGCCTCTTCATATTCATATTCTGAAATTGGGTTATAATTGACAAAGAGAAGCAGGTGTAGAAACCGCGCCACTTCATATTCATATTCATATCCCTTTTCATGTTTATATCCATATTGATATTGTTGATGTTCCCATATGCATATAACAGCAGTATAACACTTGAATTATCACTTATTTGAACTCAAAACAAGGTGTATCTAGCTGTAATCATGACGTAGTGAAATAATGTGTAGAGGCACAAATCTCTATGTATGACACATCACTTTCCTTTTATCTATTTTGCTTTAAGTTTGTTTGTCTGTACTTACTATGTTAATAACCTGTTGTGTGAATATTGCCAGCCCCTATTTCTTCTCCATCTCCTGATTGTGTTCATATTGACATTTGTCAAAATCTATGAAGTTATTGTACTGTTTCATTTGTGACTTTCCTTTGAAAAATCAATAAAACCTGGTCTGCTCTATAGCATTATTTAAATGAACATAGCAGTTCATTAATGCAATAAGCAAGTCAAAAAAAAAAAAAAAAATACCATCTTGAGAAATGCCTTCAGCTGTCAGCTGAAGACCCCCCTTGTGTATAGGTTTGTGAAAAATGAATCATATCCATTTGGCACATGATAGCAATTCACACATTCAGAGAAAAGAAATGATGAAGGCATAAAGGTAGAAAACATTTGATTTAATTAGATGCAGTAATCTCCAGACAGGTATTACAATGACTGCTCTGAGTAGAAAATAAATGATTTAAAGCACAGTCAGCTATGATCACCCATGATTGCCATGGGAACAGTCCCTGGCCTGATACCACCATTGGATGGTGATTTATAGGTTAACACTTGTTAGCTATAATTTCTGTTTGAAATGACCACTTTTGAGGAAAAGAAACCTCTTGATCGTTTTGTTGCAAATCGCAACATGTTGCATCGACTTTTATCATGGGAATGGTTGACAATTTACATGAAAGACTTTTGTTTCAATGAAAGTATTATTTTCAGCATTAAGGAAAACAGCATTGAGCCTCACAGAATTCCTTTGCTTTCAAACTGTATTGTATTTCACATTTACTTTGATTCACATAAGCTTCAGTGGCACACACAGTAAAGAGGACCTGTCCTCATACTTGTAGTATGTGTAGGTTCTACCCTGGTGAATAATCCATTGACAAGAACAGGCGTCATGTGCTTTTCAATTTTTGTAACATATAAAAAAGCTCTAGGTGCGTCTAATATGCGGCGTGTGCCTTATACACAAGGTATAGCAGTAAGTTAATTTCTTTTTTAAAATTTGGCTTAATGATGAGATAGATCATTGAAGCATCATGACGACCCTACAGGCTTGATACATAAACTCCCGGCGGGTCGGCATGATGCTCCAATGAAGTGCTGGTGAGTAGACTCGCCAGCACTTCATTGGTGCATCATGACAACCACTGGGCATGATTTACCAAATTTACCATAAAATTACTCTTTGATAAGGCATTTGAAGCTATTTCAAGGAGTCACAGAAGCGAATGGGGCTCTTGAGAATGAGATCCAGTTTCTCCAAAGCAGTGTAGAGAGTTACTATGGGCATTATGATTCTAAACATGAATTAAATCAACTATTACATTGCTATCAGATAACACTATGGTCCCGTCTCTGAGAGAGACAGCTGCTTGTTCTGGACAATGCACGATTTAACCTATAGTTCCTAGCTGGAATTTCTTCCTGCTCGTAATCCTCGGGCCGGAAGCGCCCTGGAGGTATTTCTTTTACCGGCTCCAATTTCTCCTTTGCCATCATTGTAACTGGCTCGTGTGGGGTTTCCGTAACCTCAATAGGTGTTAGAATCATATTGTTCTTCATCCCGGGGAAATAAGTGTCTGGTTTGACCTTACCAAAGATGTGCTTCATTGGCTTAAACTTTTTCTTTTTCTTTTTCTTTTTCTTCTTTGGTTCAACTCCTTGTAGGTAGGAAGGTGGGGGTGGTGGAGGTGGTGGGGTTGGTGGGTCATCAGGGCGCTTGACCTTAGGAGGTTCAACATAGTCATAATACGAAAACACCCAACTGCGAGTTATGCGAGGCCCTAACATCATTGTCCAATCATCAGGCAGACGGGCAACTTCAGCTGCCGCAAGTGCCTTAATATAAGCCTCCCGGACACCATTTGCATAATTTCCCTTTTGTCTCTTAATAGGGGCTAGTACAGTCCGTTTGACCGGAGTCTTAGGCGGTACCTCTGGTTCAGGGTCAGGGATGCCATGGTACTGACCAATATTATCTAACATGGACATGAAGTCCTTCTCAGGTTTGGAAGGCTCACTGTCCAACTCTACCTCAACATGCTCAGGGCTAACAACTGGCGACTCAATGCCAGGCGATGGTGGTTGGGGAGTAGGGGAAGATGGTGGTGGAGGAGTTGGGAAAGTCTCTGGCTCTTCCTCCATAAAAATACCACTACTAGAACGAGAGCCAAAAATAAAGGACTGCTCCTTGATGCTCGACGGCACCCGGCTTGACCGCATTGACCTCTTACCACCGCAGTTAGTGCAAACCTCAAGCCGATGACTTGACATTGCACCGTCATCCGTAATTAGTGACTGGTAATCCTCAGATTCTGTAAACTCCTCACAAGTACAATAGGCAGAGTCTGTCACAGGGGCATCATCCTCATCCCCGGAGAACTCGTCTTTGATAAAAACAAAGCTCTCTTCTACAGGGAGCTGTGGGGTAGGTTCTGGTGTTGGATCGGGAGGAGGCGGGGTCGGTGTCAGAGGCTTGGCTTTGGCTATCGGGGGCAATTTTGTCCCTCCTAAGGCCCTCTGTAGCTCCTTAGGGAGTTTAAAAGGCTTCTTCTTATCCTTATCCTCTTCTTCTGCTCTTGCTCTCGCTTTGCTCAGGTATGGATCAGGTTTCTCGGCCTCCCCATAGTTTGTCATATTCATCATATTGTCCATACTCTGGTTCAAGCGCACTTTCTGCTGCATTTTAAACACATCCACTGGTTTCTTCACAGGGGACATGGGCTTGGCTAAATGCTGCACCCGTGGATCAGGCCGCTTCTCGGGAGGCTTACTAAAGTCCCGACTAACCAGATTCTTTAAACGCTCAGGGTTAGGTGGAAGCTTTGGTATTTCTGACCTCCTTGGGGGAACCGGGGGTTGGGGAGATTCGCTGACGATTGGTGGTATCCTGCTTTTAGCATTGGGTTGGTATGGATCGTGCTGAACAAACCTCCGGGCAGAGTTTGGCTGGTGCGTCGTCCCTGGCTGGTTTGAATAGCTCCCTTTGAGGTGATCAAACCTGGGTTTTCCCCCTCGGTGAACCACCTCCATACGCTCTTTATTCCGCTGTACTGATCCACCCTTGGTGTCCAAACTGCTTCGTACATTATCATACTTCGGTAGTTTGTGGCGAGGGATCTTGGGCAGACTGGCACCCGGGTCAGTGCGAGATGAGAGCGGGTTCTGCGGTATCACTGGTAGGGTGGTCTCCAGCAGCATGGGTGTTTCTGTTGGTGTTGGGAAGGGGGCGCCACTGAGTTTGTCTGTGATGAAGACATCAATGTTGAGGTCTTTGAGACTCCCGGAGTTCTCACTAGATGGTGAGTCTGGTGGGGTCTCAAAAAGCCTCTGCCGGGCCCTCTGTGTGAAAAAACAGACATGGATTTAACATACAATCACCATTTGTTCATTCAAAATATTGGGACTCAAAACTCAAAACAATACAAAAACTCCAAAACAGTCACAGGTATCACATTTTGTCTGCTGGCTATTGTACTTAGTCTGATTTTTTTCTGTTAGGTTATGACTCTATGCCAATTCATTGTCTCGATGATAAATGTGTCCACCTTAGTGTTACTCCGAAGGTTTTTGAAACAATTCATTTTGCCAGGACTCAATATTACAAATGGACTAGAGTATATAGATGAAGTATTCTCACCTTCTCAATAAAGAGTTCTGGTGCCTGTTGCTGCAGCAGTGCAGCCATACGCCGGATGTTCCTCCGAATGTCAGAGAGAGGCAGCGCACCCTGGCCCTCTGGAGGCCGCTCCAGAACAAGGCCGATGGCATTACGCTGGTAGGAGGTCTCTGTAAAATATAATGTTATATATTAGGAGTCATCTTTTTTATATTTTAAGATAAAAGTAATAATGAGTTGGTCCAGCTGTAGATTCATGAATCGGGGAAGCGGGAGTCACTGGATCCAAAAAGTGTTCAACAACAAGGCATATCTCATTCTCAGTTTAAGAAAAACACTTTTTTCATGACAGGGTATTTAGATTGAAAATGGAGATTCTGGCATGATCATTGAAACAACTATGTGTCACTATAGAGGAGAGCAGCAGGTTTATTTGGTGCGTACCATGCGTCCTGATGGCCCAAACGCATTTGGTGCTGCATTGCTTAAGCAGGTGTTCCACCAAAGCCGATCGACAAAAAAAACGGCCGGAATTTAATCGGATTTGGGAGAATCTACATTTCCGATGTATTTCTACACAGTTTTTTTTTCTTTAAGATTTGAACAGAAGTGGATGGAAATGCATTGGAAAAATGGCAGATTTTCTCTTAGTTCAAAATGGGGAATAAAATGGCTCTGTCGTAGCACCCGCTTAACACACAGAAGGTGTTTTATTCATTAAAGTAGGGGGACGCATAAATCCAAGCTCCACTAGGCGTCACAGGGCGGCTGTGTCACAGAAATTGCCGCGAAACCCTGCGTTCCTCTACTGGCCAGCAGAAAGGATACCCCAAACCTGTGCCGCCTGTGACGCTGCCACCCTGTGACACCTAGTGGAGCTTGGGCTATACTCTTACATCATCATGCAAACTGCTGGGAAATGGGCTCAAGTAATAAAGCATAATCCTGTAATGATCGGGAACAAGAATGATTGCATGTTGAGACGTCAAAATCCATTTAAACTTCGTTTTGTACAAACTATTGTCTTTCTGTAATTTTTCTATGATGGGTGACAATACTTTGGCCCTTAAAGGGGCCCTGGCATGGCGAATTTCAACATGGGTACCTACCAAAAGATTGTGCACAAATCTGCAGGACCCAGCGGAAATTTTTGCGACAATCTGATTGGTCAACGGGTGGTCACGTGACCTTTTAAAGCGGGCATGCATTTGCCGTGCCAGGGCCCCTTTAAAAGCCTACTGTGCATTAATACATCATGCCTATGTATGCAAATTCTCTGTGGATAAAACGGGGAGTAACCTACGCTTAAAGGTAATAGCCTATAGCTATCTATAGCCCAAGCTCCACTAGGCGGCACGGGGTGATAGCTTCACAGGCGGCACAGGTTTTTCTTGCATTAGAGTACCTTTCCTGCTTGCCAATGCAGGAACGCGGCATTACGCGTCAGGGACCCTGCCGCCCCATGCCGCCAAGTGGAGCCCTGGCATATATTACTATTACACTTCTGGTTACACCCTCAAGTCTCCTGCAGAACTTCAGCTGGAGAACTGGTACTTAGTGAGTATATTACTTCCACAAGAGGTCTATTTACTGTGACCTATCGGTATAAAGGGATTATCACACACTCAGTAGATACCGTCATTGCCTGTTTAAGTGCCCGGGTGCTCATTGATTTCAATACCTCTCTACCCACGGCCCTTATTTGAGATGGGCGCTTATTTGAATAGTGTTTTCAGTACTTAAGATTGATTTCAATATCCCTGTATCCCAGTGCTTATTTGAGACCAGCACTTATTTGAGACCGCGGTGCTTAAACGGGCCTTTCGGTACCTAGACATGCCTGAGGAATGCTAGAATAAGAGTCACAGTAGTAATGACCCCTTACTAGAGAATTATAACCTCATATTTCAGGATAAAGACAGACTACCAAATTGATTTTTTTCCATTTCTCACTTTTCTCTGTAACCTGGTGTTTCCAACCACTTTGACCGGAAGTACTTGGTGCCAAAAGTGGGAGCATGCGCAGTAAGAGTACCTGAAGTAGCACCCCAAGTAGAGGCTAATTAGCTAGAGTGAACTCCATTACTGTACCATACAGGTAGCAATCACTCTACAGGGGTTAGTAGGGTATTAAGCTAGAATTAGGGAGAGACTTGTATCACATTCTATTGAAAAAAGAAAAATGGGTTACCCCACGCTTCACAGCTACAATATATAACATTTAAATGTAATAGTTTTCACCAGGGAGGTAGAGAATTTGACTAAATATGACCTCCTTCCCTTTCGATACTACAACTCAACTTTTGTCAAAATATTTGAATAGGACTGATTTCAACATTTTGAAATCTTTCAATAGCACGTAAGGTCGTCTGGTTTTGTGTATTAATACAATAACCATTTTCATAAAAATATACAATAAGCAAACAAGAAAACAAAAACAACACAAACAAACAAATAAGCAAACAAATAAACAATAAACAACTTACAAACACAATCAATTCCCGAATATGAATATAGAATATCTATAAACTATGACCAGGTTTAAAAATAAAAAGAAAGGCGGCATGTATTAACAAGAGAAATTTCAACCATTACTTGGATTATCAGATTATCTACACTGATTACATCTGCCCCACTCACATGTTGACCCTGCTGCTCGAACAGTGTGGGATTAAAGTTTCATAATCTGTTTTTTTCTTTGTTGCCTCATCACTGGCTAATACAGGTGGGTCGGGGTGAGGTTTTGGCATTAGTTAGACTTTTCGTTTTCTTTTATTAAGATGGTAGCCAACCTTGTTGATTTGCTACGCAGGTGAAGTAGGAACAAATAGCCAGGTGAAATAATGAGATCAGCCCTGATGGGCGTATTCTCACAATATACATCAAACAGCCAAACATAACCACAAGATATCGTCCTAAAAGGTATTAACAAACTTAATCCCAGAACACATTCGGTGTAAATTCATGTCAGAACTGAGACTGCCCTCTATTTCCATGTAGATTTTTTTTTTTTCAGAAAAGCAGATAGAAAAAAAACAAAAAACGAGCAATACAAAAAAGTGGGTACATGTACTACAGAATGTAGGCGACCATACAGAAGAGCGCAGGTACAATGACTAACAGCAATATCTAAGAAATAAAGTTGTAGACTCTTATAAATACCTGACCCTGACTTCACACTGTTCATTGGACAGACAATAGCCTTTTCTCTAAATGCACCAGTGAGTGGGATATTATGTTATCGGGAGGACCGATAGTGAGACTATCTGACGCCTATTGTACCAGGATTTTATCTCTCACTCTCTCCTCTCAATGTCACTTTCACTCTCACCCAGATAAGCTTATTATCTCACTTATTATCGTCCAGCATCACGTGACATGACATTGAACCTAGGTTCACATAATAACCAGGTATATACAAATTTATACCGAGGTTGCAGGTTTCTTAGTAGGGGGCACCATTGCTCGATCTGGTACCTGGAGAGATAAACATGCAATGATAACAACCAGCATGATGGGTACCAGTTGGTATGTATTGCACCCTAAAAAGGTCCGTACTGAATGAAGGGAATTATCTCATTGGTCAATAACGTATCCCGCTAGGTCAGCTGTTGGATAATGGGCAAAATACGGCCCATTATGCCCATTGATTGCCACGATGCCACAATGTAATTTTCTATGGGGAATCAATTCTTATCAAATTAACGTGTTTGATGCATTAACGCATTACCAGCCTTTGAGGATACATGGCCATTGGACGTCATGATGCATGCATGTAGCCCCGCCTAGTTACTCACAAGGGCTACGTTCATGCATCATGCCGACCCTGCTGGATTGATACACAAACTCCCATAGGGTTGGCATGATGCTCCAATGAAGTGCTGGCGAGAAGACTCACCAGCACTTCATTGGTGCATCATGACGACCTATGGGTATGATGCATTAATGCATCATGACGACCTATGGGTATGATGCATTAATGCATCATGACGACCTATGGGTATGATGCATTAATGCATCATGACGACCTATGGGTACGATGCATTAATGCATCATGACGACCTATGGGTACGATGCATTAATGCATCATGACGACCTATGGGTATGATGCATTAATGCATCATGCCGACCAATTGGTATGATGCATTAATGCATCATGACGACCTATGGGTACGATGCATTAATGCATCATGACGACCTATGGGTACAATGCATTAATGCATCATGACGACCTATGGGCATGATGCATCAATGTATCAGCGGCCCCTAAAGGGTATAAATATCCACGGGCAGTACAGGTATAACTGGATTATGATAACGATAACTAAATATAACAGCGGTATTACACCTATTGTCCATGGGGATATAGATAATACTCGACTTATTGTTGGAATATGTTGATTATAGCATCGGACTATTCATGTAAGAGCATCGTGTACATAATTAGGAGAGAGAGAGAGCGAGAGAGATTGAGAGAGACATAGAAAGAGAGACAGAGAGTCAGAGAGAGATATGCAAAGAAAGACAGACAGACTGAGAGAAAGAGAGAGCCATGGATATATAGAGCGAAAAAGGAGAGACAGAGAAAGTGACAAAGAGAGACAAAGTATCAGTGAGAAAGAGAGAGAGAGAGAGAGAGAGAGAGAGAGAGAGAGAGAGAGAGAGAGAGAGAGAGAGAAACGGGAGGGGGGGGCAAAGAGGGACAGAATGTTCTCGAAACAACGCCCGAATCCTTGTCCCAAAGCTGGCAGATATCGGCTGTTATTTCCTTGTACCTTGTACCACTGTACTGCCACATGGGGCTTCTTGCAGTAACTACACTGGCTCACTGCTATACAATGCTTCATACTATAGTGTGTCACTGTTCAATTTTACGTGAATCCCTGGTAGATTCAACAGTAATTGTTTTACAGTGCATGTCCTTACCTAAAACTTCTGCCACACGTGGACAGCGTCTCCTCACTGCCGTCATGTCTGATGACGTCACTATTCAATCACTCTCAGTATAAATTATATCCTCTATGGACACATCCTGAGACTCCTTTAGATATATCCATATGTGGACATCATGGTGCATGTATATTGAACTTCCCGGTATAGTCCAACAGAACACCTGAGCACTCCTCCACTGACATGCTTGTACGTACTGCGTGAAGGCTACCGTAGGAATGAACTGGGCTCAGGGTTTATCCTGAACCCTGGAGGGAGCAGCATGTACTGGAGGAGGCATATATTAAGGGGTGGTGGCACTTCGCCTTTAACATACCTATATATGAGGAGCCAAGCATTAAGGGTACCCCTTGAGGAAATGCACGGGTAATCCTTTCAGCTTACACATATGTAATACTGACCTTTACAGAGCCCTGCCGTCATAACAAATTAAACCCCGATTAATTTGTAAATGACATCACTATAGCAGAATGGTGTGGGATTTATGTAAACCCCTAACACTAACAGCAGTGGAAAGGATTATTCTGCTTCACATGACTTCAGGTGTTAAGGGTTCGTTAGCGGGTATTGTTTTAAGGTTGGTGACGTCACTGTGAGGAGGGAACAATGGTAGAGCTTTAAAGACCGCTAATACTTGTATGCATAAAAGACGAGGAATGTATGATTAGTGTCACCGGGTTGCATAAAGGTTTTATTTAAAAGAAAAAAGATGCAACTTGAATTACTGGCTGCCTTAACAAGTCACTTCTACATATGTACACCATATGTAGAAGTCCTAACATTGAGGTTCCTACCTCTCCCCAGTGTATACATATACTTCTGTGCATGGTATAGGTACACTGAGCACTATGGAGGTATTGATACAAGATTTACACACATCTAACATCATACATTATCTATGGTAGGAGGTGTCCATTGTTATGCAGACAGGACGTGTTGTCACCACACACATTTACCTGTATAGAGCTACCATATAGAGAAGCCACCTGGACAACTTCCTGTATCCACACATACACCTGACTTCCTGCTTACTGATTAACCCTTTGTGGACTTTCTGTACAAGGTGATCGATGCACCCTTATTGCTTGTTTAACCCTTTAAGGGTAACTGATGCAGGAGCGGATCGTGCCCAATGGTTGTCATGATGCACCAATGAAGTGCGCACTGAAAACATGGAAGATCCAAAACTAGTCAGCGGTGACCACTTTAGGTCCTCAAGTTGACGAAACCTTAAACTACAACTTTAGGTAGTCAAAATGACGACTTTAGGTCCTGACAACCTGAGTAGTCAGGATGACAATACTGACAGTACAGAGTCGTCATATTGATGACTAGTTTCAGATGTTCCATGTTTTCAGTGCGGGGAGTCTGCTAATCAACACTCGCCAGAGCTGCATTCATGCATCATGATGACAAATTGGCGTTTACGACTCTTAAAGGCTTTAGCACAGGGGTCTCGAATAGGTGCAGGCCTCAGTACAGGGGTCTCGAATAGGTGCAGGCCTCAGTACAGGGGTCTCGAATAGGTGCAGGCCTCAGTACAGGGGTCTCGAATAGGTGCAGGCCTCAGTACAGGGGTCTCGAATAGGTGCAGGCCTCAGTACAGGGGTCTCGAATAGGTGCAGGCCTCAGTACAGGGGTCTCAAATAGGTGCAGGCCTCAGTACAGGGGTCTCGAATAGGTGCAGGCCTCAGTACAGGGGTCTCAAATAGATGCAGGCCTCAGTACAGGGGTCTCGAATAGGTGCAGGCCTCAGTACAGGAGGAAGACTCTCCTTGAAACCCAAAATTCTTCTTTAAATAGACCTTGAACGAGCACAGGCCCAGCATTAAAACAAGGCTTACAGTCAAGGTAACAAGAATACATTGGGCCAATGTCGGCGTATATTGGGCCAATGTCGGCTTATATTGGGCCAATGCCGGCTTATATTGGGCCAATGTCAGCTTATATTGGGCCAATAATGGCTTATAATTGGCCAATGTCGGCTTATATTGGGCCAATGTTGGCGTATATTGGGCCAATAATGGCTTATAATGGGCCAATGTCGGCTTATATTGGGCCAATGTCGGCGTATATTGGGCCAATAATGGCTTATAATGGGCCAATAATGGCTTATAATGGGCCAATGTCGGCTTATATTGGGCCAATGTCGGCGTATATTGGGCCAAGCATGGACAAGCATGGCCCAATGCTGATTGGAAGGTATTTGAAATTTATAAGTGCAGTACGCTTCAACAAGCAATGATGGTAGTCGTCATGCATATAAGAGCATGGTGGGGAGTAAGAGGCCAGAGCTGAAAGCGTGTATCACAAACACGTTACAGGTACGATGAATTCATATGTTTGACACTGATACATCAGATAGATGTATCACTCCAACCGTCTGCTAAAACCGCCTCTTTGAATTTGGATAATTCATTCAGAAATGCAGAAGTTACTTGTTTTAGAATCATTCTTCTTTTTTGGGGGGGGGTTAAATTTGAGTATTAATTCTTGGCAAAATCCATAATTCTTTGTAGCTTACCATTGCCCGCTGCATCCCTGCTCTTTATAGGTATCCTGTACTGTATGAAGGCTCCCTTCATCAGGTCCATGGTGGGCATGGTGGTGTGGGGGCAAACAACCCACACTATACTACTATGGCAAGTCTTTCTCACACTAACATCTGTATAAAGGCTCCAATCATCAGGTCCATGGTGGGCATGGTGGTGTGTGGGCAAACAACCCACACTGTGCAACTATGAGAAGTCTTTCTCACGCATATAACAACCCTCACTGTACAACTATGGCAAGTCTTTCTCACACAAACATATGAACATTAGGGTCCCATCATAAAGTCCATGGTTGGCATCGTTTCATGGATGTTATATCCATTGAAGCTTTCTCACTGCTCTCTCACATATTGTTGGGAAAGTTCCTTGCAATACTATCACAGCATTTTCCCCCTATCATAGATAATATCTTCCTTTGTAACGAATGTTTTGAACATCTGATAGATTCATCAAGAAGTCATATTGGAATCATCCTCAGGATGAATCTGTAACGAAAGCGTCAGTCACCAAACATAACGTATCCAGGTATCTAAATGTGCAAACATGTGCTGTGACGGTGTTATTGATTACTCATGGGTACTCTACTGTCAGCACGGCCACAATTATTCCAATATTTACTGTATCCAGGCGTCTAGGCAACCTTAACATCTTTTTACGTTATCTGATAACAATATCTAAGGAATACCATTTCATGAGATGTATCCATAAAAGGGATATTTTTATCGATATGTGATTGAACTGTTGAATTCTACTGGGACCCTTAGATGATTTTTAATCCAGTCTGGACTTGTGTCCATATGCATCCATGTCCAAATTACAATGCAAAGTGTAATTCCTTTGTGATATTACCCCTCTTTATCCAGACATCAAGATTTCTGAGCAACTTCATAGTTCTTTTTTCGAGAAAAGCTCAATTATTTTGGTGAGTAAATACTTCCAACTGAACGAAACGATTGATGCGAAAATAAAATACCATAGCACTGAGTTTTATCCAAAGTTGGCGATAGTGTGATGTTTTAATGGGTAGATATTGAGACACTATTATATATGTCCATTATAGTCGTAGACTTCCATTCAATAAGTGGGTAGAACGTGGTGTCATGTAAGCATAATCCATCTATGTGAGAGAGTATCGGCTGTGTCCGCAGTAGTTCCAATGTTAAAGAGTATGGTTAGACACCTTATGTACCTGTGTCCAGTCTATGCATATAGTTGTAGACTTATAAGTGGCTAAGTAAAGGGTGTCCGACTGTCTACCCACTGTGATGTTCCAGTGTTAAGGGGTAGATAGACACCTGTACCACCTATACACGTACTAAAGGTGTATTGCACACCTGTATGACACCTGTTGATCCCCTCAGTGAGAGTCGACATGCTCACCTGTGTTTTAACTAATACAGGTATTCTGACTACCATAAAACCCCGCATATAAGCCACTGCTTTAAATAGAGACCATTTTACAGGCTCACTTTAGGTTGCTGAATCCCAGGATGTCACTTATACGGTGTTTTATGATAGACAATAGAAAGTACTGGCAGCATTTTAGAGTCAGTACCTTAGGGTGCGGCTTATATCGAGGTGCGTCTTCTACACAGGGTTATACAGTAGGTATAAGGACGTGAAGGTAAGACTCACCCTTACATTGTAATAGGACACCTACAGGATGGAACAACGTTTTTCTCTTATATAAATGCCTTCTTGGAATTTATAATACAAAATTAATTTCAAAATCTGGATGGAGATAGGGAAGATCTGAGCAGTGATACCCAAGACGTCACCAGACTATGGAACTTTGCATGTACTTATGACATGTAGGCTAGGCTGTCAGTAGGCATTCGGGTTAAAAGTCGGAACTTTTAATTTCACAGAATTCTTCTTGGCCCATATTGTACACTTTTTCCAAGCGTGTAGATCAGCAGAAAGATTAAAGATCATATGTTGAAGGTATGCAGCATTTAAGAGATTATACAAATAACAGGATTATCGTTAATCCACGTTATACTTGTGTGTGGATTAGTGACCCTGGTGCCCGCCTTGCATGACATGAAGCTGTTGGTATAGCCGCACACGTAGGCCAGCTGGTTATTATCAATTACAAAGGATCTACCTCAAAAATACATGTGATGAGAAAGTCTTTTTTCTTTTTTTATAAGAATGAGATCTTTTTTTTGTCTATTTTTACAATGTTTTGTTTCTGAATCTCTGTGTCTCTCTTTGTCTATCTCTCTCTGTTTCTCCTCCCTGTCTTTAGTCTCCAAAGGTCTACTCATTATTATTGGAAAAATTCATCATTTTCCTCAATAGGGCGAACACTTGTGGTTATTCTATTATGACCTGCAAAAGTCTATCCATTATGACCATGACTATGTGACGAGGAGAATTAGCATTTTTTTTTGTATGAAAGCACCATATTATGGCCCTTAACCTTGTGGAGGACAAGCGATCAATAATGCATTATGTTGATCAATATATATATATATATATATATATATATATATATATATATATGCATGATGCGCTCCTGCATTATGGCCCTTAACCTTGCGGAGGACAAGCGATCAATAATGCATTATGTTGATCTATATATATATATATATATATATATATATATGCATGATGCGCTCCTGCATTATGGCCCTTAACCCTGCGCAGGACAAGTGTCATGGGTCAACATGGCGCATAGATGCCCTGGCGAGTAGTTGTACATACATGCATTATGCCGACCCTGCTCGGGGGTGATAGACTCTCGGAAACCTAGCAATGAAGTGCCGCTGAGTACTCTCACCAGCACTTCATTGGTGCATCATGACGATCAAAATAGGTTTATCACACTCTAATATTACCTAGCGTAACAATGTATAGGTGGCAATGATGGAAAATTGGACACAAGGGGCATTTTTGGGGTATTGTCCAACTTTTTGCCCGGCACGTTTTCTGCAGCAAGCTGTTACCCTTTATTATGGTAATGTTTGTCACCTTTCCCTGGCAAACTGTCGCCCTTTTACAGTGTTTTACACAACAAACTGCTGCTGTTTATCATAACAAACTTTTAGCCTCTCCTATGAGAAACTGTTTCCCATATACTCTTTATCATGACCCCCTCCCGCCAGTATACTGACTGAGCTGCCCCCTGGTGTTTTTGTGATGGAAGACCTCCAGCTCTAAGGAGGTTTTCTTACTTATACTCCATCCACTGAAGTTTATGTAACAGTAAAACCATATATATATGCATATTCTGACATAAATAGTAGAGGCCTAGAAGAGGATTTGAATCTACTACACTTGCTGTGATACGAAGCTGGGATAAATATATGGTGTTCTAGGCTACAGCCAACAGCAGTCTCAATAGTATAATGATTAGCACTGTTGACTTTGAATCACAGAATGAGGGTTCAAGACTGCATGGGGAAAACATTTTTAACATACGCATATAATGTAAAAGGGGTCTCAGTAAAGGGCCTCCCTGAAGCCCCTTTTATCTTGTTGGCATTCAAAAGGCATTGTTTTTAGAACTTGTTGCAAAGATGACAGTGGCCAACTGAGAATAAAAGGGGTTTGAACCTGTGTGGTCTAGGTTTCTAGTCCCAGGCCTTAACCACTACACTACATTGACTGGTCAAACTTTTAAAGTCAAAGTGCCCTGTTTATCTGCAATCTGTTACTCAGTCAAAGTAGTAGCATACCAGCATTCAGTAGATGTTCTAACACCCAAAGTATTAGCTAAGGACTCATGGTGTAATGTCAGCAAGATCTAAAAGAGACCTTGAAGTCCCCACCGAAATCTTACTCTCCAAAGCATGATGGATACAACATGTTTGCGGAAAATATCTCTCAGTGGCATTCACTAATGACCATGCCAATAAAATTGGATCCAAAGAGGTTGGATGAAGGTAAAGGTATTGAGAAAACTCTAAGGAATAAAAATGCCAAATACCATCAAAGCTGCAAAATTGGAAAGAGCCAAGAAACAAAGACTGGTTATGATTGAAGATGATGATCAAGGGCAAAAGAAATTTCTAAGGACTGATAGCCATAAAAATAGTACTGCTTGCTTTTGTTGTGACAAAGGAGAACCAATATCTGAGCTTCGTCAGGCAATGACTATGCCACTTGATGAAAGACTAAATGAATGTGCTAAAAATCTTGGAGATGAAGTGGTGGAGTGGATCAACACAGTAAAAGGTACACCCGCAAGGGGGTGCGTGGGCATACCTTTTACTGTGTTGATCCACATATAGTTTCACAAGATGGAAAATATCATTCTACTTGCTTAGTTGGATTGTACAAAAACCATCTCAAAATAAAAGAGCAAGAGCAGATTAATCAGAATTCATCAATTGAAGCCTATGCACAAGCATTTTTAGAGTTAGTCACTTGTGTTACAGAGACAAAAAGTCTAATTGAATCTCCTGTTGTATTCAAGCTTGTAGATCTCAAAAAAGCTGTACAAGCAAAGCGTCGAACAATTAGGTGTAAAATCAGGGAGTACAAACACCACAAGATTGAAGGAAAGGTTAATGGATGAAATCAAAGAGTGAAATGATATTCCTAACTCTCTAAGTGTCAGTTTCAAGGGACTTTTGGCAAAGAATCACAGCTTGCTAGCAATGTGTCAAAAACTGATCTTGCAATGGCACTGTTATTGCAATACAACAGTTTTTCCAGATACACTGGAGGTTCACAAAGGCACTCGAGAGACAGGGAGGCTCCCTTTCCCATCTATGTTGATATGGCCTTGTATGCAAAGACAAGAAAGCGTCAGTTGATTGAAATGCTTCATCCAAATGAAGAGATAGTAACTTTCCTCAACCTTGGACCTATATTCGCAGTTGGCAAGCAGGTACAGTGGAACTGGCCAGACACACATGGGGAAGACAAAATTTCCTAATTGGCCAGTAGCCTTAGCTGAGGCACACATCGCATCACCTGGGACTGCAGAGTCTCTTTTGTACGGAACAATGATGAAAAAGACCCAATAAGCCCATCAGCTCACAACATGTGCACTGCACTATCTAATAAACAATGCACATGCTAATCACTGCGCAGAAGAAGATGAACCTCTCAGCTTTGTGGAATGGTGTGAAATGCACAAAGCAGAAAGTCCTCAGTTCCTGTATTGGTACATTGTCCTAACAATGGAACTAACTGTTTTGCTCCTCGTGAGATCTTTTAGAGAGGCATACTTCAAGCTGTACTGTGATGCTCTGGCAGAGCTACTGCCAGAGCTACAAGCCAATGCTATCGTTAAAGGAGATGGAGGAGCCATTGGCCTCACTGAAGATGAGGGTGCCTTGTGCAGATGAAAGGTGGCAGGAGCAGAAGTTAGCAAGCTCATCAGTGATTATGAGGAAATGTCAGGTAAAGGCAACCAACCACGTGGAAGCCATCATGCTGACACCAAGCTGGAACAGAAGAAATTCCTTGATAGAGTTACCAAGTTGACTACAGTCATGCAAGACATGGGAAACCCTTTTGAGGAGGAGTCCACTGAATTGTTGACACTAGATACCAAGGACATTGTTGATGTTGAGCGGGCCAAAATGGTGAATGTGTACTATCAGGAGGGTATGAGCCAGTTCTGTCAATTTCTTAAGGCCTCAATGGAGGTTCATTCTATCAGCCCATCAAGAAAAATAAATTTGATTTCTTCAAGAAAGAAGCTAGCACAAAGGACACACATTAGAAGGCACTGGAGGAAGACTGTCAACTTTTCTCTCAGCTCTTCATTTCATGTCAGAGTAGAGAATGTGACTTAGAAGAATTCTTCTGCCATGAGAACCGATCAACACCAGCATCTTTGAGTGACAATGGAAAGCTATACACTACTGACAAGTCTCAGCTGATTGCAACCCTTGAGAGGAAGGTAGACACATGCAGCCTAAAGCAGAAACACTCATAATTGATGGTTTTACACTTGTGTATGCTGCAAAACCACAGTCCTCAAAAACATTTCTGGAATATGCAACACAAGATGTGCTCCCGCTAATTGAGAAATATGCTGAGCAGTTCCAGAGAACAGATATTGTTTTTGATGTATACAAACCAAACAGTCTGAAGGCTGATACAAGATCTAAATGAGGTTTGGGGATCAGAAAGAGGGTGACCAACACAAACAAAACTCCCAAAACATGGCATAGGTTCTTGAGAGATGATAGTAACAAAACTAAGATCTTTGGGTTACTGGCAGACAAAGTGGCATCATCACATTCATGAAATCTCTTTGTAGTTACAAAAGGAGAAAATGTTTTAAGCAACACTGATATCCACACTGCCATATTTACAAGACCTCGGGTTGCAAAAATTATGGGTAACATTTGGTCAAGGTGCCTACATACGCTGGATCCCAACACATGAGCTGGCAGCAGCACTTGGACCTGAGAAGACAGCTGCAATGCTATTCTTCCATGCATTTAGTGGATGCGACATGGTTTCAGGCCCCCGAAACAAGGGGAAAAAATCTGCCTGGGATGCATGGAATGTGTTTGATGAGGTCACTGATGTCTTCATCAAATTGAGCCAGTATCCACCATCACTGAGTGAGGAACATCTAGAGATTATTGAGAAATATGTTGTTGTGACGTATGACAGGTCTAGTGAAGCTGATGGTGTGAATGAAGCACGGCTGGATTTGTTTGCCTGAAAACAGAAGTCTTTCCAGTTCATCCCTCCAGCCAAAGCTGCCCTTACAACACACAAAGTGTGCCGCTCTTCAGGCAGGGGGCATATGGAGCCAATGAGTAGCCTGCCCCAACCTCATCTGAGTGGGGTTGGGGCACCACACAGCATCAAAGTTGGGAGGTCTGCTGGACAACACTTCCTGCAATTGCAGAATCATGCCAACAACTAACAAAATGTGGTTGCAAGAAGGGATGTACCACCAGAAAATGCAGATGGTCAATTGCAGCCAGATGGGGTCAAACCCATTTTTCTTCATAGGAAGAAGGTTAATGGGATTAAAAATTGAATGTTTTGATTATTTTTCATTTTCATTAGGGGAGTAGGATCGGGATCTTGCTTCTAAACCATGCTTTTGCCCATCTATGATTTATTTTAAAAGCAGCAGACCCCAAAATATGGGCCTTTTAGGGCGTATTCTGAACGGATTTTTTTAGTACTCCCAATGTTACAGGGCAAAGTAAATAGAAAATGCATTGGAAATCACTAATATTTTGATTTTTTACATTAGCCCACAATAATTAGCATTATATATAATCACTCTAAGAACTATTCACTCAATCTGCCTGGAGATGTTGCTTAAATACTTGTGGTGTAGGTATAGTGGAACCGTACGTGCCTCATTTTTAAGTGAACAATGCTAGGTGAATAACCATATATAAATCAGATCAAAAACTCTAAATAAAATACCTTATACCCATACTTTAAGATGGAATATACAATAAATTTGGGTATCAAACAAGTATTTCGATCTATGTGAATTCAAGTAAGTTTGGGGTAGCTTTAGAGGAACCATACGTGCAACATATATTGATTGCTAATAATACTGAATCTGTATGTTGGTGAAATTATTTTGTTTTCCCAATATTCTACTAATACAAGGTCTTAATGACAGAAATTAGGAAAGAAATCTACCAGCCACTTTAACACTAGACACTTATTTGTGACATGGAACCGTACATGCCACATGGAACCATACGTGCCACAATATGTATTGTGCCAGAAATATCCTGAATTAAGAAGGTATGTGGTTATATCAGATTACCATTGTAAAATGACAATGTCAAGCATCAATGACAAATGATATCATATGAATATATACACTTATAGGGGGAATTATCATTCCCCTAAAAATGAGCCTATTTGGACCACAATCCCATAGGAATTAATGCTAAATAATGGAATTAACTTTAAAATTGGCAATTATTCGTATTAATGTTCCCAATTTTTAGGGTAGATCCCTCAGTGCATTAGTATTTTGGATACAAAATTTCAAAACAATCCAAGCAGTTTAATTTTTACCCATTGGTGAGGCCTTTGTGTCCCCAGTTCACTGCAATTGACCAGATGTAACAAGTTCAGTCTAAAATGCACAGCACTCTGTAACTGCACATATTAAAAGGGGGAATGGCAAGAGGAATGAAATCTATTCACACAGGATAAAAGTACAAAAGCTCGTCATCATAAGATACAGTGATGAAAATCTTAAATGTTTTGCACCTCTTCAGATTACCCAAGCAATTAGAGAAAGGTTGCCTGCTGCATTGCTCATGCTAATCTTGGGCTCAGCACTTATAAAAGGGGGGTTTGGGGTTTATGCTGCCTGCAGATTGTCTATTTGGCTT
The DNA here is from genome assembly GCA_949317995.1 of Acholoe squamosa. NCBI lineage: Eukaryota > Metazoa > Annelida > Polychaeta > Phyllodocida > Polynoidae > Acholoe > Acholoe squamosa. Next base: position 1,975,428 of record OX439048.1, read on the forward strand.
GAAATTATGCTTAAGGCAATGCCAGGTAAAGCAAAACCAAAGACTGCCCTTTTATCAGGACCCCCTGGGGCAGGTAAATCTTCCCTCATCAAGTATTATGTTTACATGTGGAGCCAGCTACCGAATGGTGAAGGTGAATTGGACCTGATTGTAATTCTGGATGTCTCAACACTCCAAATCTCTGAAGGAGTTTCAATAGAAGACCAAATAATGGAAGCAATCAAACAGAGTCTGAAGGGGAGGAAAGACGGCAAAGAAATTATGAAGTGCTTGAAGGATGAACGTTCTCTTGGTGCCCAACGGCATGGATGAATGCCGGAGCCAAACCACAGGTTGAAGATTCCTTTTTCAACAGGTGGATTAAAGTCAAAGAAGGAATAGAATATGTCAAAATCTTTTATAAGAAAATCATGAGACCAGAAGATTGCTATGTCCTTCGATTCATAAATGAAAACAAACAGGACCTTGACCATGTAATTACCAACCCATTGTGTTGTCACATTCTCAGTGTTGTCATGGCCGTTGGCACTCTTAAACTCACAAAAGGGAAAACACTAAGAAAAAAAGGAACTGCTACACTCAATGAAACAGACAATGAAAATACACTGACAGTAAAAGAACCTCAAGGAGTTTGAAGATGATGCAAGTCCATTCTACAAGATGTGTCTCTACTCACTCCTTAAGGACATAAAGATTAAAGAATAGATAAATGCCTACATACTGACGTTTTCATTTTAGGTAAGTACTGTTTAATAAGGGAGTAAATTTATCATTTAATGTAAATATAAGTACCAAATGGTGGAGTGGTTTCACCATCCCACATTTGGCCCCAATAATGTCTGCACAGGTAGGTGTCATGGTCCAGTGACCAGGTCTCTGATTGGCCCATACACCTGTAGAGGTGGCTGTCATGGTCCAGTCAGGATTCCCTAGCCCACTTAAAAGGGTCTAATTCTCATCTTTCCTATCCCCTCAGGATGGGTGTGGTGCACATATGCGTCGCCACTGACACATTCCTTTGTGAAATTGTGTAATGTTCACACCATGAATATGACCTTAGCTGTCAAAATGGCGTACATCTATTACTCACTCACTCACTCAAGGTCCAGTGCACACACAAGGGTACTAAGATCCCAGTACATCCTAAGACTGTGCATGGTATCAGAATCTTAGTACAGACTAAAATCAGACTGTTGTACTATGATCCTGGTCTGTCCCAATGAGATATTCCCGTCCCCAACCTGATGAGTGGTTTAATTCATTGATATCACATTGAACCATTTGAATTCATACATTTACAAACTTCCTTATTTCAACTTCCATTAGCACAGTGATGCAGAACAGGTATTCACATGCCAAACAGGTGGTAACAACTGGTCAGTCATCCGACTCAACAAAATTGATCTACATGCACGACCCCATGTTAAACACTTATCAGCATCAGGAGTCAATAATTTTGCAATACGCGCACAATCCCGATGCCTGAGTGAGATGACTGAAGCTTTCCAACAATTTCAGCATCATGACCTGTCATCAATTCCTCGATTGTATGATGAGCTACATCTAAAGATTGGAAAACAGTCAGGAGATCCTTTAGCTAATGAATGGGTAACTCTGCTGTCCGCCATCACTAAGTGTCATATCAAGACACAGAAATTTTCAAATAGATTACATGAAAATGACAACCGCAGTGAAGAGAGATTCTTGGAATGCTTAAGCACAAGAGCCATCCATGCAGGTAAATGTGAAACGACGTATCGATATAACAAAAGGACAGAAAAAAAGCATACATTGATGAAGATCCGTGTGATTCATGGCTCAGTAATTGTGGTTATAAGAGAGGCACGTAAGAGCAAATATTTGCAGAAGAATTGACTGAGGAATGGCGTGCATTTCCTTTTTTAGCTGACCCTGTGGCGATGCTAAGGGTTGTCCTGGAGGGCTTTTTGAGAGACTTTCACAAGAACATGATTGAAGATTGTTGCTCTCTTGCCCACCTGCTGCTGCTGCTGCTGCTGCTGATCTTGCTTCTGCTGGTTCTGGTGGGGATTGTGTTCGACAAAAGAGCGCAATATTATGGCAATAGTGGCCATCAAAATGACCCTGAACTTGTCACTCCTTAATCATAACATGGTAAAAGGTACACCCGAGAGGGGGTGCGCGGGCATACCTTTTACCGTCTTGATCCATATATGCAAAGAAATGCAACCTATGCTTGAAGAGTGAGTAGTATTTCCAGTTCCTTCCTACCGATGAGTGAGGCATGTTGGGAGTTAAATATAGTATACTCCCAAAATGCTTTGCTGCTTCCTGTATGGTGGTACCCTGAGGGTTTATACCTCAGGGCACCAGAGTATACACCCACTAGATCTATTCTGCATTTGCCAACTTTCTTTCTAGAATGTCTTCCATTTTATGGAGAGTTGAGTGCTCTACCACCTGTCCCTCGCTCATGGTTATGTTTTTATAAGTGTGATGGATGATTGACAATATTGCATCAAAAATGTATGTTTCCGGTAACCTGCTCCAAAAAGTTGAGGTCAGCAGGTCAGTAGTTAGGAACTTTTTTTTTAAGTATCCAAGACCACATAAAGTCAGGTTTTGCTAGATTTTCGCTGGTTATTATGGGAAAACATTGTTCCCGGAATGACATATGAGAGAATTATGGTAAAAGCTGTGTATTCATGCCAAACAAAGATTTAGAAATAAAACTTCAAAAATCAGGAAATTATTGATTGAAAAAAATCTTTAAAAATTCAGAATAATTTTGAAGAAATAGAAATCAGTTCGAAAAAATCTTCAAAACATATTTGAGGCCGGCCCCTTAAAAGAGAAATCCCCAACATGTCCCTATACACAGTGTTAGGTAGTATATAAATCTACCTTTCTGACCCCAGGCATCACCCCAGACTAGCTGTTTAAGGATCATCAAAGGTAGAAACTGTTGGCGGGACCCAGAACTTTTACATGCACACTAACTCCACCTGGTGTGTAGTCCCTTTCACAATAGCTCAACCTGGTGTCTGGCACCATCGAGAAAAGCTTTTGTTTGAATTCCTGACCCTTGGGTTTGGAGTCAGCCTCTCAGCCATCTGAGCTAACCAGGCAGGTGCAGTTAATGGTGCATGACGGCAGTGTAGGGTTTATCAAGGGAAGGTTCCAGTGATCTTTTGAACTTGTAACAGAAATAGTACAACCATTCTGTTTCTGACATATGTTATACAAGAGATATCCCCCTAAAATGTGAGTGAGTTTGGTGTAGGATCTCTACAGCATTCATTAGAAAATATCATGTTATGCGATATAACACTGACATTTCCTACAGAGATGACAATTATTTGGACAGCTGTAATTTCAGTATAACACGGTCAATCACATTTATTTTTGTATAGCTACTGAACATGGAATGTAGATGAACTGCAAGAACTCTACTGAGGTTTCCATGCGATTTTGAAATAGTATCTATTATCCTTACCTCCAGTATCGGAAGGCATTTACCACCGCTTGAACCCATAACTAGAATTGTGAAAATTCTTAAGGCTTCCTCACTGCTATCTGAGTATTGTATAATCATGCAGTATAACTTTACCATATAGTATCACTGTCATAGGTCAAAAAAAGTAGACACCCACAATCATCATGAAATGCTATGATTTCATTATCTTAGCTCTTGAAAAAAGAGACATTGTACAGGGCTTCACCAAAATTAGATAACAAACTCCACACAAAGTTGGTCAATAAAAAGGGGACTTACCCAAACGTTGTATCAGTTCATGATGGAAGGCGGTCAGCTGACGTCGGTACTCCTCCCGCGGGTCTACATCATCCGATGTTACCACTTCTGCATTTTCCGTTAAAAATGGGTTCATCTTCCCTTCCTTGGGCATACCCAGTTTTAATGGTACCTTTATGGGCACTATAACATGTAATGGCAAGTTCTTCTCAGCCTTCTGGGTTATGTTCTTTTGTAGCTGAAAACCCTCCTTTTCTGTTATAACCCCTGATGGATTTACTACTGCTATTAAAGTTGGTAAACTTGGAGCGTGTCGGTTCCTTTCCCTTCTGTGTTTTGCCCGAGAACTCTCTACCTCCCCTACTTCCCCTGGTATCCCTTCCCCAGGTTTACCCTGTTCCATACCGGTTGTTTTAGTGAGCAGTTGGTCAGTATTTTGGCTTTTGGCCTGATTCAGTCTGGAAGCAGATTTCTGCAATTGGTTACTATTCTTGTTCTTTCTTTGATTTGACTTGGAATTAGATTCATTCCTTGCACTATAAACCTCAGCTTTACTAGCACCCTTCATATTCTTCACTCCATGTATAGATGACTTCCTCAATAACTTCCCAGGTGGCTTCTTGTACGAGTGTCGGTTCTGTCGCATCCAGGGATCATACTCCCCTTCAGTCACTGGTGTCATGGCGGCCATCATGGCAGTACCACCAGGTGTTGATGGTGGCTTATGGTTCTGGGTTTCCTGCATCCCAAGAGTGAAGCTCCATATATTAAGTTTCCATTTCAAAATCTGGACCAGTGACAAAAAATAGTTTACTTTTTCTGAGTTGTTTGTTGCAGGCTGTTACCTGTCACTGTTAAATTGAACTTAGAAATGGGATTATTTTGAGCTTCCAGATTTATCATCAGGACTGGTGATTCCGCCAACATTTCAATGATACTTTGCACATTTTGAAAACTACAGAACACTCTACAACTCCATAACCAGTAGAAAGGTAAATGTACATCTGTCCTAATGTTCTTGTCATATCCAGAACTCATTCCATTGCCTTCTGATTAGCTTATTATCCAATATCAATGTGTTTGTCGAGGGCTTCTAGTCCCCACAATGTCCATGAGTCTAATTTAAATCAGGCATTCAGTCAGATCTTCCTCTGCTTTGATCTTTGCCCACCTTGCTTACTCCATTACTATACCAGGTGCTCTAGGTCTACCAGGCATAACTCCAGTACTACTAAGTAACCAGCTGTTCCATGATATCACGGTCAGAGGCAGTAAACCATAAAAAAAGGCTAAGCAATGATAAGTAATCTATTGCAGGTTATATCTGAGCACCACAGATTCCAATTATTGTATGTAGACCAGGTTCCAAGACATATTTAACTTATACCAAAATGTACTTTGAATTTACTTTTTTTTTGCTTTTTTTGTGGGGGGGGGATTTAGGGCCTCATGTCTCACACTGAAGCATGAAGTACCAAATTCTTTAGTGGTTTGGCCTTTACAATAGTTACCATTCTACTCACAGATCTGAGTAAGCCACCCTTTGATAAACACTGAGCATTTGGTCTCATGAATTTGGCAAACGTTTTGTACATTAAATTTTGAATCCCATTACAAGAACTCCAGTGACAAGGCACCAGCAACGGCATTCCCTCCACCACTTGGAATCATCTGTTCTACTCGTGTTTTTTGTTATCAGATCTGTCAGCTTTTTTGTTTGCATTTGCATTTATAAGCCACTGCATATATACAGGGTATAAAGCCAGTAGAAAATAGTTAGGAATCTTCAGCACAAAAGAGTTTATGGGTTTTCCCAAAGTTGAGGATGCAGCTTATAGGCAGGTTGGAGGCATGTCCAAGAGATGAAGGGTGGAGGCATGTCCAATAGATGAAAGGTGGAGCCATGTCCAAGACATGAAGGGTGGAGGCATGTCCAAGACATAAAAGGTGGAGGCATGTTCAAGAGATGAAGGGTGGAGGCATGTCCAAGATATGAAGGGTGGAGGCATGTCCAAGACATGAAGGGTGGAGGCATGTCGAAGAGATGAAGGGTGGAGGCATGTCCGAGACACGAAGGGTGGAGCCATGTCGAAGAGATGAAGGGTGGAGACATATCCGAGACATGAAGGGTGGAGGCATGTCCGAGATATGAAGGGTGGAGGCATGTCCGAGACATGAAGGGTGGAGGCATGTCCGAGACATGAAGGGTGGAGCCATGTCCAAGAGATGAAGGGTGGAGACATGTCTGAGACATGAAGGATGGAGGCATGTCCGAGATATGAAGGGTGGAGGCATGTCCGAGACATGAAGGGTGGAGGCATGTCCAAGAGATGAAGGGTGGAGACATGTCCGAGACATGAAGGGTGGAGGCATGTCCGAGATATGAAGGGTGGAGCATGTCCAAGACATGAAGGGTGGAGGCATGTCCAAGAGATGAAGGGTGGAGGCATGTCCAAGAGATGAAGGGTGGAGGCATGTCCGAGACATGAAGGGTGGAGGCATGTCCAAGAGATGAAGGGTGGAGGCATATCCGAGAGATGAAGGGTGGAGGCATATCCGAGATATGAAGGGCTGGAGGCATGTCCGAGACATCAAGGGTGGAGGCATGTCCAAGAGATGAAGGGTGGAGGCATGTCCAAGAGATGAAGGGTGGAGGCATGTCCAAGATATGAAGGGCTGGAGGCATATCCGAGACATGAAGGGCTGGAGGCATATCCGAGACATGAAGGGTGGAGGCATGTCCGAGACATGAAGGGTGGAGGTATGTCCGAGATATGAAGGGTGGAGGCATATCCGAGAGATGAAGGGTGGAGGCATATCCGAGATATGAAGGGCTGGAGGCATGTCTGAGACATGAAGGGTGGAGGCATGTCCGAGACATGAAGGGTGGAGGCATGTCCAAGAGATGAAGGGTGGAGCCATGTCCAAGACATGAAGGGTGGAGCCATGTCCGAGAGATGAAGGGTGGAGGCATGTCCGAGAGATGAAGGGTGGAGGCATGTCCAAGAGATGAAGGGTGGAGGCATGTCCAAGAGATGAAGGATGGAGGCATCTCCAAGAGATGAAGGGTGGAGCCATGTCCAAGACATGAAGGGTGGAGCCATGTCCAAGACATGAAGGGTGGAGGCATGTCCAAGACATGAAGGGTGGAGGCATGTCCAAGAGGCGAAGTGTGGCGGCATGTCCAAGAGATGAAAGGTGGAGGCATGTCCAAGAGACTATTTCGTTGCCTTAGTGCAAGAAGGTTGCAACTGCATTTTCCAGGTTTTGCAGGAGAAGCAAAAGAAGTGTACCAGTTACTATAGAACAAAGTGGATGCAACAGTTATTGTATTGGGGTCTGTAGGCACACATATCATAGACAGATTCAATACTTTCACAGTAGGTAGATAAGGACCAATAGATGCTAAAACGGACAAAAACTCAATTTTGCCAAAATGTCAGTTACAACCTTCTTGCACTAAGGTAAAGACTTGGTCAAATCCATGAGATTGGGCATGTTCCATGTTTCTATAGGTCTATGTGGGATGTGTATATATAAGCGGTGTATGTACAATGTGTTGCACACATTACGCCCTACTGCTACATCTATCCTACACCTATATATAAATAATGTCCACCATTAACTATGAGTCTATAAGTCTATATACCGGAAACCCCCACATATAAGAAACAGTACATACACAGACCAGAGGATTATTGTGGGGGCGAGTTCCCCTGATTCAGGCTGTGGCTTGTAGTAGGAAATTTGACTTCATGAAACAGCAGTAAACAGCAGACCCTAAAATATACATTAAGGCATTTATCTCATAGATTCCGCCATTTTGTATAAATTTCTTACCTTATAACCCCTTAATAAAGCCAGGAGAAGACATTTTCTAAGTGGAACCAACCCGGTCCTCCTGTGCTTTCTTGTCCATATTCCTCGGCCTGGCCGCTGTAGGGCCCCAAAACATGGATACTCATGATTTTACGTTAGAATTATATGATATTAAGCTTTTAACCTATTCATCCTTTAGTGTATGGAACCTATGATTATTCCTACCATGTTTTAATGGCATTCTGGTCTGTATAGAGGCCAAATACCAACAAATTCTTTAAAAATCCAAGTGATTAACCATGCCGGGGCATGTTGACAGTGCAGAAGTAGACTGGAACTCAGCGTGTGACACACTTACTGGTCAAAGGTCAGCAAGCCGCAATGGCATGCATGGCATGTTCATCTAGGATATCTTAGGATGTTTCCCTGTTAATAACTCCACCTGCCACCATTGGATTCTATGTTAAATAAGTGTGCATCCATGAGCCGGTAAGTTAGATCTTCTCAAATATGTCATTTGCTTTGGTTTCTACTACCGTTTGGCATGGAGCAATGGACTGAGAGTCTGCCTATTGCCACAGTGGCTGGGGAATGATTCCCTAGAACCCTGAACGGTATTAACTGGTAATGTATGGAGAGGTTGACTTTGTGTACTTCTCTCATTTATTAACATGTCCAGGTTGAAACCAGTGCCTTCTTGAAGACAAAAAAAAGGTCTCAGAGTAGGGTTATTGAACAAGTAATCAATGGATAATTCATGACACGTGTCAATTATCCATGGATAACATGCCTCCTTACATGGATAACCACACGCCTTACAAAAGTCATGATGCATGCATCATGGTGTGCAATATAGGTATGTGCATGGGAATGTCCAGAAAAAGCACCCAAAATCACAGAAGTCATGTAATAACGCCTGATAACGAATGGGGGTTATGACCAAAAAAGCACTGTCCAAGCCAAAATCGTGAGATAAATGTAAATATGTCTACTGATAACTCAGTCCCTGCACTGACTAATGCTCAGGGTGCGCCTTAAAGGCGAGGATTTTACACTAAAGATTTGCCACTAGGTGCCTCTCATAGCTGGGATTTAGTCTAACTCAGGGTGTGTCCTATAGGTGAGGGTTTATGGTATCCTATACAGAGTGTATATAAAATGGCCATCAATAACTCAGTTTCTGCACTGACTAATGCCGTTAATGTGTTCTTAGTTATTTAAAGGCATGCGCCTGCTGAAATGATTTCTGTTCCGCTGATCAAGTAAAGGAATTTGACTTGGCTTCATTCCAGCTTCATTGTATTCAATAAATTATCATTCTAGTCTGAGACTGCTAAATAGTTCTGCTAGATAAAAAAGAAAATGAGAAGAAAATCATGCTTTGATAAAAAGAAATTCATAGAATCAAACCAAATAGATCTCCTAATTAGGAGGAGGACTGTTCCTTTACAAATACTAGCACTTATTTGAGGTCATTTTCTAAATCATAAGAGGTACTTTAACCCCCTTCTCCCTTTGCACCCCAGCACTTATTTTGTACCCTGCGTTTAAATACAACAATAATGAAACATTTTTCTCCCTATAAAATGGATACTATAGAGACATTTGCAGAGGTCGTGAAAGATATGAGTAAACAGATATATACAATCAACACTTTTTTATTTTGTGTCATTCTATATTTGTTACATTGTTTTTTAAAATTTTATTTCTCTCTACAAAACATCAACTTTCATAAAAATAATACCATCTCCTGCTCACATAATATTATTTTACTAGTTCTAAACATTTTCTCTTCTATATGTATACTACAAAATAGTTTCACAACCTAGAGATAAGTACCTTTGACATATTTCTAAATCTCTAACATTTTCAGGGTTTTAAATTCATTGCTGTATAGGGCTGGTCTGATTGCCTCGGTTGGGTTTTAAAATTTGATCCACTGATTAGATTTCCATACCTTTGCTAAATAAAAATTCATCAGATTGGCAAAAATTGGCCTGACCGTTGGCTGTGGAACCAGGCCTATCATGCACAATGATCAACATGATCCACTGATAAGGTATCAATCTGCTCATCACTGGTGTACCAAACATACACTGGATATACGCGGCCATCTGAGACATTTAATTCTATGCTTTCACAGTAAAATAGGAATGTTTCTCTCTAATAGGCACAATATATTCCTATGTACAAAGAAAACCTTTTAAGGGCCAGTAATGCTGGAGTGCCTCGTGCTCATTGGCAATCAGCATTTCATGGATGCATTGCGCAGACCCTACTTGAGTATATTAACTCGGTAGGGTTGACCCGCGGGGATTGCTCGACCCATGAATGTAGCCCTGGCAAGTTTCTCATTAGAGCTGTATTCATCCTTCATGCCGATCAATCGGTATGATTCATTATAACACCAGCAGCCATTAAAGGCTTAATAATGATTTACATCAAATTATCACCAAATATACCTGACCATTAATTATGTTATTTAGAACAACGGACAAAGTGCCCCTGCATTTATATTGAAAAAGGTAAACTAGTTACATCTACATCTCTCATGTTTGTTTGGATCTACCATTACATGAATTGATCACAGATTCTACACAACAGTTGAGGTTAAACCATATTTACTATGCAGGTGGCTTTCCTGCTTGGTCTGCTGGCCTTTTGTCTGCAATGGGACAGCTGGCCTAAACTCTTTCGCTCTCAATGACCTCACCATTTACGCTTTACAGTATCTTTGAGAATTGCAGTCTTTTGGAGGGTTGATATCCCCAGGCCTAAGACAGGACAGACGCTACTGAGATAGACTTTTAATGCCTAAGAGATCTTTCTACGCCCCTCTATCACCAATAATTATTTGACTTGCATTTAGACAGTTCTTTCTAGGACGAATCCCACTTCTCCCATCCCCCATATTTAGATGTTTTAGTATTAGTACCGTAGTTGTAAAAGATTAGTAATTATAATATGTTCTTAATATCCATGTAATCTGGAATGTAAACCACTACAGACATAATCAACATTATCACAATGTTCATCGACAACTCAGGAAGGCATTTCTCAAGATGGTACGACTAGACCCATTTCAAGTCGTAGTGGGAAGCCTCACTCTAATGCCATTACAGCCCTGCATCTAGCAGTCACTAATGTTTTCACTGTTACAACTACCAAATACTATGTATTTACTACATTAGGTGCTGATTGTACAGAGCAGTCGTAGTGCTCTGGTACGACAGCTCTATCAAACCCTATGTAATTACTACATTAAGTACTGATTGTACAGAGCAGTCGTAGTGCTCTGGTACGACAGCCCTACCAAACCCTATGTAATTACTACATTAAGTGCTGATTGTACAGAGCAGTCGTAGTGCTCTGGTACGACAGCCCTACAAACCCTATGTAATTACTACATTAAGTGCTGATTGTACAGAGCAGTGGTAGTGCTCTGGTATGACAGTCCTACCAAACCCTATGTAATTACTACATTAAGTGCTGATTGTACAGAGCAGTCGTAGTGCTCTGGTACGACAGCTCTACCAAACCCTATGTAATTACTACATTAAGTACTGATTGTACACAGCAGTCGTAGTGCTCTGGTACGACAGCTCTACCAAACCCTATGTAATTACTACATTAAGTACTGATTGTACAGAGCAGTCGTAGTGCTCTGGTACGACATCCCTACAAACCCTATGTAATTACTACATTAAGTGCTGATTGTACAGAGCAGTGGTAGTGCTCTGGTATGACAGTCCTACCAAACCCTATGTAATTACTACATTAGGTGCTGATTGTACAGAGCAGTCATAGTGCTCTGGTACAACAGTCCTACCAAACCCTATGTAATTACTACATTAAGTGCTGATTGTACAGAGCTGTCGTAGTGCTCTGGTACAACAGTCCTACAAACCCTATGTAATTACTACATTAAGTGCTGATTGTACAGAGCTGTCGTAGTGCTCTGGTACAACAGTCCTACAAACCCTATGTAATTACTACATTATGTACTGATTGCACAGAGCAGTCATAGCATGTATATCTACAATCACCAAATCTTATTTCAAAGTATTTCATAGCAGATGTGTTCGGTCGACCATGTTGAGAAATTCCTCCTGTTCAGTAACTACAAGACTATCTTCACCAAGCATACACATCTCATTGGAAGACACAGAGTAGATCATTAAGTATCAACATTCTCCTCAAACTCCTATTTCCTCACCTATATAAATTTCTATCATCTTATATGAACCACTTTAGAGCCTAGTGGATGATTAATCATGGACAGATACTGTAGCGCTGTGACCTTAAAAATTGACACTTAATCAATACACTCAAATCCCAGTGCTTAAACTAGATGATACAGTACATAGAGTTGTCTCTTGCAGTTCCACGCAGTTCTGGCTGGTACATTCTCAGTCTGTATACTGAACCAGGGACCACTACTTGTACAGGGGCCTAACAGTTTTAATGCAACAAATCACAATGTTGATAAAGGAGGTTTTCCACTGCCGTCGGTCGGCCGAATTTTTGTTAATCTGACCGATTTATTTCTATATTTTGCATGATTAAAAATAATCGGGTTAGCAAAAGTTTGGCCGACCAGCGGCAGTGGAATACCCACTTTTAGGAATGTGGACAGTCCAACAAAACAGGTATTCCACTGCCGTCGGCCGGCTGTTTTTTCACTAATCCGACCGAATTTTTCTATACTTTTACATAATCAAAAATAATCGGATTAGCAAAATCTTGGCCGACCGACAGCAGTGGAATACCCACTTTATAGAGCTATGTACAAACACATCAATCACAGTAAGTAAAATTGGACAATGGAATTGATATTATCATAAGGTAGTTAAATGAAAAAATGTGACCTAAGAAGATCCTCTCTACCTATTTCTGAATCTACAGTATCATCTGGTAGAAATACATGCACCCAAGACATTTCAAGTATGTTTTCATATATTCATATAGTGAATGCAAAACAACTACAGTAGAATACAACAAACAAAAAAATATACTGCTTGCAAGTCCAATCTAACCCTTGACGTTTTCTATGAATATATCAAATTTCCATTTGACACATAGTTTCACACAGTCAAACCTTATTTACTGTCGCGGAGATCAGGGAGATCACATGTTATTGACATTTTTTCAGAACGATGATGCTCAAATGCATTCGTGGCCCTTAAAGGTTTGACACTTTCTGTAAATTTCTTTTTGTGAACAGGAATTCATTTGATATATAATAGGTTGTCCATATAAGTGCTAGTGTTTTGATGTCCTTGCAGTATGAAATATTCCTTCAAGCTATCCCTACATTTCTTGATGCGGATGTTGATATGACGCTAATACATCCGCTGACTTTGTTGCTGTAATCATTTGTCTATTTCAACATGTACAACAAGAATATGGAACCTCTGTGGCAGTAATGGATCCAACCATATCTTAATGTGACATCTATTGTGTTGTAATGTAAAATGGCATCTATAGTGTCGTAACGTATATTGACATCTACGGCGGTGTAACTTCAGAGATTGGCCTCGTCGAGCGCCCTCATGATGTCCTCTATACACGTGATCTCCTCACTGAAAGGTATGAAACATAAATGCAGCCCTTGCGAATACTTAACACAACAGTACATTTTGAAGTTAAAGTCATACTAGGTATATATCAAAACCACCAAAATTCAAAAGATAAACAAATTGTTCCATTATTTTAAAACAGGCTACCCATATGTGTTTTTTTTTCTATTAATTTAGATGAAAATTAACAAGAAATAGTGTTGGAAAAAAGGTGAAAATACAGAACTGAAGAACTTACTTGGTATCATATTCCATTTTGTCTAGGTTGGAACTCGAGTAATTCTCATATGAAGGCAACTCAAACATGGCCGGCCTAACATGCTTCAGGAAATACGCCCAACACTCAATAGTCCGTCCCCCCTGAGCACCACCATCTGCCGCAGCCTCATGTGTCGGCTCATTTGATTGGTTCGTGTGGCGGAAAGCATTAAATACGGTTGCCATGTGACTCTCAGTGTTGCATTGTGGGGGAATCCACCATGGCCGCTGGTTTTTCTGGTTCCCGTTGGCTGTTGGTTCGTCATATAGAGTAACCAGCAGTCGGTCTCGCTGGTAGACCTCTGGGTGACCTTCAAACTCATCAGCAAATTGTAGCATCTTGTCGTCTATCTCGTATACCTCACCTAACACCACCTGGGGGAAGAATTATGAGGGGCGTTAGAACAAAAGATTCACACTAATATTACAAAGTGTGTTTCAGAAATTGTTATGGTTACGATTTACCAACAAAATATGACAGCTATTCACGGCTAATATTGCCTTGGTTCCTTCAAGGACAGTGGTCTCAAATTAGCCCCTGTCTCGAAAAACTGCTGGGGTTACAGGGATATTGAAATAAGTGTTAAGTACTAAATACAGACTACAGTCTTTGGATAAGTGCCAGTCTCACATAAAGGCAGGAGGTTAGGGGTATTGAAATTGCTAAGTGCTCAGATGCCTAAAGGGCCCCCTAAAGTATTCAACCTCATACTATACCGGTAAGGCATTTGTTATTCTTAATATGGGTCAGTCCACCGAAAGTGGGCACCTGGGTCTTTTTTGGTCTTTTTTGGATACAGGGGGTTATAGAATAAAATGTATTTAACCATTCTTCTCATTTCTTGTTTCATTTGAAAGAAAATACCTTTGGCTTCAAAAGAAGGGCAAATTTACATAAAGTTGAAAAATTGTCAAAAATTGCCTTTTTTCTCCATTTCCACCTCACTCCAGGCTCTATACCATCAAGCCAAGCAGCAACAGACTGATATAATTTCATCTTATCCTTAGTGGGGGGTCCTATCTAATATTTTCATGTGGTTTGGAGGTGCTCTGGTTGGCATTCTTTTTCCCCTGTTCATTTTTGTAACCAAATAAAGTTGATGTAATGGACGTGATCAAAACAAAAGTACACTGGTATACTAAAACACTGTGAAGTTGTTTCGCTCACGCCCATTACATTCATATCTCCTTTTGTATTATCAATATATATTTTTTCCTTCTTTTCTTCATAGTGTTTCTTTGGGACCTTTTGTCAAATATGCTAACTGAAAAACATGTAGTTCTGACAAATATTTCTGTGATTTAGAGAAGAATTCATTTTGCTCATGCACATTACAATTTTATAATTTTGAATATCTGCAATAAAAACTGACTGCTTGGGAGTTAGTGACTTGAATGAACCTTTCCATAGAGCCAAGATATAGGGCTATCAATAAAATTGAGTTTCTTGATCTAATTCTGAGTTTTCAAAAATGACCCTCTACCATGGACAAGTGCCCACTCTCACTGGATTGACCCACATACTAATTTATCTCATCTCTAACTTTGTAGGAGATAAAGAAAAAAATATCACATATCTGGAATGCTATTGGTCACTGCAACTTATGAGACTATGCAGAACACAGGGAGACGGGCGAAAACTGGGAGAAAATGACATACCAGAATAAGAAGACAAACAATACATTGTGGAAGTTAGGCACATCCATAGGGTTGGTTCTAAATCAGTACCCCTAGACTAGATTTTAGTTCATATTCTTAATACTAGAGGAAACACCATTACACGGGTGAATGTCAGAAAAAGTGCACATTATCTGGTGCACACAGTACAGAAAGATAAAAGTCAAGATAACATTACAAAAGTGTATTATATTGATAATGCAACATCTTGGCCTGAAAACCCCTGGTGGACTGGCTTCCTCCAAGAACTGCAGTTTTTATTCATGGCCAACTGGATATCAGCGAATTTTGTGAGGCGTCTGTGACGAAAACTCTAGGATTGATCTAAAACAAGTTAGGACAATCACAGCAACTTGAAATTTGGGCTGCAAGTACCTATTACTAACTGAATTAAGCATACAAGAAGGCAAAACTGTATCTTTAAAATTTATTTGTGAGAGCCCAGACATAATTATCAAAATATTGAAAAATTGGACATTTTTGTCTTCAAATCACTAACTTTACTGTAGTTCTGTCACTAATGCCCTGGTTAGCTCCAGAATTGCTCTAACTAATCCTCATTATGTCTAGTTTGGGGAAAATAAAACAGTAGAGGCCTCACTAAAACCAATTTTGTACCCTTGAGTGTTGAATGTCTGCCGAGATGGAAAAAAATGAGGAAAATCCAAATTTCACACAGGTAAAAGGGCCCCCAAAAGGTTTTCTTCAGCAATTGCAAAGCTGCTCTGTACCAAAATGAACTTAGGCTAGTGGCATCTTGTGGTAAAGTATTAGTTGGTTAAATGGACTGAAAATATTTTTTTGGGGGGAAAATGTTGAAATGAGGCGTCTGTGACGAAAACTGAAAATTCGATAAATTTAGATAAATATGCTGGAAATGTAATTACTTTAGGTCAGGACACTGAATAATAATGTATCATAGTCTACCAAGAATAAATATTGTATAGATGATGCTTTACAAGATTACAAAACCAGAATTTCATTTCCGTCGGAGGCGTCTGTGACGAAAACTCATTTCTGCACTTTGGTGCTTGATGTGGCCAAATAAGTAATGGGATTCTAATTATAACACACACAATTGATGAATAGGAGTACAAAACATCATATCAACCACAGAAAAGTCAATTGAATACCCTCATTTCATGTACAGGTAGTAATTTCTGGAGCAATTTGAGGCAATTTTAGGTTGAACACAATTTTAGACCCACAAACTCTTGAATAAAATCAACAGAACATGTAGCAAATGCTCTAAAATAATTGAGGCACATCATTTCTGCACATGCTGATTCAATCAAGCTATACTGTTTTCATCAAAATGAGACCAAATTAACCAAATCTAACCACATCAGCAAGTACTAGGGGATATAATCTTTGGACTGCGAAAGAAATTTGATCAGATTCCTAAACTTTGATGGCAAAATTTGTCAAAGTCTGCAGAGAATCTTCCGAAAATCTTTGATAAACAACCAGATGTAACACTTATTTGACAAAAACAAGGCCCCCCCTAATTAATTGACATCCACTGGGTAACACCAGACGATTCCGACTTTGCAACAAACAAAATCGTGAGGCGTCTGTGACGAAAACCCCCTATATGAGAAATGGTACTCAAAATGCTACACTGCAGGCCCACAGCCTACCAATGCTTGTCAGAATTGATAAGCAGGCTGTGTTGGTTGATATGACATGTGAGAAACACAAATGGATACTTAAATAAATAAGCAACATTATAACATGTAGTTGAGGCGTCTGTGACGAAAACCCAGTCCACATTGACATTCTGACCCACAAATCAGGGACCATTTGACCAATGGCTAAAATCTTTATACCAACTTTACCCCCTTATAAGTTCTTTATGTGACATGTATTAGAGACATTATATCACTATTATTGATAGAGTTATTCTGACCTAAGAGTTATTGTCACAGACGCCTCGAAGAGTAAAATTCCACACATGAGTGACCATAGTGAAAAATTCTCAATCAACATCCACCTAAACTGACATAAATAGTGTAGGCCTAATATATGCCTAATACCACAGGTAATTTTGGATGGGTTTCTAGTCTTTGAGTGGACAATAGGACATGTGGATTTTGGGACTTTGGGACTCCTTAACTCAAAGAATTTTTACCCGACAGACACAAATGGATATTTTTCTGAAAGGCTAGAATGTCTTCTGTAAGATGAGACCATGGAAGACAAGATTGGATAAGTGTAATTTATTCTATGGCTGCATAAAGGCCAAAAACTATGGTTTTCCAGGTTTTGTACACTTATTCTGACACTGACCTTGATACCAATTCATACTCCAAATGTTGACTAACTAGCATTTGATACCAGCAGTGATCTACTTTAGGGGGTCAATTATAGTGTTTTCTTATCCATAGCCAATGTTTTCACACTAACATTGCCTCTCCTCACACCATCCCTTCTACTCACCTTGCCTTGACCTTGAGACCAGACTAGGAATGGTAGGTTCCACTTTGTTGTTACAATCAGCGGCCAAGTTTCTGCCGTCCGCGCACGACCCACGAGCCGTGCCGCACCATTCTCAGTGTTCAGGAAGTGGTAGTGGTTCGGCTCCCCGCGCTTTAAGGTTCCATAAGTAAACACCAGGTGTCTTCTCGGTAGCTGCTGACCTGGCTGGGAGACTGCAATAGAAAGATCTTGATTTTAAACATTAAATGATTGGTCTAATATCTTAGAAATAACTTCATCAGAGTGTACATTAAATACTTCAACAGGAGATATCCTGCACCCTAGACTCAAATAATTTTACATTCATTTGCAATATTTCTTCATGGAATTGAATGGGGGGGATTTTTTCAGTGCATCATCTATGGCAAAAACCAGGTAATTCTGTGGTTTGTTGTGATGGTCATCTACCCTACTAACATAAATTACTGAAACATGATCAAGCCTGATTAACTTTGATCAAATCAACTGAAAAGTTGCTTGTTATGGTCATCATTTATAACCCAATTCGCAATTAATGAATTCCATATATCTAAAGTTGCCAACACATTGGATACACACGATCCTACTGTTTTGGTCGGTTTGGTCGCATCCCTCTACATCTATTGAATCATTTTACAAAAAGAAATGTTTGTGGAGTGTATTTCTAATATTCTCCTTTACAAACCAGAGGACACGGAATGCTCTAGAGGTCTGGATCCATACAGATGCTTATAATGGCCATACATCCATTTAAGGGTTGCTAATGTATTGATGCATCACGCCCATTGGTCAGCATGATGCATATCTATGCATCATGCCCATTGGTCAGCCTGACGCATATATGCATCATGCTGAACCTACCGGAGGATCATACACAAACTTCTGGAGGGTTGGCATGGTGCTCCGATGAAATTCTGTTGAGTAGTCTTGCCAGCACTTCATTGGTGCATTATGACGACCAATGGGCATGATGTATTAATACATCAGCGGCCTTTAAAGGGTTAACTCAGGCCAACATTCTCATTAACCCTCTATTCCCCTTCACTTTAGTTCCTACCCCATGTAAACCTCCCCCCTTCCCACCCTACAGGCAGATAAACAGGAAGGCACGTTTGTCTCACTAATTATCGCCCACGGATAGCCTAGTCCTCACAATGAGGGGTCACGTGGTGTAAGACCAGGTCACGTGGGTAGGCAGCGTTCTATGTCAAATTGTGGAGTACCACTGAGTGCCTAGAATGTAGACAGGGTAGCATAGAGTATCTAATCCATTTCCTCTATGTTTCTATATAGTAATACATAGAAACAGCTGCCTAAAATGTTGGTTGGTAATAATTTCAACCTAATACGATTAAACCATCCCTCATACACAATGTGACAGAATGTTGGATAGGCTTAACCCTGAAAATTTTAAATAAGGGAATGATATGTGCAGTGAGTGCCATTCTACCCTATTTTGGGCTAGGAAATCTCCATTGGCCAGATTAACGTGTGCATGCCTCATAAAATCCCCAAACCCTGGCATAATATAAAAACACACCTAATATTCTATTTATCAACTGTTTGGAAAACCTGTGACTTTTTTTTTCATAATTCCAGCAATATTTCTTCTATTCTGATTCTAAACCAATCAGTGACCAGAACAGTCTGCAGTGCATGCCTGAATGCCATATGACTGACGAAAGGGCAGCATTTACTTCCATGTGACCTAGGATGTAGAGAGTGTAGCAAAGAGTAACACACTGAATCCTCAACATAGGGTTTTACTTCAACTGTAATAATTATGTAAATTAACTGGAGCTAACTCAAATAACTCAACAAACTGACCCTGAGCATTTTCATAAATTTGAAATTGGGTGCATTTGTGACTATTCTCCCTTTCTATTTTCCTTCCAATTGAGAAGGGAAAATATGAAAGTTTTCCTGAAATAGCCTGTCAAACTGAGAATAAAGGTGGACATAAAACTTTGTCGAGGGCAGGACTGACCCTATCTGGGACAGTAAAGATCATCCATAACTCATAGATGCCATCATATATAAAATAAATGATTGATATAGAATGGTAAATTCAAAATGATCAATACATAATGATTATTATAAAATGGTTACGACCTACTTGTGTGCTAAATATTAAAAGCTGAATCCTAATTTCAAATGATAAACCCTCGTCCATTTATGTAAGTATATGAAATAAACACAATACTTCAGCTAAGGTTTGGACGTGTTTTACTGCGAACCTGTAACCGCTACCCAGGCTCTGAGTATTACAATAAACGAAACTTAGGGGGAAAAAACAAAACAAAACAAAGTGTATACAGGTTGTCTTGTCCTTGTCCTTGTACACCAATGGTGGTTGTCACCAAGGTGTTGGAGTACACGAACCCAGTACCAGTATAGTCCTGTAGGTGGAGACACTGTGCTCAGCTGAGCACAGTGTCTCCACCTACAGGACATAACATCATTCTAAATAATTCACTGAATGCATTGTGACAATGTTGTGGTATAGATGAAAGCTAGCTCAATCCATACCTGAAATTCATTCATTTCTACATTGTGTGGTCGATTTATAACCATTTTTCAACAAATATTTCCAGAGTATTCATCCCTTTCCAAAATCCTCTAGTCAAATATAAGCAATCAGCTGGATTCTTTTGATCAGGAGTAAGGAGGTGCTGACCCCTACTGCAACCATATGACATTAATGCCCAAGACAGCTAGCAATGCTATAGTTCATGAACATAAATATTTTGCAAATACCATTACAAATACACCTCTCTCCCAAAAATCATATCTATTGATGGTGGTTCAAGGGGGGTGCCCTATAATGGTTAGCTAGATACACATTAATCCTACCAGAAAAACCATCCCAGGTCACAGAGAGATTCTTAGTGTTAGCAATTTTCCCACTCTAATAATAGCTATATTATGTGAGAGAAACAATTGGAATATCACTTGATCATGAAGATTTAGAACCCTCCTGTACTACTGATATACTATAATACAGCATACTTCCATTATAGATAGTCCAGGGCATGTTTAATGTTGAGTCTTTTTGCACTGTTACACATATGTTGGTGGGAGTTGGCCAAAGGGCTGGCCTCTCTAGTTATAGGTTCAAGAAAATCAAATGCCGTGACTGATAATGAAGCTTGATTGTGCTTTAGTGCTGTAGCCTTGTACCTTTCAGTTTCACGAGTATGGAAAAAGAGACCCCGACAGACAGTGAATAGAGACTTATTACAGCCAGTTACGATAGGGCCTGCCAGCTACTAAAATAGCCCGGCCGCCATCGGTTGGTACTGAAGAGAATATTGATGTGGGCGACTAAATCGCTGTCCTCCCCCTCCATCTCCAACCACTCTGCTCTACCAACATCATGAATATGGGGAACCTGTTGCATGCTATCTCCTGAGGTATGAATACTACAGCAGTTCTGGTTGGGTCCCGTTCGTAGGCAGATCTATACTGAATGGTGAATAGTACGGAGGATCTGAATGGGTGACATGGACAGCTCAGTGGCGAATGCTACAGAGGATCTGATTGGCTGTTCTACAGTAAGTGCTCCATGGTGAATGGCTACTGGGTTTGGATTGATAGGATGTAGTCCCCCCCCCTCCCCCGTAGAAGGTGCGCCTTGTGCATAAGGCACATCCCACATATGAGATGCTGCTTGAGCGAAGCAACCTATTGTGTTGTCGAATTAATATTCACCTTAGTGCAACAAAGTAACTGAAAATAAATGGGAACAAAAAAATTTGCCGAGAGTAGGACCAACCCATCTGGGGCAGTAAAGACTTTTAGATGTCCTCCTATGTAAAAAAAATAATACTTACGATTACAAACTTCTTGGTTACTGATAATAAAAAAACTCAATCCTAAATTTCAATAATTTTTTCATTTTGTTTTATGATTCACCTTTATTGACTGCCCACCAGTTGTCGGTATAACAGTTAGCTTTAATTGTGTA
Organism: Acholoe squamosa; assembly: GCA_949317995.1. Taxonomy (NCBI): domain Eukaryota; kingdom Metazoa; phylum Annelida; class Polychaeta; order Phyllodocida; family Polynoidae; genus Acholoe; species Acholoe squamosa. Next base: position 1,996,918 of record OX439048.1, read on the forward strand.
AGTGGACTGCGGTATTATCGTGATTATGAGCGGGCAAAGTTAATTACATGCAGCAATTGAATGCTGAATACCCGGAGCCCGATAGCGGCTAGTCCTGTTGAACAAACCTGTGCTACACTATGGTTAGAGCTTGTTATGTCATATCTAATGCCTACTATACAAGCTGGCACCAACTCCTATGGTGCCCTGAGGTATAAACCCTCAGGGCACCACCATACAGGAAGCAGCATAGGGTACTGGGAGATAACTATATTTAACTCCCACTATGCCTAATTCCTTAGTATGCAGGAACTAAACACTACTCACTCTTCAAGAATAGGTTTTATTTATCTAGTCTGAAACATATGCTTGAGGAGTGTCAAGTTCAGTGTCATTGTGTCGGTAATTAGTGCCATCATAAGACGCTAGGTATGAGTGTAATCCCCATATTGATCTGTCCTGGCCTCCTATTGCCTTCCAAGTTCATACCAGCAATACTTTGATAAAATGAGCACTGCTCAAGCATGGTGAGTCACCAGTAGGTTATTCTGCGCTACCATAGTGCCCTGTTTGAAGACTGGGGTCTAAATGAAGCACCAGACTTGGATAAGTGTTGGAGGTAAGAGGGAATTTAAGCACTGAAACCGGTATAAAGAAGCGCTGGTATCATATGAGGGCCAGGAGTAGCCCTTGGCATATTGGATTTTATAAGCATTGCTTATTGCAGTCAAGTGTTAGTTCTACTGCCATCCATAGGGTGAGTTTCTGCTCATCCGATGATTTATCATAGTGCAAAAGTGTAAAGAAAAAATCGGTTGGATTAACGAAAATTTGCCCGAACAATGGTAGTGGAACCAGCGCTATTGGTTCAAGGCAAATGCATTTGCTAATAACTACTGTGGCGTTTAATTGTACATTAGTGCTGTACCCTGGTGTAATTTTCAGTTTTACGAGCTCGGAATAGAGACCCAAACAGACAGTGACTGGAGATTTATTACAGGCAGTTACAGCAGGGCCTGGTAGCTACTAAAAAAAGCCATGCTGCCTACGGGCGCGCACTGGTTGGTACTGAAAGGAATATTGATGTGGGCGACTAAATTGCTGCCCTCCCCCTCCATCCCCAACCCCTGCGCTCTACCAACATCCTGAATATGGGGAACCTGTTGCATTTCCCGATGTTTGAATAAGATGTGCAGCGGGTCTGGACCGTTCCCACTCATGGGTGGATACTGGAGAGTAAATTGTATGAAACATCTGAATGGGTGACAAAGACAGCTCAATGGCAAATCCTACAGAGGATCTGATTGGCTGTTCTACATTGAGTGTTCTATGGTGAATAGCTACAGGGTTTGGATTGATAGGCTGTAGTCCCCCCTGTTGTAGGTGCGCCTTGTGCATGAGGCGCATCCCACATATAAGACACCTCTAGTTCAGGAACCTGTTGAGTGGTCAACTTAATGTCAGGAGGGTTAAATACTAATTGTCAGTGTTGATGATGTCATCTAGTTTGATATTAACATCAATTTATGGCATTTCCAATTGCTGCATACCGACAGCATTGCTGAAATTGATGGGACTGTGAAATATTGATTGGCGAGATCAAAACTGGCAGCTCTCTCAAAAGCTAATGGCAACCTAGTAGTAGGGTGTTACACTGGCAGTGTAAATCCGTGTCTAGAAGCCACGTCTGCATAGATTTCAGATATGGTCTTACTCATGTGTTCCGCAAAACCTAACCATACATACCTCAGCAATGATTGAGGTACTGCTTTGTCGCTATGGATCATGTGCATCAGATGGGCTTATCCGTTTCCCATTTACACCTATTTTTCTTCACCTTATGGCTGTGGTTTTGTACAGGGACCTGTCATCTTTGGCAGAGTGTGAGTAGGTAGCATATGGCACCTCTATTTGCACTAGGGGCAAAAACATATGTCCTCAAATAATGCCTTGTATGGGGGAAGCTATTGGAAACTAAGTACAATGAGTGATGCAGGATTGTTCTACACAGATTTGCGCATCTTGCATTAGTTGGACACTTTTTTTTTTAAAACCAACATTCACAAATCTACATCATTCTTTAGGCAAAATAAAAAATAATAATTGAAAAAGTGTTCTCTCATGCCTTTGAAATATACATGATACGTAAAAGAATGCACCAATGCCCAATTTTATAGTTACATGCAACTCTCCCATACAGGAGGTCAAAGTAGGCTTTCACCATCCCCTCCTATTCATCCCTTTCCAATCCAGGACTGAGATAATGAAATATATTGGTAGGAATCTAAGGCAAATGATACCAATAAACATTTCATATATATCACTACTCATATCAACATCTGTCAACCTTCTATTTACCACAGAAAGGTCTAAAATCAGGAGTTCATTTATATCATGTTCTTTGGCTGCAAGAAGTGTGATCACCCTGTGCTACATGGTCCACTGGGTCCACTCTACACTAAAGCAGGTGCCACTCACCACCTAGTTATAGAGCAGTAGGGACAACATATCTCACCTTTTTCAACTTTGAACAGCTCTCAAGCATTCCCTATTAAAGATTTTTGAATTGCATTAGTACAGGTCTTCTCTGTTTGGCTTAAATGTTGAATGAGATGTGAGACTTTTGAATAGTTTTCTTTGTAACACCCTGAAAATAGCTTGGCATTGAACTCCCACCCATCATCAAGTTCGTAACTTTCCTGTGCCTTACATCCACCGCCTCCTATCCTATCCAACTCTATCTCCCAGCATGAACCCTCTTCTTAATGAGAAAACAGTATGGAAAATCACTTTCATAGTGTGATGTAAAAAACGAAAAAAAAAAGATACAGAAGCCTTGATTGTTTGTTGTGGAATGCTCAATGATGATCTGTGCAGGTGTCTAGATACAGTAATTATTTGGAAGTATGTGTGCGTTGATACTATATGGATGTGCATACCTACATAAGGTGTATATTATATTAGGTGTAGGCAGGAGTGGAGCTGGTTCTGGTGACTTTCACTGATACACTGATAGGCCGGGGGCTGATAGGACCCACCATGCACCCCCCCCCACATCCCAACACACCAGGTATTTTTTCGATCCTTATTTTAAATGCACTCCAGATACATGTATAAAACAAGGAAGTCAACAAAGAATGCTGCAAAATGTCTCATATTACTTAGAAAGGTGTGGTATACATAAATCATAATAGATATTGTGGTTAGATGGGGATACAAACAAGTTTTATATATGTATCTGGAGTGCATTTAAAGTTTTCAGTTAAAAAAGGAACTTTTTGATTTCAATCTTCTGTCTTCCGGACTGTCTGGTACACTCAAATCTGAACTTAAAAACATGTATTAGGGCTTAATGAAAAGCTGATCATGTCTTCTTTCCAACAAGACCAATAGCTTCAGGATCCAGACAAGGTAAGATAGTCTTAGAGCTTGGGGATTGAGTGTACCCCTTGAATAACATGGTAGCAAAATTAACTCAAAAGTGGTCTGAACCCGCACGTGGATAATGAGCAAAAACAGGTAGGGCATCCCAAGATAATCAATGTTAACATCTTGAATCTTGTTCAGGGGACCCTAAGGATCAAAAAAGTACCTGGTGCGTTGGGATGTGGGGGGGGGGGTGCATGGTGGGCCCTATCAGCCTCCGGCCTATGATAAGATGGGGACCAGCTTGTCCCTGGAAGAAGCTTGTATCCAGGGACAAGTTACCCATTATGACAATGTCTTATTAGTGTTTTGCCATCTTTGGCATAACTAGCGAATTTCAAAATGGTGGACCATTGGGTATGTTTCTAGGTTCCTATACACAGTCTGCAGCCCCTACGGTGGGCCTCACTATGGTGTGCACCGTAATGCATTAATACTGGAAAGTGACTCTACAGTTATGTAACTATGCACTGTCTGGACCCCATACGTGTAATGTACTGGCAGTATGCAGCAATATACATTAATCAGTTCATCATGCCAGGGAAGGGACACTTTAATTTGTAATCAATGTCATGTCGATCGTATAGTTTAGACAAGTGTCGCATAGGAAGTGTGACTGCATGTGACAGGTTTGATCAATGCCAGGAGCGAGGATGGGAGAGTAATTGTGTTGACCAACTCCCATTGTGTAATCTGTAATCAAAGTACTGTCGATGGTATAGTATACACAAGCACAGCAATAGTCGACTCTATGGGATAGGTTGAATCAATGCCAGGAGCCAGATCAGTCTGCTAGGATTTTGAGAACAGGGGTGCGAAGAAGTGGATGGAATCTGACCGAAACAGAAACTTAGTTCTGAATGTAACAATGCACATGGTGCACCAATCAAGTGCTGCTGAGCAGGGTCATAGGCCGTTTATTGGTATTCAGCACAACCCTGAACCCTTTAAGGACCACCGATCAATACAAAAGTGGCACTGTAGGTAATTTCAGCTCCAAGTGGTGGGCGGTGGTCCTTAGAGGGTTAAGCTCCAAGTGGTGGGCAGTGGTTCTTAGAGGGTTAAAGGGTGGTGCTTTAGGTAATTTCAGCTCCAAGTGGTGGGTGGTGGTCCTTGGAGGGTTAAAGGGTGGTACTGTAGGTAATTTCAGCTCCAAGTGGTGGGCGGTGGTCCTTAGAGGGTTAAAGGGTGGTGCTTTAGGTAATTTCAGCTCCAAGTGGTGGACAGTGGTCCTAAGAGGGTTAAAGAGTGGCACTGTAGGTAATTTCAGCTCCAAGTGGTGGGCGGTGGTCCATAGAGGGTTAAAGGGTGGCACTGTAGGTAATTTCAGCTCCAAGTGGTGGGTCGTGGTCCTTAGAGGGTTAAAGAGTGGCACTGTAGGTAATTTCAGCTCCAAGTGGTGGGTCGTGGTCCTTAGAGGGTTAAAGAGTGACACTGTAGGTAATTTCAGCTCCAAGTGGTGGGCGGTGGTCCTAAGAGGGTTAAAGAGTGGTGCTTTAGGTAATTTCAGCTCAAAGTGGTGGGCGGTGGTCCATAGAGGGTTAAAGAGTGGCACTGTAGGTAATTTCAGCTCCAAGTGGTGGGCGGTGGTCCATAGAGGGTTAAAGAGTGGTACTGTAGGTAATTTCAGCTCCAAGTGGTGGGCAGTGGTCCTTGGAGGGTTAAAGAGTGGCACTGTAGGTAATTTCAGCTCCAAGTGGTGGGCGGTGGTCCTTAGAGGGTTAAAGGGTGGCGCTTTAGGTAATTTCAGCTCCAAGTGGTGGGCGGTGGTCCTTGGAGGGTTAAAGAGTGGCACTGTAGGTAATTTCAGCTCCAAGTGGTGGGCGGTGGTCCTTAGAGGGTTAAAGAGTGGCACTGTAGGTAATTTCAGCTCCAAGTGGTGGGCAGTGGTCCTTGGAGGGTTAAAGAGTGGCACTGTAGGTAATTTGAGCTCCAAGTGGTGGGCGGTGGTCCTAAGAGGGTTAAAGAGTGGCACTGTAGGTAATTTCAGCTATGGTCTTTTGCTAAATTTAACCAACCCTGTGGGGTTGATACACTTTCAGAGGGTCGGCATGATGCACCAATGAAGTGCTGACAAGCAGACTCAACAGCACTTCATTGATGCATCATGCAGACCAATGGGCATGATGCATTAATGCATCAGCGGCCCTTAAAGGGTTAATGGGTTGTGCTTTAGGTAGTTATGGCTATAAGTGGTGGGCGGCAGATCACTGCCTGCCTCCACCAGAGTGAGCCAAGCTCAAGGTTCCATTACCAAGGATCAATAAAGTCCTTCAGTATCAGCGCCCCCTACTTACACACACCTCCCCCCAACACACATTGCCTGTCTAGTCCACTTACACCCTGCATGTCACCAACTGCACCCAACTGCTCTGTGACTCCCCTCTACCCAGCACTTCAGCCTCCCTGTCTGTTCTGTGACTCTGTGTTCCAGAACAAGCATTTTCACTGGTTCAGTCAGTGTTATAACAGTGGTGTAAGGTCTTAAGTTTCATACTGTGTGCAATTAAAATTACCGTAAAACCTGCATATAAGCCATGCCTTATAGACCTTTTCAGACCCCCTGTGTGGCTGATAGTACCTCCAGCTGTTCAGAGTGTGGCTTATATGCGGGTTTATCTATATAGACTTTACTAAGGACACTATGGGCACTATCTCAGACCCCTCATGCGGCTTATACCATTCTCCAAAGGTCAGAGTGTGGCTTTTACATGGGTGTGGCTTATACGCAAGGTTTTTACGATAAATTACAGGTCTACTTAGGCCTGCATGTTACACTCTTCCAAACCTATCTCCACTAACTTTAATCTCGCCCGTTACACATTCAAGCAAATAGCTCTCTCGTGTCTAGGTATTATGGGTCCCCATTTTATGGGGGAAGATTACTACACAAGGTACCTGCCTACATCTCACCACTACAGCTACAGCAGGATGGAACTACCAAAATCCCTAAGAGTCAGCGATGACTCGTGGTAGTGGTCGTGATGGGGCCAGCTTGGACTCCTCTGTATCCAGCACCCTGACCTCCCTGTCTGTTCTACGACATGTGACTCCCTGTTCCAGAACATGCCCGATTAATTGCCACTGCCTCAGCCACTGCCACTGTTCTACCAATGCCGAATGTTACAGATTCGGATACAAGGGCTGAGTATAAACCCCACTCATGCCACTTTAGCCCCAAATTTATCCAATGCTTCAATTTTCCCTAACCCTTTTAGAACTTTTATGAGACATGTCCCTATTTTAGATGCAATTTCAACCTTATTTTGGTTTAAAGAGTCACTTTCAGTACCCTCTTGGGCTTTAACTGCTGAATTGGCTTAAGAGTATGTGTACTTTTGTCATATTCGAATGAACCAATACTTTTCTGTGAGGTAGACCTGTATTAGTGCATCATGCTGACCTACGACAGCATGATGCACAAATGCAGGTCTAATGGAGTACTTAACTGCATTCATGCATCATGGAGTTGATAACCGGGATGCATTAGATCATTCTGCATAATGAAGCGGGTAAACCCTCACTAATGCATCGCACGTCTTATAGTAAAGGCATATATAACAAATAGAGGTTCACGAGTTGATTCTAGGGGCAGATAAGAAGCACGAGGCCGTAGGCCGAGTGTCTTCTTATCTAGCCCCTAGAATCAATGAGTGAATCTCTATTTGTTATGTATGGCGTTTATACCATGGTTTCCTCCATTTTCTTAAGTAATTACCTTATAAAATGAAGAAATAAAAATCCAAGCGATACGTCTTGTTCAAGCTCCTCCGCCATCTTGGTTTCTCGGCGAGACAACAATGCCGGTTGGACGCAAAGTGTTACGTTGGCATGTGTCCTACAGGCATTTTCATAGTAGAACCGCTGGTAAGGACTGCGCGCGACAGCCAGAATACCCATAGAGCATATGCCAACGTGACAATTTGTGTCTCGCCGAGGTAAATAATCCATGCGCTACGCAGTCAACATGACGGCGAAAATTTCGCTCGATTAGATTTTTATATCATTAATTATGTTACATATACATGTCAAATCATGGCGAATTAAAGGTAGGTGCTAGAATATAATCTCTACTTTCATCCTCTATAAGCATTAAGGTCTTATTGCTATAGTTTTTTTATTATCGAATTAAATCTATCATGTCAACTTGCTGTCACGTCGTCTCGTCTCAAGTGTCAATATCCATTCAATTAGCGCGTACTATTCGAACGTCTTTATCCCCTCCTGGCACTGTAAAATCGTGCAAGAATGTGATAACCATGGTATAACTCAACATAATGCGCATGATGCACTGAACTCCTGGTGAGTCTGCACAGTAGCACCATTAATAGCAGTTCATTGTTGAACCATGCTGACCCATATCAACACCGCAGGGTCAGTATAATGCCTGAAGGTAGCCCTGCAATCATAGACAAATATTCCAGTCAAAGTAAGGATTTACCTTGAACAAATTGCAAACCAAAGTTCTTCTTCACCATACATTTATTTTATATCCCTATCATGACATACTAAAAGTCCCAAGATATTGAGGTGGTGGAACTATGTCTAATTAGCATATATGCTTATTAGTACTACTCTCCGGCAACCCAGCCACCTATAATAAGGAGTGTTTAATTGCCCTATTCTGGTCAAACAATTTGGGATACCAGCTCAATCTATGGATTTGGGCCTAAAACATGGAAAATAACAAAAACAATATTTTGACCATCCCCTGACCCCTTGTTTTTTTGTGTGTCCAACTTTTGGCCATATAAAGTAAAAATAGAGCCTAGATTGGGACTCTTAGAAACCTGATGAAACCTCATCAAGGGCCCATGGACATGGATCAGAAATATTGATATGACACCTAGAGAAACCATTAGAAGCCATATTGTCATTATTATAAGGTATGCCCTGCCCTGGGGAGGGGGTCAGCTTTGTTAAAATATCGATACATCTGGTGTATTACAGACACATGCTCATGTACAGTCTAGTGGTTATAATGCACCAAATACATCAGAATGAGCTTAGATCAGGCTTCATTTATTTACCGAAGGGCCTGCTCTTTAATCTTTACCCCCCCCACCCAAACTGCCCTCAGGTGCACCCCCTAATATCTTAACCCCCACTCATCAACTCCTATGCAAACAGTTAAGACAGCCATAGTATGATATACTGTGAACACAATTTACCATCAGCAATATGCCCCTACCAATTTGATATTGGGTTACATCAGATTTTAGCTCCCCTCCCCCCATTTTCCCACCAGGTCCTATGTAGTAGTGAAGATGCAGGAGTAACTTACTTTCTTCTTTCTACTTACCCATATTTATCACCAATTTCTGATAATACTGATAACTTTTAGGTCATTATATCAATTGGCACTAGATGTCAGAAGCATCATAATGCGGGAATAGAAAAAAGAGCGGCAATATTCCATTGCAGATGATTCAATAGAGTAGTATCAGTTTATATCCCCACATACATTATACCCTTGATACAGAGCATAAACACTTGAAACCTGAAATTTAGTCAAGGGAAAGTCAATTAGAAATATATAGATGGTCATGAGAAAGTGTACATTTTTTCAGCAAATGCCACTGCTCACTGAACCCATTGGATATTTCCTAGATTATAGAAATCAAATATTGCAAATTAAGTTTTTCAAATGGAAATCAATCCAGACTCAGGCATTAACTTTCAAGTCCTAAGGTTGGTGGTTTGTTATAGAGTAAATCCACTGAGTCAAACTGTATCACAGTTTTCTGTAGGTATAATTCTGCCATCTAGGATACTCCAGCTTTATTTTGTGCTTGTGGCTCATGTATTCTTTACCTGCATGCCACTCGAGGACACTCAGGTCTAGCAGTACATCATCAACCTTCTGTAGGGTCTTAGCTAAATATGGGAGACCTACAGCTGTTCTGTGACACCTTTGCTCTGACTGCAATAGGATGTGCTGGTATGAGGGTAAGCTTACATCCATGGAACCATGGATCAGAACAAGTCAAGGAGGTACAAAAGCAGATGTATTCAGTGCATAGAGATTACCTCCCTGGAAATCTCCTACCTGGAAATCTTCCACCGAAAAGTCCCCCCCTAGAAATCTCCCCTCCAGGAAATAACGTATCCAGAAATTACCCCCACCCCCAGTTAGTATAGGGAAAAAGGACAGAAAAGGGTTGAGGGATAGTTTTAGGGTTAGGTGGAGGGATAGGGTTAGAGATAGGAATAGGATTGGGTTTGGGTAAAGATTGGTTAAAGGTTTAGACTTAGGGTTAGGGATGGTAAAGAGTTAGGTTTAGAGCCATATTTCAATAATAAAATTGATAAAAGGGGTTTAAAGGCTCTGGGTTGGCCATAGCTAACTACAGCCTTTTGCAACTTCATTCAGGCCTTTTATGAGGCAGATTGACTGTACTAAAAGAAGACCAATGGGCATGGTGCATTAACCCTTCAAGGACCGCAAATGCAGGATTGCATCATGCCCTGAGGTTGTCATGATGCTTCATTAAAGAGTTGGGGAGAATGCTCACCAGCAGCACTTCGTTTGAGCTTTAGAGGATTGCGGATCGTGGAGGGCTGGCATGATGCTTCAATGTAGTGCTTAGTAAGCAGACTCACCCGCCATCACCAATTGCCATGATGCACTCCTGCATCAGTGGTGCATCATCGTCCCTGAAAACTGAAAAAGTTAACGGGTTAACTGTTTTTTCTTTCATCGTCAGCCTATGCTTTATGTCTTTCTTCAGGCCTTTACGCCTTTGAGGGCACCTAATGCATTAAGCTCATTGGTCATCAAGCTGCATAAATGCAGCAAGGCTCAGGGATGCGCTTCTGGAAGGTAGACATGATTCTCCAATGAAGAGCTTGCAAACAGACTCGCCGGCACTTCATTGGTGCATCTACCCCACCAATGAGTATGATGTATTCGTGCATCAGCGCCACTTAAAGGCTTAACAGGTTAAGTGGTTCTTCTTTCATCCTGAGTCCATGCCCATATCTAGCTTCATTCATAATGTCTCTCTTCAGGCATTTAAGTCTTTAAGGGCCCCTATAAAAAATGAAGTGCTGCTGATTCTGCTTCATTGGTGCATCGAGGCGACCAATGGGCATGATGCACACCTGCGTCACCAGCCCTGAAAGGCTTAACGGGTTAAGTGGTTCTTCTTTCATCGTCAGCCGGGTCCCATATCTAACGTCATTTATAATGTCTTTCTACAGCCCTTTAATATCCTGTCTACACGGCCTGTCTGTACACCGCCCGGTCTCCGCCCTACATTACAACATGGCCGCCATTTCCACTTGTAGGATCATAGTCATGTTATACCAACCTGTGATACCATAGTGTATTTAGTCTGTTTGGTGTAACTACTATATCTAAAATAGTCTGCATACTAACCAGCACTAATCATCATAATTCCTCTGGTATAAGGTGCATTGTGCATATAAAGCCATAAGACCTGTAAGGTGCAACTGGAGCCACATATTGGTCAATTTAGAACTGTTCTTCAGTATAAAAACCTGGCATAAAAGGCACAACTGTGGCCAATTCTATTCTCCTGGGCTCCTACCGCTGCCCAAGTTGTTCCCATATTGCATCATTGAAGGAGGCACATGAAGATTGCCTCATAACGCTGAAGATTGTCTCATTACGCCAACAATTAAGGTACCCAGTAACAGACCCATACCTTGGTTCTTCGGGTGGTCATGGTGAAAACTATATGACTTCCGGTACATTATCCAGCCACCATTGAGGTGTGCATACCTTGCCGTTTGTGGCGGTCATATCACAGCACCATACAGGGCAAATATTGGACATACCGGCATTTATCATGAGATTTGCCAAAATGGCAGAAAATAATGCTTTCTTTTCTCAAGATTCAACCGATATTGGCCAAAGTTTTACCATTTTCACAACCTTAATCTCACGTTAAACCTCTGTAAAATAATTTTCATTGCCCAGATGATGAAAAAATTGATGAAAGAAGTTCAGCTGAACAGTATCAAAAAAGAACAAAAATTCTTGTGAACATGTCACCATTGACATAGATTTCTACTACTGTCATGCGATCAAAAATAGGTGAAAAACGGCAAAAATGCGGCCACAACGGCACTTTTGAGGAAGCTAGACATGGCTGTTTTTGCCCGTTTTAAGGTCTAATGAGTTATGTTATACAATTTGATGTAATGAATCAGAATCTTCCCACATTTTGTCCATCTTATGGAAACATACAGACATCTAGATGGGGTATTCATCTGACTGAAGATATAGTGCGAGGTCATCAAGGGCTGGTTCCACTGCCTCGGTCGGGTTTATTTTCTGCTAATCTGACCAGTTTTTATATAGCAAATGTATGGAAAAATATCGCCAGATTAGCAGGAAATGGGCCCAACTGAGGCAGTGGAAATAGCCCAGGCCCACTGCCAACGGTCGGCCGAATTTTCCCTAATCCGATTATTTTTGATAATACAAAAGTGTAGAGAAAATTGGTCGGATTAGCAGTAGAATACCCGCTTAAACATGACAAGACGAAAAGACTTGTTGGACATAGGTATTTGGCATGGCTGAGTGAACAGTGCCATTTTGAATCATTAGCTTCGTCACAGAATGATACGAGCACTATACATTTAGTACTATTCTGCAGTGCTGCTTTAGGGATTGATAATTTTTTAACAAAGGGGGGGGGGGCTGCTGAGTTTGAAGGGGGGGGGGGTCAAATCAGTTCCCCTTTTTTTCAGTAAAAAGTCTGCTACTATAGGTTAAAAAGGCGATTTATGTTCCCTATGGGGAGTAAAAAAAAATTAGTGCTTTTTTGAGTCTTCATTGTAGAGAGATTCCTTCACTACATTGCACAAACAAAGGCCTCCTAATTGACCAGTAAGTTTACAAATTGGATATGTTTCGCCTCGTTTATTTTAGATACTGTTCGTTTTGAAGACCCCAACTCTTTTTCAGTGTACAAATTACAGGCATGGTAGACTCAACAAACCTTGCTAAACTGGTTAGAATCGACCATTCAGTTGTATGCAGGGGTTGTGTCAGGTTAGCTGTCAAGTGTGTGGGGACTAGGGAGAAGGGAAAAGGATGTAAATAGTGTGGGAAGAGGGAGAAGGAAAAAGAGAAGTGATAGAATAGAGAGATATGAAGGGAAGAGATGGAAGAGAGAGAAACAAATTTAGAACTAGGAGAAGAGAGAGAATGGAAGGAAGACCTTGCAGAAGGCAACTATAAGGTAGAAAAAGAAAGGGTTGAATACAGAGAGATTGTAGAAAAGTGAATTACAATTAAATCTACCCATACAGGGTCGAGCCATATAATGTGGTCCAGGAGCGTGTTGCTCCTATGGTAAAAAGAGCTGTCAGTAGGTACCCTCTTTTCAAAAGAAGTCATGCTCTGCTTCACCATTCAACTCGCACTCACCACATTAGTCTGAAAAGTCACCTGCCTTGTTTAAAACAGAGAGAGCTGCACTATCAGGTACCTTCACACACTCTATAGTATATTATACTGACTGACTTCTCCCAACTAGGTACCTACTCAAATCCCCCTTTTTTAGCACCATACTTGAATGACCACTTGTGAGCAACAGAAGGGACAAGTTATAGCTACATGAAAAGAAAGGACTGGAAATGAGGGCATTTTTAGCAAGCTCTTCTTTTTTCTATAGGAGGAACACCCTCCTGGCAGGTAACTCACTAGGACTGCATTCAGTATACACGTACCAGATAAGTATATGATGTAATAGCGACCTTACTGGTTGGACTGGTCTAGTTCCAGCAATACCACATCTATCGACATCAGCGGTATCGGGTTCTGATCTCGCACCACACTTGTTCCTGGCATGTCACAGCAATGGCAGATCCAGGATTTGAAAAAGGAGGGGGCACGGCCCAAAAGGAGAGGGCGCATCCCCTATTTTTGAGCAAATTTTGGAGTCTAAAATATGTAATCAAACTCTTAAGTACTGGGAAAAAGGGGGTAGCGTGCACCCCCATGCTCCCTCTAAATCCGCCGCTGTCACACTAAGTACTTGGAAGTATGGTACCTACTAAATCTCGTGAGAGATCCCAAGATCAAAACTGTCATGGCCGCGCACACATGATAAACAAGAAACCTCGCTATAATTCACCCTTCACTCAAAACCTTGAAACTAGTCAGAGGTGATGACTTCAGGTCCTCAGGTTGACAATACCTAAAACAAATACCTTAGGTGGTCAAAATGACAACATCCTTAGTCGTCAGTATGACAATACAGAGTCATTATACAGACAACTTAGGTCGTCAGGTTGACGATGTGAAGTGAATGGACCCATCAGTGATAAATGGAGATGAAATACAAAAAGCACTCTCTATGTAATGTATACACATATGTGCGGCTGGCAAGGGTACCTTTTCAAGGAAAAATCCCTAGCAAGCCTCCTGTTTCAGCCACAAATGTCCCTAGCAAGGCTCTACTTTTGAGCAAAATGTCCCTAGCAAGGGTCAACTTTCGGCGAAATACCCCGATCAGGGGATTGGGAAGCAGTTTCAAAGTGGGTTGGACCAGGGGGGTTTTCTGCAATTTTTGACCTCCCTTTGCTTGACCTTTTAGTTTTGACCTTTTGAGGAGTTAGCCAAAAGTGCAGGGGACGTGTCCCCCCTGTCCCCCCTGCTTTCCACGCCCATGCCGATTCACGCAGAAAATTTAAGAATTTTCATGAATATTTTCCAAGTTTTCATGATGAACAAAACACAATTAAGCAAAATCTAAGACTATTATGTAAAAATTTCCCTAGCAAGGGTAGGGTTTGGAAGAAAAACCCCGCGAACAAGTGCCCTAGCAAGGGTAAGGGTAGTTGGGGGTTCAGCCACACACCCGTATCAAAAAGATTTGAAGTGCCCCCCCCCCGGGATAAAATCAAAGGGTCATATAGATATTCCGTTCCTGCACGCCCACCCACTGTGTATCCATACGCCGCCTATTGATCAGTACTCAGGGTCTATGTTTTCTCACGGCACACACGGTGATGAGTGGCCGGAAGTAGAGGTGTGCTGGTACCGGGCATGACGCCATCTTTGATGACGTCAGCACAAAGTCACTCAGACACGAGCAACAGTCAGAGGTGAAGGTGGGAGGCGGGGGTGTGTGATCAAAGATTGGATTATGTTGGAATATGACAACATATATGTAATGTGGCCTGGTAAAATCTCCAGTCTCAGGTCTTCATGAATGCACTCTGAGATAAAGACAAAGGTTGGGTTATGCTTGAATTGGATTGTATATCCAAGTGCCGGTCTTGAATTCTCTAGTCTCATGTCTGCACTCTGAGATAAAGACAAAGGTTGGGTTATGCTTGAATTGGATTGTATATCAAAGTGTCGGTCTTGAATTCTCTAGTCTCATGTCTGCACTCTGAGATAAAGACAAAGGTTGGGTTATGCTTGAATTGGATTGTATATCAAAGTGTCGGTCTTGAATTCTCTAGTCTCATGTCTGCACTCTGAGATAAAGACAAAGGTTGGGTTATGCTTGAATTGGATTGTATATCAAAGTGTCGGTCTTGAATTCTCTAGTCTCATGTCTGCACTCTGAGATAAAGACAAAGGTTGGGTTATGCTTGAATTGGATTGTATATCAAAGTGTCGGTCTTGAATTCTCTAGTCTCATGTCTGCACTCTGAGATAAAGACAAAGGTTGGGTTATGCTTGAATTGGATTGTATATCAAAGTGCCGGTCTTGAATTCTCTAGTCTCATGTCTGCACTCTGAGATAAAGACAAAGGTTGGGCTATGCTTGAATTGGATTGTATATCCAAGTGTCGGTCTTGAAGTCTCTAGTCTCATGTCTGCACTCTGAGATGAAGACAAAGGTTGGGCTATGCTTGAATTGGATTGTATATCCAAGTGCCGGTCTTGAATTCTCTAGTCTCATGTCTGCACTCTGAGATAAAGACAAAGGTTGGGTTATGCTTGAATTGGATTGTATATCCAAGTGTCGGTCTTGAATTCTCTAGTCTCATGTCTGCACTCTGAGATAAAGGCAAAGGTTGGGTTATGCTTGAATTGGATTGTATATCCAAGTGTGGGTCTTGAAGTCTCTAGTCTCATGTCTGCACTCTGAGATAAAGGCAAAGGTTGGGTTATGCTTGAATTGGATTGTATATCCAAGTGTCGGTCTTGAATTCTCTAGTCTCATGTCTGCACTCTGAGATAAAGGCAAAGGTTGGGTTATGCTTGAATTGGATTGTATATCCAAGTGTCGGTCTTGAATTCTCTAGTCTCATGTCTGCACTCTGAGATAAAGGCAAAGGTTGGGTTATGCTTGAAATGGATTGTATATCCAAGTGCCGGTCTTGAATTCTCTAGTCTCATGTCTGCACTCTGAGATAAAGGCAAAGGTTGGGTTATGCTTGAATTGGATTGTATATCCAAGTGTCGGTCTTGAATTCTCTAGTCTCATGTCTGCACTCTGAGATAAAGACAAAGGTTGGGTTATGCTTGAATTGGATTGTATATCCAAGTGTCGGTCTTGAATTCTCTAGTCTCATGTCTGCACTCTGAGATAAAGACAAAGGTTGGGTTATGCTTGAATTGGATTGTATATCCAAGTGTCGGTCTTGAAGTCTCTAGTCTCATGTCTGCACTCTGAGATGAAGACAAAGGTTGGGTTATGCTTGAATTGGATTGTATATCCAAGTGTCGGTCTTGAATTCTCTAGTCTCATGTCTGCACTCTGAGATAAAGGCAAAGGTTGGGTTATGCTTGAATTGGATTGTATATCCAAGTGTCGGTCTTGAATTCTCTAGTCTCATGTCTGCACTCTGAGATGAAGACAAAGGTTGGGTTATGCTTGAATTGGATTGTATATCCAAGTGTCGGTCTTGAAGTCTCTAGTCTCATGTCTGCACTCTGAGATGAAGGCAAAGGTTGGATTATGCTTGAATTGGATTGTATATCCAAGTGCCGGTCTTGAATTCTCTAGTCTCATGTCTGCACTCTGAGATAAAGGCAAAGGTTGGGTTATCCTTGAATTGGATTGTATATCCAAGTGCCGGTCTTGAATTCTCTAGTCTCATGTCTGCACTCTGAGATGAAGACAAAGGTTGGGTTATCCTTGAATTGGATTGTATATCCAAGTGTCGGTCTTGAATTCTCTAGTCTCATGTCTGCACTCTGAGTTAAAGACAAAGGTTGGGTTATGCTTGAATTGGATTGTATATCCAAGTGCCGGTCTTGAATTCTCTAGTCTCATGTCTGCACTCTGAGATGAAGACAAAGGTTGGGTTATCCTTGAATTGGATTGTATATCCAAGTGTCGGTCTTGAATTCTCTAGTCTCATGTCTGCACTCTGAGATAAAGGCAAAGGTTGGGTTATGCTTGAATTGGATTGTATATCCAAGTGTCGGTCTTGAATTCTCTAGTCTCATGTCTGCACTCTGAGATAAAGGCAAAGGTTGGGTTATGCTTGAATTGGATTGTATATCCAAGTGTCGGTCTTGAATTCTCTAGTCTCATGTCTGCACTCTGAGATAAAGGCAAAGGTTGGGTTATGCTTGAATTGGATTGTATATCCAAGTGTCGGTCTTGAATTCTCTAGTCTCATGTCTGCACTCTGAGATAAAGGCAAAGGTTGGGTTATGCTTGAATTGGATTGTATATCCAAGTGCCGGTCTTGAATTCTCTAGTCTCATGTCTGCACTCTGAGATAAAGGCAAAGGTTGGGTTATGCTTGAATTGGATTGTATGTCCAAGTGTCGGTCTTGAATTCTCTAGTCTCATGTCTGCACTCTGAGATAAAGACAAAGGTTGGGTTATGCTTGAATTGGATTGTATATCCAAGTGTCGGTCTTGAATTCTCTAGTCTCATGTCTGCACTCTGAGATAAAGACAAAGGTTGGGTTATGCTTGAATTGGATTGTATATCCAAGTGTCGATCTTGAAGTCTCTAGTCTCATGTCTGCACTCTGAGATGAAGACAAAGGTTGGGTTATGCTTGAATTGGATTGTATATCCAAGTGTCGGTCTTGAATTCTCTAGTCTCATGTCTGCACTCTGAGATAAAGGCAAAGGTTGGGTTATGCTTGAATTGGATTGTATATCCAAGTGTCGGTCTTGAATTCTCTAGTCTCATGTCTGCACTCTGAGATGAAGACAAAGGTTGGGTTATGCTTGAATTGGATTGTATATCCAAGTGTCGGTCTTGAAGTCTCTAGTCTCATGTCTGCACTCTGAGATGAAGGCAAAGGTTGGATTATGCTTGAATTGGATTGTATATCCAAGTGCCGGTCTTGAATTCTCTAGTCTCATGTCTGCACTCTGAGATAAAGGCAAAGGTTGGGTTATCCTTGAATTGGATTGTATATCCAAGTGCCGGTCTTGAATTCTCTAGTCTCATGTCTGCACTCTGAGATGAAGACAAAGGTTGGGTTATCCTTGAATTGGATTGTATATCCAAGTGTCGGTCTTGAATTCTCTAGTCTCATGTCTGCACTCTGAGTTAAAGACAAAGGTTGGGTTATCCTTGAATTGGATTGTATATCCAAGTGTCGGTCTTGAATTCTCTAGTCTCATGTCTGCACTCTGAGATAAAGGCAAAGGTTGGGTTATCCTTGAATTGGATTGTATATCCAAGTGTCGGTCTTGAATTCTCTAGTCTCATGTCTGCACTCTGAGTTAAAGACAAAGGTTGGGTTATCCTTGAATTGGATTGTATATCCAAGTGTCGGTCTTGAATTCTCTAGTCTCATGTCTGCACTCTGAGATAAAGGCAAAGGTTGGGTTATGCTTGAATTGGATTGTATATCCAAGTGCCGGTCTTGAATTCTCTAGTCTCATGTCTGCACTCTGAGATAAAGACAAAGGTTGGGTTATGCTTGAATTGGATTGTATATCCAAGTGTCGGTCTTGAAGTCTCTAGTCTCATGTCTGCACTCTGAGATGAAGACAAAGGTTGGGTTATCCTTGAATTGGATTGTATATCCAAGTGTCGGTCTTGAAGTCTCTAGTCTCATGTCTGCACTCTGAGATAAAGACAAAGGTTGGGTTATGCTTGAATTGGATTGTATATCCAAGTGCCGGTCTTGAATAAGCAGCCAAGAAAAACAGGTCTTAAATGAGGGCAAGGGACTATTCTTGCTTTTAAAGAGTGCCTTAAGTCCCAGCCACATCAGGGCAAACTGTTGGGTCCGGTCTGATCAAGTCTTGTAGGTAGGTGGGGAAGGTATGTCAAGATACCTTGAATAGGCGCCTGGGCCACAGGGGTGTTTAAATTTTGAAATACACTTTAATCTAAGTCTTGAGTTTATAAGCGCCAGTCTTGCAATTAATGAGTGCTCGGGGGCTCAAATACAGGTCCATACGGTAACTGTAGTTTTCACGTCTAAGTGCCATTATCTACATGTTATTTGGTGAGACCGATGTGCAATATTTGTATACACATGAGTGTTAGGTGTAATAACCCTCCATGGCCCTACTCAGTACCTCCTTCAGTACTCCCACACAGTCTGCTACCTGTTATACCTGCCACCCAGCGTCTTACGTCATGGTCATCTACGTCATGACGTCATTATCTGTCATGACGTCATTATGCACACCTAACACGTCACTAGTCTACATGTAAACACCACAGAACCTGCTTCATTTCCTATGGTACTCTGCATTCTCTGTAGGGATCCACTTTACAAAGTAATTTACATGCCCAACCAAAAATCCCTTTCTGAAAGTTAAAGAGGAGAAGGAAAAGATGTAATGCTTGTAGGCAATAGGGTAAGGGATAAATGATAAATTAGTGAGTTGATTATTGTTTTTCATCATTTCTTTCTTAACAATAATGATCTTGAGGAATCCAGCCAAAACCAGTGCGGGCCTGTGGAACAACAAGATGTGAATGGGCTGTGGGGGAGGGGGGGGGACTTTTGGTATAGACTGCAATATGTTTGATAGAACTGTGTGCAGGTTATCAAGTACACCATCAACAGCAGAAGTAAGAGCTGGCAGCAGGATAAAGTCAGCAGTCACCCACCACCTGACACTATACCACATACAAAGTATGAGTCTCTGTATATCAACCCCGGGGGGGGGCACTCTCTATGTAAGGTATACACATATGTGCGGCTGGCAAGGATACTTTTTCAAGGAAAAGTCCCTAGCAAGCCTCCTGTTTCAGCCAGAAATGTCCCTAGCAAGGGTCTACTTTTCATCAAAATGTCCCTAGCAAGGGTCAACTTTCAGCAAAATACCTCGATTTACGCAGGAAATTTCGAAATTTTCTTGGACATAAGCACAGTCTTCATGAAAATAGCATGAACCAAATTCAATTTTCTCCCCAATCAGTGTAAATTTAAGACATTTTGAAACAAATCTAGGATTATTGAGTCAAAAGTGCCCTAGCAAGGGTAGGCTTTCGAAGAAAACCCCCGCGAATGAGTGCCCTAGCAAGGGTAAGGGTTGTCATGGGTTCAGCCACACACCTGTATCAAAAAAAATTGAAGTGCCCCCCCCCCCGGGATATCAACACTTTAAAGGCTGCTGATGCAGGAGCACATCAAGCCCATTGGTCGTCATGATTCACCAAGGAAGTTCTCGAGAGACTGCTCGCCAGCACTTCATTGAACCACCATGCCGACCCTTTGGGATTATGTAAAAACTTAACCCACCAGCATAAACCCACCACCTGATGTAGGCATAGTGTAAAATAGAGTCTGGGTTTACCTCTACATTATGTTGACCCCCTATGTGCCACATACTACAGGATAAAGTCCACATACCACCTGATACTAACACTGACAAAGTCTGTGTCTGTATGCTGTAATACCACATGCATAAGGCACATTCCACGTATGGCATGCCCTCTGAGCTCAGGAATGTCGCCATCATAAGGTGTACCTTTTGATTATTTTGATCATTTTATTGCTAATCTAATGTTATTCATCCCTGCTCATAGGGACACATCCCCATGCTAAGGGCTTCATGCTAAGGGCTTCACGCTAAGGGCTTCACGCTAAGGGCTTCACGCTAAGGGCTTCACGCTAAGGGCTTCACGCTAAGGGCTTCACGCTAAGGGCTTCACGCTAAGGGCTTCACGCTAAGGGCTTCACGCTAAGGGCTTCACGCTAAGGGCTTCACGCTAAGGGCTTCACGCTAAGGGCTTCACGTTAAGGGCTTCACGTTAAGGGCTTCATGCTAAGGGCTTCATGCTAAGGGCTTCATGCTAAGGGCTGTAAGGCGTACCCGAGTCCATCCTCGGATATAAGGCAAGCCTTGGTAGTACAGTAATACAGGTACACTAACTTAGATCGCTTTGATATGAGACTAGTAAAATAAATAGGCCCTCTGATAGGATTACTCATTGCCGATGTGCACCCTACATGCCGAATTACCTTTTTATACACAAGGAACTAAAATGGTAATGCTTAGCATGTTTTTGTTGTATTTCACATCAATGTATACATGTATTTCATTTTGAGGCGCTGGGGAGGGCTCATTGAAGTGGAAGACAGGGTTGTTTTTAATCTGATTGTATGTTGTCTACAACTAACTCAATAAGTCTGGCTGCTGTAAATACAAGCAGGCCTGTGATTTAATTAAGGTGCTGTCTATGTAATCAAATAGCTAAATCTGCAGTACTGCCGTACTGGGAGCTTCAATTGATAGAGTGACTACTGTTCTTGAATTAAACATGGATCTCTAAGACTCTAGTTTGGCTAAACATATTGTTATTATCCATATTTTCTTTATTCTAAGGTTTGAAAATTGGCCTACGTCTTGTTCTGATGGCTTGATACCAAGTGAATTACTTCCAAAACGCCTAAATCACTTTCTTTTCCTTTATTTATCAAGGGTCAGCGATCTTCTCCTAGGGAGGGCCATTTCAGCTTTTCCAGCACTGGCCAATTAGGCATAGCCCTGACATTGAACACTGGTTTTATTTTAGTGCACAACCTCAAATGATGGATGAGTAGCCTATATAATAGGCCTATAGAATTGATGAAGAAATGCTGAAAGGCCTTCAAATAACGCGCCAACCTAAACATATCTGGCCCCTAGAAGGATTGCTTCAACCCTACACACACCCCAGCTATAATACAATAGTGTCAAATCATCCTCCCTCCTACCAGCAACATTTAACCCTTCATCCGATCCCACCCTCACAGGCCATGGAAGCTACAGTGTAATTATGATGTCATGCAATTGGGACATTGTGACATTAACTCTTCAAGTGGCGATAACGACTCGTGGTTCAGGCCTGGTGTGCAGCATTGCATCAATGCTTTAAGGGCCACTGATGAGGGAGTGCATCATGCCCACGGGTCGGCATGATGCACCAACGATGTTCTTGCTAACATTTCAATGGAGCATCATGATGACCCTACGGCTGAGGTATATATACTCCTGAAGGGTCTGCATGATGCTCCAATGGAATGCTGGCGAGCAGTCTCACCTGCAGCAATGTATTGAATCTGAAGGGGAGGCGCGATGTACAAATGTAGTCCTAGCACGGGGCTCAATAGAAATGCATTCATGCATCATCAAAAAGGTAGTATCTAGTATAAGAGATCCCACTCCGCCGTACTGGGTGACGAGAGATTGAGCTCCTGAATCGTGTTACTCATAGGAGATGGGTCAGCTTGCACCAGGGTGTAAACGCGAGGGCTCCAATAGAGCGCAATGTTAAACATCGCAATTTGAAATTTTGAAATGGAAATCTTTGGAATTAAAAAAAGATTCTGGTATGTGTAGATAGCTATTGCTATGAACTAAATCAGTATTGAGATCATTTAAAAGAAAAATGAGAAGTGCAGCGATCAGCATTCCCGAAACGAAGGACACTTTTGACAATTTGACCCCTCTGTGCTAGGCCTTTCCTCTCATGAAGCACAGAGTGCTCAGCTTCGTAACTTCACTTTCCACTGTCAGTATGGTTAAACTGAGCCAATAAATAAAAATCTAAGTACATATGATTTATATTTATGTTACTTTCTCTCATATACTATGATATGGAAGTTGTGGAAGCAATACAAATAATTATTTTGATATGGTGAACATGGGTTGTTTTCACCTGTTTCGGTAGAAAATGACCAAAATTGACAAGTTGCGTGGGCTATCCAAGGTTCCCACGAAAAGACAGTTCACATAAACCATATCTAAACCTAAGAATAAGCATCTTTGAGTCCTGCCCTATCACCCAGTGGTCAGAATATTTCATTATTCCAAGGATTAGTATTTTAAAATAGCTTTCAAATATGTGTTGTTTAACATTGCGCTCTATGGGGACTTCGCGCAGCTACACTCTGGCTGCACACTGGAGACCTGTGCAGCATACGCTGCGCCGAGACTCCCGTCACAACGTTAAACCTATGGGCACGGAGCAGAGTGCACCGTCTTCCTATATTGTAAGTCTTTGGCATCATGCCCAATAATGGAAATGAAGCATTGATGCAATAGCAGCCTTCAAAAGGTACCCTTTAAAGGCCGCTGATGCAGGAGTGCATCATGCCCATTGGTTGTCATGATGAACCAATGAAGTGCTGGCGAGACAACTCACCAGCACTTCATTGGTGCATCATGTCGACCGTCTGGGGCTGATGCATATACTCAAGGAGGGTCGGCATGATGCTCCAGTGAAGCGCTGGCGAGTAGTCTCGCCAGTACTTCATTGGTCAATCAGCCGACCAATGGGCATGATGCATTGATGCATTAGCCACCTTCAAAGGGTTAATGACTCAACTGGGTTATCACATTCCTGAAGGGATGGCATGCCATGTGCTGCGAGTCCTAGTGAGCACTGCGTTGGTCCATTATGACGCAACAAGGGAACATGACTCAGGAGCAATCACGCAAAGGGCTAAAAGCGATACACGGCACGCACCTGCATCTGATTGGTCCTGACAACAAGTGGTACTTACACCATTACAAGGAAATGACACCGAGAGACTGACAACATGGGCAGGAAGGGGAGAAAGGAATGAAATGACAGTGGTAAGATGCTAGAAAGGGTAATGCAGAAAACTAGGATGGAAAAGCCAAACAGATACAGAGGAAAAAATGTTGGTAAGAAAAATGGTGGCACGAAAGTAGTGACAATGAAGAAATTGTGTTGATTTCAAGATGAATTAAAAAAAAAACAGAAATAGGGCTCAATGAAGAAATGAAAGAGGGCAGAATAAATATGTGGGGCGAAGAGGAGTGAGAGAAAGACAAGAAGAGAGGGATAGATAACAAAGAGAGAAAGAAAATACAGCGAACATGAAAATACAGCGAGTGAGTCAGGAGAAAGTAATAGAAAGCTTGAAGTAATTTCGATTGGCTCAAAGTAGGTAGCTAAGACAGGGAAAGTGTACATAGGGCTCTAGACAGCCATCAGTTTCAGGGGGATTACTCTTGGGAGAAGGTGACATTGAAAAGTGTCACTGGCCTCTCCATTAGGAGAGAGGCTTCTGTTAATGGCATATGTCCCCAGCCTCATTGGATGAGGTTTATGAGCTTTTCTACACTGTAAGTTTGAATGGCCTTCCTGCTTTTAGACTAGAATGTACTGTAGAAGCCTGTACTGCAATAATGGATGCCCCGGCTTCATGTCCCCGTATAACCTAGTTACGTCTGTAACTCTCAGTGGGGCGGACTTAAGAATTATGGACAGAAGTATAAACCTTCCTCTGGTTTGTTAATTTCAATTAACAATAGTCTGCTATTGATAAATGTCTAAATTGATTAATAAAGGCCATGATTGGCTTTTAAGTCTAGATGTGACCTATTGTGTGCTATATTTGTTTTCCATCACACTGTTCAAATTTCAAGCATATTAAGTAGCCACCAAAATATCTATATATGAAGCGCTGGGTTGTTTACAAAGGGAAGTCACTTTGGATAGCTAATTTTGCCAGGCAATGTACAAATAGAGAATTCATATTTAGTACTGTGGGACCTGAAGTAGGTGTGAAGTACCTGACAGCTGTGTGTGACAGTGGAGTGTGACAGCGGAGAGCGGGCACCGGTCGTGTTGCTGTCAGATCTATTTATGGGCATCTGATAATGACAGCTACAACACCATCATAACTCCCTCCCAGACACTACAGCTATGAAGCATTGAGAGCAATAAGGAAATGTTAACCCTTGAACAACTGGGGACGGCATTAATGCCTTGGAAATGAAAATTACTATTATTCTCATTATGGCATTTGAAGTTTAATAGGAGTTTTGCATTTACTATGTGCCAATCGATTTACATATAAAGCCATAGTAATTGCAAATAGTTACTAGCAAGAAAAGGCTGGAGATTTTCAGAAATAAAAAGCTGAAAACCAGTCAGCTGCTTTCTTTGGTAGAATTAGTAAATACACTTGTATATAAAGTAATACTAGAGATGGACAGCAGTAAAACATGTGCAAGATCACCTGCCCACTGGTAGAAAAACTCTCAATCTAGAATGCTCGATCTAGATTTTCTGATATATAACTGAATAGGGCCAAGGAAACTATGATAGAACACAGATCACTAGCATGTTAGTCTGGGTTGAGCTAAACCCCTCACACATGGTAGTGATCAGTTAGGGACAACAGAAGCCATTCCGTGTTAGGAGTGGCAGTGGTGTGAGTAGGAGGCAGGAAGTGGGGACTGGGCCCGCCAACCAGTCAGTAGTCCACCATTTTTCCAATCACAAGCAGAATTTGCCATGGTGAAACAGCCATGCATGTACTACAATTCAATGAAGCACAATGAACTTACTAGCCAACATGGACACCAATGAAAGTACTGTTCAGATTTGCTATGTAGGGACAATCCAATTTTAATATTGTAGTAGCCGGAGTAGTATAAAGATAGTGCTCATAATGGAATGGTGTGAGTAGTATATAGAAAGTGTCCAGAGTGGAATGGTGTGAGTAATATATGGAAAGTGTCCATAGTGGAATGGTGTTAGTGGTATATGGAAAGTGTCCAGAGTGGAATGGTGTTAGTGGTATATGGAAAGTGTCCAGAGTGGAATGGTGTTAGTGGTATATGGAAAGTGTCCAGAGTGGAATGGTGTGAGTAGTATATGGAAAGTGTCCAGAGTGGAATGGTGTGAGTAGTATATGGAAAGTGTCTATAGTGGAATGGTGTGAGTAGTATATGGAAAGTGTCCAGAGTGGAAAATTGTTAGTAGTGTAAGGGTTTGTGGCCTTACGGACCTGGGGGGTTCGGGTCTTACGATTCGGAAAGAAAGAGTAAGACAGTATTCCAAGTGTATGCCAACGGTTAGGTTTATTACTTAATGCACACTCACGGCTGCCGGATGATATCAGAGAGGCAGCTAATATTAAAAGACAGTGGTTTACATAGTGTGGAGGCCAGAAGGGCCTCTGACGTAGCGGCTGAGCCCTGGGCTTTATATACGGACCCAGGTGTTCGTCGTCAGATGTCCCCACAGACCCGGATCGGTGCTGCCACCTATCCGGAACCTGAGGAACGTCCGACGACTCGACTCACCCGCCACGTCAGACGGTACCCAACTCCTATGGTTTAGTAAAGTGTACCTCTACACCACTCCCCCAGACATTTAGGAGGGTGTTATACATATAATATTACTAGGATAACATTTCTACATGTCTAAACCTTTAGTAATAGAGGTACAACCATAGGTATAACATTAACACTAAATAAATTGTGAACCAGATGTCATATATATATATTCGATAGTGAAATTTAGTTACATATAACGATTAGGATGTTGAAACATTATACGAATTACTTGAAGAAGAGACAGTTATGTGAAACGGAACTGTCTATTTAATTATTATACCACATAATATTGTATTATATTTCAGGTATAATTAATAAGATAAGTAATATGAATCGTATACATGTGATGATGACAGCTATATGTAACGGAACTGTCGATAATAAAACATATCACATAATAACATCCGTATGTGTGTTTGTAGTCATTGACACCACATTTGAATATGTAGTCTTAAAGAAGACTGTTATAGTAACATCACTATCTAATGACATGTCGTATATTAATATTATACGAATCCGTTAAGGATTCCGTGAGTAGTACAAATAGGATTATTTATAACATACACTTGAAAAAAAAGAAAAAAAAACATCACGGTGTGGTAATGAATATAATAATATATTATCACCGTGTACCTAATAACCTTTATAGCACCAGATCATTATACTTATTATATAATTTTGTCTCGCAGGACAATAATATGTGTTATCTGGTGAAGTTTAACGGATCTTATAATATAAATACTAATAGTGATTAGAGATCCGTATCAGGAAATGTCTATGTACCCATATTATAATATGTATTTAGTGGATATGTACATACATATAATATTATAGAAAAATAGAAATATGACATTATATACAATATACAGGAATTATAAATGCTGCTGGAGTCTTCTGCTGTATCCTCCGGGTACTAGTAGGTAGGTGTGGTCAGCTAACCACGGGATGGACGTGCTAAAGTTTATAGTTTCCTTATACTGAGTGAACACGGTAGTTGATTTGGGGCAGCTACCCACAATCCTCTAGTAGTGCTAAAGTTTATAATATATCCGAATGGTGTAGATTTGTAGAATAATAGTCCGGATGTGTCAACTGTGTAGAGAACGTAATCCTTTTTAAGTTTAGTTGACATAAGTAAAATAATAGTCCGATATAGGTTGATCCGGAAGTAATAGTAGTAGTTGATATAAGTCCATTCGGGAGTACAGATGAGTTGTAGAGGTAAATCATAAAGTCCATCCTAGTAATTGGTTAGCACGGGTAACAGCAGGAGTTTGGAACTGGCAACCGGATACGTCTCACAGCAGCAAGTCTACTATCGGATTGTTCATGGATGAAATTATAAATCCGAATAGGCTATTCAGGGTGTAATAAATGTTATACAACCTGAATAATAGACTGGTCAAAGGAACCCGGAACACATAGCATAGGTGTTCATGCACTAGAAAAAACATTCGCAGACCTATAGGGTTCCGCAAAGACTATATCTGGTCATTTGGTGTTGGAAAAACAATTATGGAAGAAATAACCCTAGCATGCTTTAAACGGATTTCTTAGCATGCTTCTTCTTCAGAAGAGCTAAAGCCGACTCGGGAGTGCCGTCCCACTCGTCCAAGTCGACTCCGAACACCCTCATGAACTTAGTGTTCAGGTTGGTGTTCCGAGTGATCTCCTCCTTTACACGCTTTTCCAACACGTGTACATCCATAGCTGCCTTTTCTTGAGCAGCTGAGGCAGCCTCCTCCTGGGCCTTCACATCGTCCCGGATGAGAGTCTCGAGACGTTGCTTTTCAGCGTCGCCCACCTGTTTCATACACAACAGAGTTTCGTTTAGGAGACCCTGATGAAACTCGATCGCTTTCTCACGAACGCTCTTCTCCCAATGGGTGTAGATGGCCTTCTGGACATCTGCCTCCCCTTGGCGAGATTTCTCAAACCAAACTTCCGCATTACCAGTTTTAATGGTAATGGCGTCCTTTGGTTTCTCAGGCGCCGCGACAGCCTTGGGAGGAGTCGAGGCGGCCTGTGGACCACTTCCGGGTTTAGGACTCCCGGACACACCTGTCGTTGGTACACAGAAGGCAGGTGGTACATTCTGTTTCAGTCCCATTTGCAGGTAAATGTTTAACTGCTCCTGGGTAAAGGTAACTGGTGGGGCGGCTGGAGCGGATGCAGATCCGGCGGCAGCAGATGCGGTGGTCTTCTTTGGCATAAGGCGACCATCCTTTCCTACCACCAAGGTCTGGCTCTCAGGTCCAGGTCCCTGGTTTAAGGACGGAAAGTTTCGAGAACTCACTTTCCCAGGTTTAGATACGGCTCCAGCGTATCCGGCAGGTTCAGGCTTCTTGAACACCGGAGTGCCCTGAGCCTGTTCTGCGGAGTGCCTTGTCAGAGGGGACCTGGAACGGTCCTCTGCTCTGACCTTCGGTTTTGTCGTGCTCTGACCATTACCGTTGCCGCCACGGTTCTGGTCTCTCCTGCTCCTTTCACGAGCTCTCTTTGCATCCTTTCCGGATTCCTCGCATTTCTGCCAGAGAGACTCGTGCATGTCCAGTTTACCCTTTCCAGGAGTCAGGACTATCTTTGCTCGGAGTTTCGAATCCTTGGTCTTCGGAACTTCGCAGAGGACTTGGTCCCCTGGTCGGATCTTAGACCAAGCATCCTCGCTCAGGCTATCGAACTCCTTCATGAGTTCCTGATGAAGCTCCATGATGCGCTTCCGGGCCCCGTCCAAACCTTCTGCGTGGCATTTCTTCTGGTGTCTAGCCAGATCACTACGTCGGTTGTATTGCACCTTCGTAGTACACTTCTTGCCCTTCTTACCATAACTCGGATCACAAATGTAAACCGGGTGATGGTGGAAGTGGGCCTCTACCAGATGCCTTTGGAACCGGGCTGGAGTACTCCAGGTCCGGATCGAGACATCACTCGCATCCTGGCAGATAGAGAAGGGACAGGACTTTTGATCGTCGCCGTACCACTTCTCTAAAGCCCAACGCAGCTTCCTCCTCTGGGTATAAGTGTAATACCCTTCGGTGTGGTTTAGCATAAGCCACATCTTTCGATAGGCTTTGCTCGGATTGGGGTCCTCATCCGAAAGGCGCATCCAATCTTCATCATCCGACTCATCGTTCTTATTGATTGAGTCTGGACAGGCATAGAGGGTAGAGCCGTCCTTCTTAACTCCGTACGCACAGTCGGAGAAACACGTCGGGATCCGGGTTTTGAATCCGGATTTGGCGTTAGCCCAACGTTCGGCGTCGGTTTGAGTTGATGGAGTGGCCTTCTCATCATACTCAACCGAGGATTCGTGCACCGACTCCTCGTCAGACGACTCAACCTCCATGGCAGTACTACCAGTGGTTGAGGTGCTGGGTTTCGGCTCGGCTCTCGCAGAATCCGGGAGATTCTTGAGCT
The DNA here is from genome assembly GCA_949317995.1 of Acholoe squamosa. Lineage (NCBI taxonomy): Eukaryota > Metazoa > Annelida > Polychaeta > Phyllodocida > Polynoidae > Acholoe > Acholoe squamosa. The sequence goes on from OX439048.1 coordinate 2,026,200, forward strand.
TCCGAGCAGCGGATCGTCGGTTCTTGCTGACCTTCCAGTCTTCCTCCGGTTCCTGGGTTCCGGATGTGCTGGAGGTCGTGGCTTCTACTGGAGTAGTAGTGCTGCCGGTAGCTGATGTAGCACTGGCTGAGCTTCTGGTGGCAAGCTTCAGGTCGGGGATAGGAGGTGGGGGTGCTTCCGCGGCCCTCTTAGCCTCTTCCTGTGCCTCCTGTTCGGCAGTCATACGGCGGACAATAACCGTCCGAAGGGCTGCAGCTCGGTCCAATCCGATTAGTGAATTGTTCTGGACATCCACCAATTCCTGTTCGGTTATGTAGTAACCATCGTCCCACTGCTCGAAGTTAGCAGCGGCCTCCCGGAATTCCTTAGTGGTCCGGCACGGCGTCCGGATAGCACTAGGGCGTGGGTAGGTCTGGCCATCGGTATCCCAGACACAGCCTACCCAGTTAATGTTCGTAGCCTTGACGTTCCACAGGGACTTGTCAGGCTTCGGATACGCTCCGAGCTCGAAGGCTCGGTTAGCTGCGTACACGGTTTCACGGAAACCGGCGTCCACCATAAGTCCCCGTTGGAACCACGGCCAGTCTCGAAGCCACTCGGGAGGCATCCTGGTCAGCTGTTCGGGAGCCATGACGCCCTCGATAGCTATCCTGACTTTCGGGTCCATCCTGACTGGTGTCCCGTCCGCGTAGGTCACTTGTGCCTGCAGTTCCGGGTGGACATACAGGTAGCGACCATCATAGCTAGCTGGAAAAGGCTCCGCCACTGCTGGCTTCCACTCATCCTTCTGTCCGTCAACTTGGGTAGTTTCGGACTCTGTCGCTGCGGGTTCAGCACTCGCAGTCGCTCCGGATCCCTCTGCCGGGAGTGGAGATAGTAGTTTCTCTGGCTCATTGAGTGAGAATGAAGCCAGCTTCTCCTCGAACGAGCGATCCGTGGGTTCCTCCACGTCCATCATCTCGCTCTCTTCCTGTGTAACAGGCGACAAAGCTTCCGGAAAAGCTTCTGCGGACGGAGTCAGCTTATCCGGGTCACCGGATAGCTTGGCTGCAGCTACGGATTCCTCAGCCATGACTGGGGAATCGCCCACGGGAGTAAACTACTCCTTTTTCCGGCTTTTACGGCGCCGGGGCCGACACTAGCGGAGTCTGCCTGCTGAGAGACAGACTCTGAGGGCGCACAAGGGGTTTGCTAGATGGTAGAATTCAAGAGAGAAGGGGTGACCCGACTGTCTCAAACACTACCAAAAAACAATATGGCGACGGGCCAGCTTTCGTGACGTCATTTCCCCGCGGTCCGCGAGGTCACGAGAGGTCAGCCGAGACTGGACACGGTGACGTCATGCGGAAACGCACGTGCTACAGGCGGTACATCAACAAACTGATTGTTTTTAGGTAATTATCGCTCACCCCGATGACTCGACTGGGGATTTAAGTGGAGTTTTATGGAAAGCTTAAGCAAATCCACCGGATTATCCGTCCACTACCCATTGGTACATCATGCGGGGGCGACAAATAAGCCTTTAGGGTCAGTTGTCATCCGTTCCTCTAAATGTAAACATTACACTCGTTGTGTATACAGGTTAGGTTACTGCAGTCCTCTGGGCAATTCGGGGGCTGCGGCGAACGTATCTCCCCTTCTCGGATAGTTCTTTATCGGACCCGACAGTCTGAAGAGCTTTCTCTAGGTGCTTCTTAGCCTTAGAAACACCTTTCCTCTTCTTTCTGTCTTCACCTGCCGAGACTTTTTTAACTCCCCCACGCTTAATCGGTGTTGGCGTGGGTGTCACTGATTCGGAACACTTTTTGGGTCTACCATGACCACGCTTCGCTGTAGTGTTCTTTACCTGGTCTATTATGCGATTCTGATTCAGGATCCTTTCGGAACCTTCACCATACATTTCTGTGGAGGTCTCCCTCCCAGACCATCTCCTTAATCTAGCCACATTTGACTTATAGAGTCGACCAAGGTCAGATTTAATAATTACGGTACAATCACTGATAATTTGTGTTATAGTAAAGGGACCGTCCCAATTAGACGCTAATTTTATGTGTCTAAGTGGTTCATGTAATCTGAGGACTCTGTCTCCGGATTGGAATTTCCGATGTTTTAGATCGGTATCGTATCCTACTTTCTGCCATTTGGCACTTTTCTCCAAATCAATTCGGACAGACTCATATGCTTTTCTAAATCTGTCTCTTAAACATTCCACAAAAACTACATGGCAAGGTAGTTCAGGGTCCATTCCTACGACTCCAAAAACTAGGTCAGCAGGCATTATCAAATCCTCTCCGAATACTAAAAGGTTCGGAGAACAATTTGTACTTGAATGTACCGTACTATTATAAGCATGTGTCACAAAATGACATTGCTCATCCCAGTCATCCATATGTTCATTAACGAGTGACTTTAGGACTTGGATGAGGGTTCTATTGAACCTTTCCACCAATCCGTCGCTTTGTGGTCTATACGGATTGGTTCTAGTCTTGCAAATAGCCAAATATTCGCACATACCCTGCCAGAGATTTGATTCGAACTCTCTGCCTTGGTCACTGTGTAACATTAATGGTACACCGAAGCTTAGTACCCAACCTTTTACAAAAGCTTCGGCACAAGTAATTGCTTTGTGGTCCGGTAGTGGAAATACTTTAGTGTATTTCGTATAATAATCACACACTACCATCATACAGGTATTATCATTAGCGGTTGTATTAAATCCACTAATAATATCTACCCCGATTCTTGCGAATCTAACTCCGAAAAGTTCTTGGGATAGGGGAAGTTTGCCCATCCCGGGTCCGGGTTTGTTTTTACAACAATCCGGACAGGTGGTTACCCATCTTTGCAAGTCCCGTGTCATGCCAGGCCAATAGTATTTCTTGGAAAGTCGTGCTAGCGAGCGTTTCCTTCCGAAATGACCACTGGTCCGATGTCCATGACAAAAGTACATAATGTCATGTCTCATGGCATGTGGTATCACCACTTGCATGATTCTATCACCATTATTACATGGCTTCCAACGGTATAACACGCCTTTCCGGACTTCAAGCTCGGTCCATTGAGCAAGAAACCTTCTCATTTCTCGATTTTCCAGAGAGACCTCTGGTCTAGCTGGACGTATACCCTTTGGTACTAATTGCAGTAGCTGTGCAGTTATCGAGTCAGCTTCCTGGAAATGTCGTATGTGATCCATAGACCAATCCAGTATACTGGCAACTAGGGGTACGAATGGTCTTCGAATCCCTGCTAACACTGCCTTATGAGCTCCACAATCAGTACAATCCGGATTATCACATTTCCGGATTGGTATTCGAGACAAAGCATCAGCATTTAAATGCTTAACTCCGGGTCTATGCTGAATCTGTTGATGTTCAAGCCCATATTCGGATAAATGGGCTAGCCATCGGCCTAACATGCCTTCAGCATCTCGGAAGTTCAGTAGCCACCTTAAAGAGGAATGATCCGTACGCAAAGTAAAGTTCGTTCCCCATAGAAAGTGTTTGAACTTCTTGGTATATACGACTACTGCTAACAACTCTCTTTTGGTTGTGCAGTAATTGCGCTGAGTCTTGCTCAGTGTGTTGCTGGCAAAGGCAATTGGCACTTCTCTCCCATTTTGGACTTGCGAGAGAGCTGCACCAATGCTATCATTACTAGCATCAGTATCTAGTATGAAATGATCCGTTTCATTCGGATATTGCAATACGGGAGTACTCGTGAACAGATCTTTTAGCTTTTGGAAAGCGGTTTCCTGTTCATGCGTCCAAGGAAATTTTTCCTTGGTACTTCCTGGAGTCCAGTTAGCTATTGCTTGTAATGGGTAACTGACTCTGGAATAATTCGGAATAAATTCCCTGTAATAGGAACAGAATCCTAAAAAGGACCTCACTTCTTTGGGTGTTTTAGGTCTATTCCAATTCGTAACTGATTCGATTTTTTTCGGATCAGCCTTTATTCCTTCATCACTGATGATGCGGCCCAAATAATTTATGGACTTTCTAAACATGTGGCATTTCTTAGGTTTCAATTTGAGACCATTAGAGATAATACGTTCTAGTACCATTTTTAGGTTATTAGAACATTCTTCGAATGTTTTTCCGAAGACAATGACATCGTCTAGATATACAAGACATCTTTTCCACAATAAATCACTTAGAATTGTTTCCATCATTGCTTCAAATGTTGCAGGTGCGTTGCACAATCCAAACGGCATTACATTATATTGGAATAATCCAATATGACTTGAAAATGCAGTTTTCTCCATATCTGAGGGGTTCATTCCCACTTGCCAGTAGCCTGATTGCAAGTCTAGGGTACAAAACCAACTGTTTCCTCCTAAGGAGTCAATGGTTTCATCTATTCTCGGTAATGGATACGAATTCTTTTTCATTATTCCATTCAACTTCCTGTAGTCTATGCAGAAACGGATAGTACCGTCTTTTTTTGTTACCATACACACAGGACTACTCCATGGACTATTGGAAGGGACTATTACATCCTGTTCCAACATCTTATTTATTTCATCCTCAGCTACTCTCTTTTTTGCTAAGGGTAACCGTCTATACGGTATCTTAAAGGGTTCGGCATCTCCAGTATCTATTTTATGTAATACTTTATTTGTCGTACCTAGTTTTTCACCAGGTTTGGCAAAGGCAGTATGATACTGACAGAGCATATCATAGAACTCTTTCCGGTGTTCCGGATCTTCTAATGAAGTTTCTTCATACAACTTAAGTAAGTCTTCCGAAATTTCATCATCTCCTGTTACCTTCTGTAAGCTTAGCTTACTATCCGTTACAGTTTCCGAAAGGGTCACGTTTCCAAAAACTTGTCCCTTTTTCAAGTAGATAGTCGTGTTTCCAGTATTGGAGACAGGTACTACCGACCAGGATGCATTCGCTACTATCGTGTCTACAGAATTTAATCCAATACCTGACAAAGTAACTACATCCGGTTCTATCACTGCAGGTTTGTTACGCATTGCAGGATCACTTCTTACAAGCACATCACAGGCTACTCCCGGAGGGATTCGCACAGTGTGTGCCACACTAGCCATACTGCTCACTTGTCTCAGTGCACATCTAACCTTCACGGGGTACGGGTATCTCACACTCAACACTCCTGTTTGGGGTTCCAATACAGCACCATACAGGGATGCGAAATCCAACCCGAGTATCCCCTCATCTGCTATATCCGCAACGGTGGCGCTCATGACATAGTCATGTATACCATCTAACTGTAGTCTCACACAAGTTCTACCATACGTTTGCAAGGTACTGCCGTCGGCCGTCTGAGCACTTCCTCCCGATTTGAGAGTATCATGTTCATCCGGTATAAGGTCGTAGAACCCCCGGGAGATACAAGAGTGGCTAGCTCCCGTATCCACAAGGAATTCGGCAGACCTTCCGTTAACAGTAAGGCAAACATACCACCGCCTTCCGTTTAGAACAGAGGGCATGTCCGTGACAATCGGAACGTCATTTTTCACACCAGGAGTCAATCCACATCCTTTCAAGAATTCCAGACAAGGATGACCCGGGGGCAGGTGGGCACCACAGACCTTGGCTAACGAATAGCCGCCTGCCTCGTTACTGATATTGGGTTTCCCCTGTGCTCCCATAGCACCTGTTATATCAGCTTCCCTAACCTTCCGGGTGTCTACAACCACCTCGGTGTTAGGCGATCTTGTTACTTCATGCGAACTATCATCACGGATGGTGATATCATGGCAAGATTTGTCACTGGGATCCCCTTCTTTGCCCCTCGGGAGACCCCTCCTTAGTTTTCCTCTGTACTTACTCCAGAGACACTCTCCTGTCTACGAGGGACAGGTTTCTCAGCCATACATTCTGGAGCATAATGCCCCAGTTTCTGGCATCTGAAACATCTCCTCTGAGATTTGTCAACTCTCGGTCTCTTTAGAGCTTCTGTTAATCCGGCTAATAATGTTTCCATCATGTTAGTCGGAGCAACAGTGGCTGCTACAGTTGGGTTCGCCGTAGAGGCTACACTGCCCGGTTGAGTTGATCCGGATGCTGTTTTACCAGCAACAGATCCTCCTCTCCCTCTCGAATGTACTTTCCTATACCGCTTTTGTCGGTAATACTTTCCAGCTACATGGACTGAACCAATATAATCTCCGTTTTCATCGGAGACATATTCATCTTTCTCATCAACTTCATTCGATTCAACCGGAGCTAATTGGGAAGTATCGTATACCGGAGCAGGTGTACCTCCATATTGGAATGGAGCTGCTCTTATTGGATTAGGTCCGAGACCTACCAAACGTTTCTTCATGTCATGTCCATCGATTGCTATGAACAGATCACTGAAGGAAGTGTCATCTTTCCAAGAGTCCCAGACCACTTGCTTGTGATCTGGATCACGCAATCCACTGTAGAATTGTATAAACAATTCTTGTAGATAACAATCATCATCATGAGCCCAATTTGGACGTGCTTTCGAAAGCAAGTCCTGTAGCTCCAAACCAAAGACTTTGTGTGATTCTTTAGGTTTTTGTGTCCTCTTCTTGAAGCTTACCCACGGATCTTCTCTAACGATTGATCCAAACAGGTATGCGGCACATTCGACCAACTGATCATAAGTACCGTATATTCCGTAAGCTGCTCTCCATTGGTTGAGGGCTACTTTTCCGCCTTTATTTAACCAACAGATCAAATATGGCAGAGCTTCTTCTTTTGTCCAGCCACTACAATTGACTTCGTCAACAAAAGCTTGATACCTGTCCTTCCATGGATCATTAGAATCATATGGAGGGGGTATCCGTGCCTGCCTACGTGCCGGATTATTACATCCGCGTAGTCTATCTGCTTCTCGCATGCTCCAGTTCATGACTTCCATGCCGTCTGCTCCCTTTCGGTAGCAGTCAATGCCAAGGTTTTGTATACATTGGCTTCTATCAAAGATGGTTTGCATCCCTGCAGGCATAGAAGTTCTCCTGTTAGGTTTCCTGCCATCTCCTCCTGATCCTGATCCTCCGAATCCGGATCCTCCGGGGCCGCCTGGAGGGTTTCCTCCTGGTGGACCATTATTATTATAGCCTCCAGATGAACCACCAGGGCATCCACTATTGTGACCGGTGTTTCCAGAAGAAGCGTGTCTAGGGTAAGAATCATTTTGATTCCATCCCTGGTTATAGCTATTACCATTCTGATAATTGCCACTTCCCAATGGATTATAATTATTTCTATATCCATAGGAAGATGTTCTCGGTTGATACGTACCGCCATTGATATTGTTTTGTGGCGGATTTGGTCTCGGAAAACGTACATCAGTAGGACCATTACCAGAACCTGGGGGTGGATTCGGTAATCTTGGTACTGCTGGTGTACTGTGGCCGGGTTGGGGGAAATATGAAGGTGGTGTCAACATATGTCTCATTGGTCCGGGTGCTCTTGGTTGTGCCACGGGTGAATTATTATTATTCCCTGTAGCACCATCGTGAGTCGCTTTGATTTTGTGACTCAAATCTGGTATGGGTGGTGCTGGACCTATCGTATCCAGCATTGGAATTACTGGTTTAGATGCGGTTCCATTTACTGCAGCATTATCCGGTTTCTTATAGATTCCGGATACCACATTCTTGTCAGCCCCATCATCAACGAATGGGCTGTATCTAATTGGGGTTGCATCTTTAGATGTCTTTCCCAACATTGTAGATACCACAGCTGGGTCTATATTACCTATAGTTAACTGGGCTGCTTCTACATATTTATCTAGAGTTATTGCAGTGGCCTGCAATTCCTGAAGCCCATTCGTGAGTTTCTGTCTATCCTCCTCCAGTTGTTTGTTGTAAGCTATGATGCCTACCCGGATGGTTTCATTGTCTTCAGCTTGTTTACTGCACTGAAGTTTCAATTTATCCAACTCATCCTGATAATGGCGAATTTCGGATTCGAATTTTGTCTTATCAAGGTTTAGTTGGTCGTTCGTATCTATATATGTTTGGATACGAATGTGCCTATTATCATATTCTTTATTGAATGATTCTCTCATAGATTGAAGTTTTAGTTCTTCATTCTCGAGTTCTTTCATGTACTCACTCCTTCTGGCTTCGAATTCATTTCGCATGCCAGTTAGGTCCTCTTCCAGCTGAAGTTTTTCATGGAATACTTCATCCTTAGCTTTGACCAAGGTATTTAAATTCTCGTTCAAAGTTACATAAGTTTCATTCAACAACAGGACATCCGGTCGTTTTAATTCTTCACCTTCCGGTACCGCATAGGTTAAGTCGCCATCTATAGCGCTATAATCTAGTATTGGTAATTCGGGCCTGGGTAACCTATAAGGTAGTTCTCCGAATGTTACCCTTTTTCGCATTGGTGCCGGATGTTCTGGGTTAGTACTACCACCGACTTCGAACATCGAATCACATAATTCGTCAACAATTGAATGCTGGCCTATTAAGTTACTATGTCTCTGTATGGACTGTTCGCGTCGTACAGAGTCTGGCAGATTCTCTTCACTATCATTATAGTGGGGTCCGGGATCTCTCCAAGATGCTGATTCCGCATCTTGTGAGTCCGAATGGGCTTGGAGCATTAGCGATCCATTTCCATTCTCTTGGGCAAGTGATTGCCCTGCTGGGTTAGCTTCCCTAAGGGTGTCTAACCCATGTACTAGCCGTTCGGACGTTATAACGTCCGGGCTATACACCAGAATTAACTGGTCACGGCACCAGTGTAAGGGTTTGTGGCCTTACGGACCTGGGGGGTTCGGGTCTTACGATTCGGAAAGAAAGAGTAAGACAGTATTCCAAGTGTATGCCAACGGTTAGGTTTATTACTTAATGCACACTCACGGCTGCCGGATGATATCAGAGAGGCAGCTAATATTAAAAGACAGTGGTTTACATAGTGTGGAGGCCAGAAGGGCCTCTGACGTAGCGGCTGAGCCCTGGGCTTTATATACGGACCCAGGTGTTCGTCGTCAGATGTCCCCACAGACCCGGATCGGTGCTGCCACCTATCCGGAACCTGAGGAACGTCCGACGACTCGACTCACCCGCCACGTCAGACGGTACCCAACTCCTATGGTTTAGTAAAGTGTACCTCTACAGTAGTATATAGAAAGTGTCCAAAGTGGAATGGTGTTAGTAGTATGTGGAAAGTGTCAATAGTGAAATGGTGTGAGTAGTACATGTATATGGAAAGTGTCCAGAGTGGAAAATTGTTAGTAGTATATGGAAAGTGTCCAAAGTGGAATGGTGTTAGTAGTATATGGAAAGCGTCCAGAGTGGACTGGTGTGAGTAGTATATGGAAAGTGTCCAGAGTGGAATGGTGTGAGTAGTATATGGAAAGTGTCCAGAGTGGAAAATTGTTAGTAGTATATGGAAAGTGTCCAGAGTGGACTGGTGTGAGTAGTATATAGAAAGTGTCCAATGTGGAATGGTGTGAGTAGTATATGGAAAGTGTCCATAGTGGACTGGTATAAGAAGTATATGGAAAGTGTCCAAAGTGGAAGGGTTAGAGTAGTATATGGAAAGTGTTCAAAGTGGAAAATTGTTAGTAGTATATGGAAAGTGTCCAAAGTGAAATGGTGTTAGTAATATATGTAAAGTGACCAGAGTGGAATGGTGTGAGTAGTATATAGAAAGTGTCCAAAGTGGAATGCTGTGAGTAGTATATGGAAAGTGTCCAGAGTGGAATGGTGTGAGTACTATATGTAAAGTGACCAGAGTGGAATGGTGTGAGTAGTATATGGAAAGTGTCAATAGTGGAATGCTGTGAGTAGTATATGGAAAGTGTCAATAGTGGAATGGTGTGAGTAGTATATGGAAAGTGTCAATAGTGGAATAGTGTGAGTAGTATATGGAAAGTGTCCAGAGTGAAATGGTGTGAGTAGTATATGGAAAGCGTCCAGAGTGGAATGGTGTGAGTAGTATATGGAAAGTGTCCATAGTGGAATGGTTAGAGTAGTATATGGAAAGTGTTCAATGTGGAATGGTGTGAGTAGTATATGGAAAATGTTAATAGTGGAATGGTGCTAGTAGTATATGGAAAGTGTCAATAATGGAATGGTGTGACTAGTATATGGAAAGTGTCAATAGTGGAATGCTGCGAGTAGTATATGGAAAGTGTCAATAGTGAAATGGTGTGAGTAGTATATGGAAAGTGTCCAGAGTGGAATGGTGTTAGTTGTATATGAAAAGTGTCCTAAGTGGAATGGTGTTAGTAGTATATGGAAAGTGGACGCTGAGCCTGGCAAGTTATATTTCACTATGTTCCCTATCAGTGGCAGGGTCTTTCAATGCTTTAAAAATGCTGACTCACAGGAATAGCTTCTTTACAGGATAGATCTGTCATGGTGGATATATGTTAACTATGGGCTGATATAGATAACAATGTATGCCCCTTGTAGGCTGATATAACCTACAGGATGTGCCTTCAAGGCAATTTTGTATAACTTGTGCTGATATCCCTCTTCTGGTTTGAACAGAATGAGGAAGAATATCACAGTGCATACCATTGTGTCACTACAGGATGAGAGGAATAGTAATCCCTGTGATCCCTGGTAATTTACCAGGACCATATTGATATGTCTTGCAAACGGTTTGCGTTGATACAACCCTGGATGGCTGGCATGATGCGTCATTTAAGTGCTTGTGAGTCTGGATGCCATTGGTGCATCATACCGACCACTCGGTGTGATGCACAAGTTGCACTCCTACACAAGCAGTGTTCGCCTCATCCCTCCAGAACTACCCTCCACAACTACCCCTACCACTACTGCCATCCTTGCCTCTTCAAGAAGATCCTAGCTCATGGAATGGAACCAGTCCAGTGGCGGATTTAGAGGGGGGCGCGCCTCCCCCCTTTTTCCCTGTACTTAAGAGTTTACCTAATTCTTTTTACCCTAGAATTTAGCCATAGTTATGGGGCTAAATTCTAGACGGGGCACGTCCCCCCCTTTTCAAAATCCTGGATCCGACCCTGCCAGTTGCTTTCAAATTCAATGGAATGTTATCCGGGTAACGATCTTGATATCTCAAGCAAGTGCTTAGACAGGTCTTCTGAACTTACACTGTCTTATGTTCTTTTGGAAAGCTGATCTTATGCTCAAACTGTGCTTAACTAAGCAAAGCATGATGATCTTGCTTGTTTTCTGTGGATAACTTACCTAGACCGGATAACGTACATATAGTATTCCGAGTCGCTGCATCCAGACTCTGTGATATGTCCCTCCATTTCTGCTGTATTATGTCCTTCAGTTCTGCGGCCGGTAAAAGCGGCATGGTGTCGACTCGTGTATTGTAACCTCCTGTATGTGTGGCTTACAGAATGTTGTGTAATGTATGGTAATATTCTACCTCTACACTGTATTTACTAATTAGTACATGAATACAGATACAGGATGAGTATGGAGTCAGGTCACCAGTCCCACATGTGGTATAGTAGAGGTTGTGGTACTCTATCTCCTAACCTCTGTGAATATTTTCCTTCAACAGGAGCTGAGTTAGTTGTTAGGAGGTTGATGATGCACTTTAGCTCTTTAGGTACTGCAGCTTCAACTGAATGGTCTGCAAGGATTCAGTCATGCCTGGGTTGTCTCTACTCCACTAGTATTCTGGGAAGGAGAACCTATCTATAAGATAGCGACAACTATAACTTGTACCTTTTTGCTTTAGGTAAGTATAACTGGAAATTTAACCTTCCGAGACGATGAACACTGGTTTGATCTCCACTTTACAAGTCCAGCCAATAAAAAAATCGAATGAAGAAGAGTGATATACAGCCTATGTTGACACCCACCCATATAAGAATGTCTACCCCTTTTTGATCATTGTTTGAAGCTTGTCTCCCCAGGTTCTACTCTAAATATTCAACACTTGTTAGTCAGTTTGCCTTTGTCGTGTAGGATCAGATGGTTACTGCCCAACGTCCATGCAGTAAAACCGTGATTTAATTCCCTCTATGGGGTATTTACAGTGGACGATCTATAGCTCTACACTACTCCTCAGTCACCGATTGTTGGTAAATTGTGTTTGTTTTTTCTTTGAGCTAGATCCAAAATGGGGATAATCCCTAGTGTTGGATGGGCTGTTCTCGTGAGGGGAGTTGTCTCTATTGCCGATCAGTTGCAGGACTGCTTTCCTGGTTTAAGCTCATGCATTCCCCAAATTCTGACCAACATAGTATCCCTCTCTCTGTCTCTCCTAGCCCCAGACCAAAATGAAATCCACTGTTTGCGAACTGTTCATTGATCCATCAATGGAAACAGAATAAATCTCAATGTATGTCAAAGGCTCAACTTGTGGGCACATTGAATCCCTCGGGCAGTGTCACTTTGAGTTCCCCCAAGCTGGGGTGTTCCTGTGCCTCTTAGTTCAACAGAATAAACTGCAGTGGGGTATTAAGTAAAAGCGGTGTTGTATAACCCCTATGGGCGTGCCCCTGTGCTGTTCTGCTCGTTTTACTGCTCTCTGAGCCGCTCCGTGCGCATGTGTAGGTGCAGTGGTCACGTGGGGTGTTGTGAGTGGCAGTGTCAGGGGGCTGGGGGAGCAGGTAGTAAACCCGTGTAGTTCTACAGCGTCCTGCTGGTGGCGCTGCAGGCTGATGTAGACTGGTGTCCGTGTCGTGTGGTGCTTGTGGTTATATACACGTCACCCTCCCACATTCCACCCCCCCATCATTGCCTGTTTGTCGCTGGTGGCCATGCACTCTACAAGCAGTTGTTTAACCTATAGCACAGAGACTGAGTCTCTGCATGTCATGTTCTGTTGGGGAGCAGCTAGTTTTTAGGACCATTCTAGTTTTATTCTCTCAATTCGAATACCACAGTGACAAGTTTAAGCGCATGGGTGCTCATTGATTTAAAATCCTTTTTACCCCCGGCCCTTAAGGATTCCCTAGCCCACTTAAAAGGATCTATATCTCCTCTTTCCTATCCCCTCAGATGCGTGTGGTGCACATATGCGTGGGCACTGACACATTCCTCTATGAAATAGTGTAATGTAGTTCTCGCTATGAATATGACTCACTCACTCTCACCCCCGGCCCTTATTATCCCCTTATTCAATCAAATACGGTTTTAATACTTTAAGATTTTTTCAAAAACCCTGTACCCAAGGTGTTCGTTAGAGACCGATGCTTATTAATGTGTACCATCGAATGAACCTCCTACGGCTACTAATGTATCAAGTTTCAATTACCTTTGATCACCAACAAGTCACAAGTTTTATTATACATTCATGCTTTCAGATCAATCGTTCTATTCACCATATTAATTCTGGTGCGTCGTCGGGCAGGAAACTACACTGTGATCCTCACGCGGCAGTTTTACAGTGCATTGCAGTATAATACTGGTCTACACCAGGTTCTACTGTATGTACTGCACCGCTATGTGCTGCCTATTTACAATTCAGGCTCAGAGTGTAGTGAAAATAAGAAGTGACAACCTCAAATAGTTTGCTACCCTTGTCTAGATAGTAAGTAATTGTGTGTTTCCAGTTACATGGATTAAATCTCTAGGGTTGGTAGTTCGGATTTTTTAATTTTTTTTTATTTTGTATAGAAATGTATGGGCAGACATGTTGGATTCTATGATTTTAAAGAAAAACATAAGAAATTTTAACCATATGCAAAAGAGATGAATGACTGTTATGAAATGTATACCAATAAATGAGGGCCTAGATGAGCTCAATGAAAAATTGATGAAAAAATATGAAAATTACGGGAAAGTGCCTAGATAAATCCTATAAAATGCCAAAAATTCCCCCCCAAAAGAAAAAAAAATCCAGGGTTGGCCCTGTTTTGCTAGGGTCGGTCGGGTAACTGGAAACAAACCCTTTTTTAGGCCCAGTCAAGAATACAGCTTGGTGCAGAGAGTTGGATCAATCGTCAAAGATGAAAAGGTACAGAGGAGAGATGTGGGTAGGTAATGCCCCCTTCTGCCACTGGCCGCTCTGAGTGAACCTGGGGGCGGCAGGACAGAGAGAGGGGTGGGGGGGGGGGGCTGTGGGGGACAAGGGGGGGGTTAGGCCTAGTTGCTGAGTCCAACAGTGCCAGGGGTGACGTGATGGGGAGACGGTTACAAGGGCAAGTCCACTAAACAGGAAGGTATTTCTCAACAAGCCACTACATATGGGATGGAAACTTTGATAGGGTGTGTAGGTGCTTTAGATGCCTGACCTCATATAAGTTTCTATCCAGCTTAGAGAAGGGAAGAAGGGAGGGAATGAAATGTATTATAGGAGAGTAGTGCCTAATTTAGGCGCAATGGGAGCCTCTGAATTCCAAGACATCCAGCCCATATAATATGAATATTGTTCCAATGTTTAGGATCGATTTCATAAACCTCTGGTTGGAATTCGGGTGTTTATGATTGATTTTATATACCCTGTTTGGAATTCGGGTGTTTATAATTGATTTAGTATACCCTGGTTGCAATGCAGTAATTTAGGACCGATTCCATATATCGGGTGTTTATGATCAGTTTGATATACCCTAGTTGCAATTTGGATGTTTATGATTCCATATACCCTGGTTGCAATTCAGGTGTTTATGATTGATTCCATATGCCCTGGTTGCAATGTAGTCATTTAGGATCGATTCCATATACCCTGGTTACAATGTAGTCATTTAGGATCGATTCCATATACTCCTGAGTGCAATTCGGGTGTTTACTATCGATTTCATAAACCCTAGTTGCAATTTGGATGTTTACTATCGATTTCATAAACCCTAGTTGCAATTTGGATGTTTACTATCGATTTCATAAACCCTAGTTGCAATTTGGATGTTTACTATCGATTTCATAAACCCTAGTTGCAATTTGGATGTTTACTATCGATTTCATAAACCCTAGTTGCAATTTGGATGTTTACTATCGATTTCATAAACCCTAGTTGTAATTTGGATGTTTAGGATCGATTTCATAAACCCCAGTTGCAATTTGGATGTTTACTATCGATTTCATAAACCCTAGTTGCAATTTGGATGTTTAGGATCGATTTCATATACCTCTGGTTGCAATTCGGGTGTTCAGGATTAATTTTTTTATAACTCTGGTAGGGTGTTACAAGGGCCATACAGACCCGTGTCAGAACGGCAATTCTGCATAGATTCCTGGCATGGTCTCACTTATTTGCTCCTCAAATGTTTACTATACATACCCCAGTAATGATTAAGGTATGAATACGAAGCTATTGATCATGAGCATGTGATTGGCCCATTAGTTCTTCATTTATGATTATTTTTGTATTGGTCTTATGGCTGTGGAAAGACACAGGTAATTGTCACTTTTGGCACAGAGTGAGTAGGTAGCACATGACACTTATATTTGCAGTCGGGGAAAAATACATGTCCTTAGATAATGTCAAGTATGGAAGAATCTATTGAAATCTAAGTGAAATGAAAGATGCAGGATTTTTCTACACATATTTGCGCACGTTGCCTTAGACACACACTTTTTTTTATGACCAATAGTCACAATTCTGTGTCATGTTTTTGGTAAAAAAAACATGGTTTAGGTTAAAAAGACCAATGAAAAATGATAATTCAGAAGGTGTGCACTCAGGCTATTGGACTACACACAACTAGCAAAAGAATGCATATATACCCATCATTATAGCTCTGCACAACTCTTCCATCCTCATCTTATCCCTTCTTTTCTATACCTTGGCAAACCAGGATTAATTAACTGGAATGGATTAATGATACTTTAGGAAAATAATACTAACAGAAATACTATATATCATATTATTTACAGCAGCACCTTTCCCACATTCAATACCCCCCCCCCAAAAAAAAAAAGACCTAAACAAAGGATTTTTTTATCTGGCTCTGTGGCTGTAGGCAGTGTGATCACCCTGTGCTGCATTGTCCGCTCTGCACTCAAACAGGTGCCACTACCCCATAGTCTATATATAAAGCAGTTTGGACAAAATATCTCTTCACTTTTTCAACTTTGAACAGCTCTCAACCATTCCCTATTCAAGATAAAATCATTCTGATTTTTACATTGCATTGATACATGTCTTTTCTGTCAGATTCACTCTCTGCATACCATGTGAGCAGAGATGATCGATTACCTTTTCAATGTAACACGCTACCTCTTTAGGATCTATTTCATATACCCTGGTTTCAATTCGGGTGTTCAGGATCGATTTCATATACCTCTGGTTGCAATGTGGGTGTTCAGGATCGATTTCATATACCTCTGGTTGCAATTTGGGTGTTCAGGATCAATTTCATATAACTCTGGTTGCAATTCGGGTGTTTAGGATCGATTTCATATATCTCTGGTTGCAATTCGGGTGTTTAGGATCGATTTCATATATCTCTGGTTGCAATTCGGGTGTTTAGGATCAATTTCATATACCCTGGTTGCAATTCGGGTGTTTAGGATCGGTTTCATATACCTCTGGTTTCTTATTGAGACGTCAACACACAATTAAGGTACTATGGTTGGCGGAGCTGTGTCCGAGTGCACGGGGGAGTGCCATTCAGCCTATCAGGCCTATGATCAGGGCAGGCTGAGTAGAGTTTGGGGGGTAAATGGGAAGGGGGGTTCACATGAGATTGACCATAATTATAGTCCAATCCTCTATCTGTACCCATAACCCAAACCCCTTAACCCATTAAGGGCTGTTGAGTATATTCAACATCCATGAAGGGGCTGATGTTGAGTATTCTCAACACAATGCATCGGTGGATGTTGAGTATACTTGACGTAGATATATCATATCGCAGCTATGTTTGGAAATTTGAAACAGATGTAAGTGGACTGCTATTTTGGTCTGAATATTTTAATCTTTGAGCTGAGGAAATACTTGAAAATTGTTGAAAATGATATGAAATCATGGACAGCGTATGATACTTTGCAACCTCTCGCCCCCTGATAAAATACTGTTGAAAATTGGTTAAGGGCCACTAATGTATTACTGCAACGTGCCCAAAGGTCATCACGATGCTTGAATAAAGGACGTACTGCGAGTCGGTTTCCCTATTCGAAATAGGAGCATCATATATACATATATATATATATATATATATATATATATATATATATATATATATGTATGTATATATATATATATATACATATATATATTTATTTACATCATCCGGCAGTGCATCAACCGTGTAGTATTGGCACGATATGTAATCGTTGTCACATATTATCCAGGCCTGCAGTCATGAATGCATCATGATGACAAAATGGGAAAGATGGATTAATGCAGCAGCGTTCCTTAAATGGTCAATATACCCAATGCTTTAGGGGCAGCAAAGGCAGTTGTATCTCGTGTAGTTTGCATGATTCACGACGCTGATAACGCCTGGAAGCTAGACTATAATGCTATGTGAAGGAGGGGGTGCATTGGCCTTGAGGGCAGGTGGTATTCTTACCTCTCCTATGACCAAACAAACCTGTCTACCCTCCCAAAACGTAGCAACCCCCAAAGGCACAGGTGTAGCCGAATGTAGGAGAGTCACTAGGGGGGGAGATAATTCACAAGGGCACAGGTGTAGCCGAATGTAGGAGAGTCACTAGGGGGGGAGATAATTCACAAGGGCACAGGTGTAGCCGAATGTAGGAGAGTCACTAGGGGGGGAGATAATTCAGAAAAAAAAATAATAGAGACAGGGAATGGAAGAGGAGGAATAGAGAGAGAGAAAGAATGAGAGTCCCTTAATCATAAATCATAAGTAGACATACCGTACTGCCCCGTTTAAGCAGCAGGGTCCCCAATGAGCACCTAGGGTACAGGGGTATTGAAATTGGAATTGTGAATAACTTCTTCCCATAGAGATAGCATTGCGCAGCCGATCGCCACACCCCCAGTGGCATAACGTGTCTCGATCCACCACAGCGGCCTATCCAGTACTGCAGCCTCGTTCCGGGCGCATGTAAACATTCAAAACGGCGGACCGTCCCTTGTACAGGGAACTACTGTATCGAATTTTGTTAATTTTTCCTTATTTAAACCCTCTTAAAACATAAAATAAATAGAGAACTAAACTCCCCCTGGTGTCCTCGGTGGCCGATCCACCCCTCGGGGTGGATCGGCCACCTCGTACACCACGGTCATTTAGTTCTCTCTATTTATCTTGAGCACTAAAAACTGTATCTCAAATAAGCGCCTGTCTAGTATAAGCACAGGCGGTACAGTGGGCCTGAAGTCAATGAGCGCCCGGGTGCTTATACAGACCACTACGGTTCAGCAAATTAAGTCAGGCCCATAAGATATCCTCCCTATACTCATGTGTCAATTATGTGGGGATTATGACTCTCAGTTGATATTGTATATCACAACTACAGAGAGGCCTGCATTTTTTTTTTAGCTCTCCTCCCTTTTTTTATGTGGTGAGACAAGCTTTTTTTCACTAAAATAAGGTCAATTGTTCTCTGTTCCCTCTAAATTGTTTTGGTCGCCCTTAAACCTCTACTCCCCCTATTGGTAGCAAAATTGTGGGTATTATAAATGTAGCCATGGCGAGTTACTCACCAAGACTGCATTGGTGCATCGTACCGAAAGGCGGCAAGATGCATCAGAGCAGTGTTTAATATCTTGGGGTCTCCCGTGTCTTCCATCCTCTCCCCCTTTTTTTCACTTTAACCTCCTACTCAAAGCTCTAAGGTGTAGACCATAGTAAACATGGCCGCCTCCTCTTTCCTTCATATTCAGCCTAAAGTGTTCCCTAATACATGGTATGACTACACCCTCTACTCCTACCCTCTACTCCTTATGACATGGGGCAGGGATAACCTTTTTAGGGCCACGTGACGCCTTAGTGCATCCCGCATCTATCATCAATGCATCATGCCCATTTATCAGCATGATGCATACATGCATCATCCCCGACAAGTAACTAGCTTATGCTGCATTCATGCATCATGCTTGGGCCAAAAGAAAAAAAAAAGTTTCCGGTCACCAAACGTCCTCAGCTCAAAGGGGCTGACCTCACCATTTTTTGAAGATTTTTTGAAGATTTTTTTAAAGTTTTCATCTCAAAATCTATATTCGAAATCTATACACACATTTTCTCAAATCCTATGCAGAAAAATGGTAAAGGTGAACAATGATTAGTTTGAGCTGACCGTTTCTTCACGAGAGAGGCCCGGACCCGCGAGTGAAGAAACAGGAGGCTCAAACTAATCAGAGTTCATCTTTACATTTATGTCAAGGTGTTTCAATTGATAATTAATCAATTTTCAATAAGTATTATCCATAATTAGCTGATATTCACCTGTCATCATCGCGAAATGCTGACCGCCGCCATCTTGGGTGTTTACGTTTCAAAAGGGCGGTGCATGTGCAATGGACCTATGACGTCATCGTGTGGATTTGGCGCTGGTTATTTAAGCAGGGGTTCAATACGGGAGGCTAGTGCATTGTCAATGGGGCATCAACATTCACTTTTACATAAACCATCATTTCCTATAATAACGAGTGAAAACCTAGCAAAGTATGACTATATGAGGCCTTGGATACTTAAAAAAAAAAAAGAAATCCGACCTACCTACCTCAACTTTTTTTTTGGCCTTATGGCACAGGGTTAAATACAGCCAAAGAAGGTTGGCAAGATGCACTGTTGGTGCAGTGGTGGTGTATCTCTCAAATATTGGCTGCCCTGATGCACCAA
The DNA here is from genome assembly GCA_949317995.1 of Acholoe squamosa. Classification (NCBI taxonomy): domain Eukaryota; kingdom Metazoa; phylum Annelida; class Polychaeta; order Phyllodocida; family Polynoidae; genus Acholoe; species Acholoe squamosa. The sequence continues at coordinate 2,045,808 of OX439048.1, forward strand.
TAACATGCATCATGCCCATTGGCTGTCCCGATGCACCAATAACGTGCATCATGCTTATTGGCTGTCCTGATGCACCATTGATGTGCATCATGCCTATTGGCTGTCCTGATGCACCAATAACATGCATCATGCCTATTGGCTGTCCTGATGCACCAATGCATCATGCCTATTGGCTGTCCTGATGCACCATTGATGTGCATCATGCCCATTGGCTGTCCTGATGCACCAATAACATGCATCATGCCCATTGTCTGTCCTGATGCACCAATAACATGCATCAAGCCCATTGGCTGTCAGGATGCACCAATGCATGAAACCCATTGGCTGTCCTGATGCACCAATGAAGTGCCAGGCAGTTTACTTACTCTGGATTATAATGTACCAGAATATAATGGGTGCACTACCAAGGACATAATGCCGGCATGATGCATAATTCCTGTCCCGGTGAGTTACTTACCAGGGCTGCATTTAGGTATCATGTAGATAAATGGGCATGATGCATTAATGCAGTGTGCAGCATTAAAATGTTTATAGGGAGAATGTAGGCCAGCCCTCCAGTCTTTTACAGCTATGTCAAACCAACCCGTACTTAAACAGCCTGTCCACAACCTACAACTTTCTATACTGCTTACATTCTCTACCCTGCCCTCTTATAGAGGTGTGAGGCATAGTTTACTTAGCCTTCAATAATTATGGGTAAATGTTTTCATATCTAAATCCAACTTTGATATACTGCACAGACTTATGATCATGAACAAGATGAAACAGCAATAATAAAGTTTCATTTTCCACAAGGGAGCAAATTCCAGTTGTGAGAATACTAGACCATTTTGACCCTGTTGTTTGGTATGGCATGGGTACAGCAGGGGCGGCAGCTGATATTGCTGGTATTTACGGGGATGGCCGAATTCTGATAGCATAAATCCCTACTCCCCTTCTGAGATAGGGGACTGCTTTAACCCTTTAAGGGCCGCTGATGCAGGAGTGCATCATGCCCATTCGTTGTTATGACGCACCAATCAAGTACTCGCCATAAATATGACCTTAGCTGTTGAAATGGCGTTAAACATCTATTACTCACTCACTCTCACCAATGCAGTGCTGCACCCCAGCATTATTAATAATGCATTCCTCAAAGACCTACCTTGGGGTGGGTTGAGGGGCATGCTGAGAGTAGTACTAGCAGATGGCGCCAGAGGGCGTGAGGGCAGGCTGTGAGAGACGTGCAATTAAAGGGTATGGAGGAGGGGCACTGATATGTACACTGGAAAAACAGGGTTTTCAAACTGAGCTGCACAATACAGATAGCTCGAGGTGTAGGAAGCAAACCTTTGTTGGGCCTGGCGAGGGCCCCATCGCAACCATCTTGAATTGTTAGATGATGGGCGATATATACATATATAGAATTCATATAGAAATGTAATTTTTGGTAAATTTTGCATCTGACTTTAGGCTTAGACCCCTATTTCCCCCATGACATCACCATAATAATCTAATTTTATATGCAAAGTTTTAGCTTCTTTTCCATTTTGTTATGAATTCTTGGCACATTTTTTCGGGGGGCAGACATACTCAGGCCCCACCTCCTTCATGATTTGGGGGGGGGGCAGGCCCCCCTGGCCCCCCCCCCTTTCCTACGCCCCTGTAATACTGGGCGAAACCTGTCAGATTTAACTTGTTAGGCCTTGCACAGACTCTTCATGGTGACAACTTCAGCGTCCAACTTCAGCGTCCACGTTATCAGGCTCATACCCTCTAAAGTGGTCAAAATGAAGAATCTGTACTAAGGATGACTTGGTTGAAGTTGAATTTGACATGTTTCTTTAATTATCTATTTATCTATTTGTTTGTTTATTCATTTTTAATTCTATGTTTACTTTATGCTGTTCACTTAGATGACCCTGGAAACCCTACATCTTTCTGTGTGTAGGGCCTCTATATGTCTTGTGTTTAAGGGATAGAGTGAGGGAGGGTCGGATCAGGAGGCATGATAGCAGCCCTATGAGTGGGTGGGGGATGGGAGGAAGGGGGAGGGGTGTAGTGAGGGAGGGGGATAGCTGGAGGAGGACAGCAGAGGTATAGTTAGGCACAGAGGGTGGAAGGAGGTTACTGGGGGCGTGATATCAGCTGTATAGTAAAAGTGGGCGTGGGAAAGGAGGAAGCAAAAGGTCTCACGGGCTGGGCGATTCACCCTTTAAGGACCTAGCGGTGTCTCTTATTATTCCTACTATAGAACCCCGCAATAAGCCACACGCACATATAAGCTGCACCCTGATGTTGGAGAGTGCTATAAGACAAGACACACTGAGAACCTGAGATGGTCGTCATTTCTTACTTTATTCTACATAAGTAAAACCCCTTTTATAAGCCGCACCCAGAGTTCAGGGGAATCATATAAGCCGCACCAAGATCCTGAAATGGTCTATAAGCCATGGCTTATACGCAAGGTTTTACGGTAGCTGCACATACAAGCAGTGTATCCATCCTGCAGGAGGAGCATGATGCACGGATGTAGTCTCAGCGAGTCGCTCACCAGGGCTGCATTCAGTGATGACCAATGGCCATAATGTATACATCTATGCACCATCAGTCACAATCAAAGAGCTAAGGGCCACCATGCAGATAACCAGAAGTGGTTGTATTGGTATTAAACACAAACACAGACAGTTTGTCCCAATATCCATCACCAATGTCACAATAAAACTGGCATGGTGACACAGCACGTATTGGAAGCACTGCCCACACGGTACAAGGCTGAACCAATCGATCACCACAGCCTATGGCGACAAGTGCCAGTGATGACGTCACAAGCCATTCAGAATGCTCGTTTACCCTACTGCACCCACAGTCATCTTTACACTGGGCTCCTGTGGTAAAACATTACTTCTGTGGTACACTGGGCTTCTGTGGTAGTACATTACCACTGGTAACTGCTGACTGACTGGTACAATGGGCTCCTGTGGTAAGACATTACCACTGATAACTTCTGGTCTATTGGTACACTGGCCATCTGTGGTAATACATTACCACTGGTAACTGCTGATCTACTGGTACACTGGGCTCCAGTGGTAAGACATTACCACTGGTAACTGCTGACCTACTGGTACACTGGGTGCCTGTGGTGATACATTACCACTGGTAACTTCTGGTCTACTGGCACACTGGGTTCCTGTTGTGGTAATAAATTACCACTGGTAACTGCTGACCTACTGGTACACTGGGCTCCAGTGGTAAGACATTACCACTGGTAACTTCTGGTCTACTGGCACACTGGGTTTCTGTTGTGGTAATAAATTACCACTGGTAACTGCTGATCTACTAGTACACTGGGTGCCTGTGGCGGTAATACATTACAACTGGTAACTGCTGACTTACAGCAGGGCTACAGCTGTTTACAACCCCTACTAACGTAACTAAGCCACATGATGTCTGGTCAGGGGCCCAGAATGTTCTGTAACAGATAGCCTTATGACGGAGGTAGAGGCAAATGTTGTAACTACCGTGAACCCCTGTGTAAAAGCCATGACTTATAGACCACTCAAAGCCTCTGGTGCGGCTTATAGCCCCTCCAGGACCTCAGGGTGTGGCTTTTATGTAGGGATTTACTTATACAGAAATATGAAGGAATGAGAACCTTTTCAGACCCTGGTGAGGCTTATACTAAAGCCCAAAACTCAGGTCGCGACTTATACGCCGGTGTACTTTTTACGCGGGGTGTAGCTTTTATGCAGGGGTTTACAGTAGGGATTTACATAAAGTCTTGAGTATCAACTCTTGAGGAGCGATAGTGCACCAATGCATCATCCCCATTGGTTATCATGATGAATCAATGTGGCTCGGCTGGTTTGGTACACTTAGGAAGGGGTGGAATCATGCACCCATATGCATGAAGTGCGGGCGAGCAGATTTGCCAACATTTCATTGGTGCATCATGCCGACCAATGGACAGATGTACTCCTGCATTGATTGCCCTTAAGAAGTTAAGGCTTATCTTTATGGTGAGTACAATCTGCTGTATTCATAGCATGCCACTACAGCCGATGTGTAATCTTACCTAAACAAATGCATCATGCTCTCTTACCCTCTAAAACACCAGGGACTGAAATAAATGCCAATATCACATAAGCACCAGGATTCCAGCCAAAAGCAATTAACAATGGATCTGAAATATTCATATTTTCTTTTTCAGTTGCCTGGGGTACAGCAGCGGTGAAAGCGATGAGCTTAAATATGCCACTAGGGGAGGCATGATGCACTAATGCAATTGCATGCTGTTTTAATACCTGCTTCTGCATCAAGTTCAACCATAAATGAAGACATTGATGCACCAATCTATACACCGGGTACATTATGCATTCATTTAGTGCATCATGTCCATTGGCTGGCATGATGCAAGAATGAAGTGCTGGTGAGTCTGTTGACCAGCACTTCATTGGTACATCATGCTGACTCTTTGATATGTTTAACCCTGTAAGTTTAGCATGATACCATTACATTAATACGTGTTAATAAATATAGATTGATACCCTGTCCCATTTTTGAAGGGTAACAGATAATCGGAAAGAAAAAAGAAATGCTGCAATACCTCGCAATTAAGGCACATCCTGGGTTGAAGGGGAAACTATAGGGCACAAAATTTGGGGCTTGAATCTTGACCGCTTTAGTACTTATCAATTTGTAAAATATAACCTATAAGACGCACCCAGACGTTGAACAATCCTACGACTTGAGACGGACAAGGAGTTTATCCCTAGCATGTGAGATGTACCTTATACATGCCAGATATTACTGTACTCGTTACGCACCTTTTGATTGCTCCTCTTCATAGAGAGATTTTGCTTAAAGTCCCCATAAAATGATTCACATGTATTTTGACAGACTCTAATTCAGGCTGACAGAATGTAGTGTCTTATCAAAGTGACAGCTTGACTGGTGGGATTAGAACCAATTAATGCCAGATCTAGAACGCTGACTAGGAGGCTCAGATGTAATTATCACAACCATTATAGTTGCAGAAGTGTCTGTAAAGATCAATCGTCCACTCCAAAGCATGTCATATTGTACAAACATCACCTACCTAATTATCTGGTGAAATCAATTTAATGTTTTTCAAAAAAATGGTTAAAAAGTCAAGACCCCTGAGGAAGTAACATTCATTAACTCAACCTTGTGGAATCCTGCTTCTACAATTAAAGTGGATCTATGGAGTAAAATACCCTACAAGGACTGTTTGATAAGTAAAATACCCTACAAGGACTGTTTGATAAAGTAAAATACCCTACAAGGACTGTTTGATAAAGTGAAATACCCTACAAGGACTGTTTGATAAAGTAAAATACCCTACAAGGACTGTTTGCTAAAGTAAAAATACCCTATAAGGAATGTTTGATAAAGTAAAATACCCTACATGGACTGATTGATAAAGTAAAGTACCCTACACAGACTGATTGATAAAGTAAAATAGCCTACAAGGACTGTTTGATAAAGTAAAATAGCCTACAAGGACTGTTTGATAAAGTAAAATAGCCTACAAGGACTGTTTGCTAAAGTAAAAATACCCTATAAGGAATGTTTGATAAAGTAAAATACCCTACATGGACTGATTGATAAAGTAAAGTACCCTACAAGGACTGATTGATAAAGTAAAATACCCTACAAGGAATGTTTGATAAAGTAAAATACCCTACACGGACAGTTTGATAAAGTAAAATACCCTACAAGGACTGTTTGATTAAGTAAAATACCCTACAAGGAATGTTTGATAAAGTAAAATACCCTACATGGACTGATTGATAAAGTAAAATAACCTACAAGGAATGTTTGATAAAGTAAAATACACTACAAGTACTATTTGATAATAAAGGGTTTGAGGCTATTTTTTTATGACATGCCATCATAGCGGAGAATGGGACCAGTTCCTTCATGCCCTGGTGGGGAATGGCACAGTCATGATTTGACTCGACATGATATAAGACCCTGTACCGTCATCCTTACACAGCCCTGCCCTCTAGTGGTGGTGTCACACAAAGAAAGTGTTGACGACAGCGCCCCCTATAGGCAATAATAGCATCTAATAACCCAAGGAGTCTCCAACTGTGCAGTGAGTCCCTTATTCAATCTGCAGGGTCTGCTGCTGGTGTTAAGGCCATAGTGAAGAGCAGGCATTGTAGTCTAAGTTTGAGAAGGGAAGGTCTGAATTCTACACCAGTGGACTGTATAAAGGTATACCACATTTAAATTTGTTATTAGAGTACATTAAAAGCTTTGCCCAGACTTGTCAAGATTGACCAAAAGCACTGTGAGAAAGATTTTGTGAAACTGGGACCCAGCAAATCATCGTGAAGTTGAGTCAAGTTGGGTGATGCATGTGTGAGTACTTTTGGGTGATAACGAACTGTGTTATATTTCGTGATATTGAGTCAATTCTCTCTCAGCTTGACGAAGCATGACTCACTTCAATAATTATGTGAGGTAAGACTGGGTGAGCAAGTGTCAGCATGTGTCAATACTTGTCAACTCTCACTCAGCTTGACAAACTATCACTCACTTCAATAAAGATGTGAAGGAAGACTGAGTGAGTATGTGTCAATACCTGTCAACTCTCACACAGCTCCACACATCTTCACTCATTTTAATAAAGATGTGAAGTAAAACTTGGTGAGCACTTGTTAGCATGTGTCAATAATTGCTAGCTCTCACTCAGCCTGACTCATCTTCACCAATTTCCAACAATATGGAATCTATATGGATTCTTACTGCATGTACTTTGCAGAGTGGGCCCATTACTTGAATGTCAAAATGATAAGTTATGTTATACAGATCAAGTAGCTTTCTTATGTGAAATATGTATTAATCAGGAAAGTAATTAATATGGGATATTGGGCATGATTAGGACAGAAAGGCCAATTTGTTTTGTCTATGGGATATAGCACTAAGTTGTAAATACCTACATTTTACACAGTATCTATGTATCTGTTGGTCCTGGTTTAATAGCATATCATGGTTTAATGTTCAGTGATCAGCTAGGTCACATATGATTAGGGCAAATAAATAGAAATACTTAGTATGATGGTTAAAATACGTTGCATTGAGTGATAATAAGGGCAGATGCTATATCCAATATGATCATGGCAGACTGAATGAGCATTCGTCAACCTCTGTCAACTCTCACTCATCTTGACACACCTTCACGCAAAGTGACACACTCTGCAGAATGCTGCATTTTGATTGGTCCATTTCAAATTTCCCTCCCTTTTCTTTGTTCTCATTCTGAGTTCACAACAGACAGGCAGAGACAGCCAGGGAGAACAGATGTAAGGTAGGTGGTCACACTTCTACTTCACAGTTCTATTTCTGAACCTCTAATGCCATGCTGTTTGATTTCAGTATAAGAGACAACACCTCATAGTCACTAGCAGATATTATACATGAGCAAGTTCCATGGAAATTTGGGAGATTCAGGATGCTTCCTAATATGCTCTGGTATGTGGTAAGTTGGGCCAATAAGGAAGTGGTCATTGTTCATCAAAAGGGGTGGGGGTAGGGTTGGTTTGACATTGGTTGGTGCTGTTTTGTGTTCATAATCATTCATTTTCACTTTTACAGCTGTTCCCAAGAGTATTACCAGAAATCATAGATCTACTGGCCCAGAATCCATCCATTGAAGAGGATAGCATGTTCAACAGGACACAGCAAGGAAATGGAATCAAGATAAACAGCTGAATTGATGTTAAGAATTGAAAAATAAAAGATCTCTATCAAGGAAATCACCCCCCCCAACCCACCCAAAATTGGGTTTGCTTTGCGTCAGTCTGTGTGATACTGCGTTATGACACATGCGTCAGTCTGCGTGAGGATGAGTCATAACACATGCGTCAGACTGCGTGAGGATGAGTCATTATACAAGCGTCAGTCTGCGTCAGGCTGAGTCAGACCTAGCGACACATGACGAGATTCTTGGTTCATACGACGAACAGTGTGAAGGCTCACACAGCCTGACTCCACTTCACTAAGATTTGCTGGGGATAGATGATAAGTACTATAGTGGCATCACTTCGTAGCAGACTTTGAGTCTTAGACTCCTTCAATGGTTGACTTGTTGCACCAATGCTGCCGTGTGAGTTGCTCTAGTTTGGAGGTGCCAGAGCCTGGTCATGCTCTCTTGTGCAACCACCACCTCTAAATCCAATGGGTCAAAGGAATTCTTAAGGCCCTTGCCTGAATATGTATGGATATAACTGCTCAAGGAATCTTGCCATGGACCATTCCTGTGTCAGGTAATGGTCCTAAGCTTACGTAAAGTTTGCCGCTTAATACAAGGTACTTTATTTAAAGTAGCACCAGTCCCTGATCAATCGGTACTATAGAATACCGGAGAGGCCTGTGCTGGGGTCTCGAATAAGGGCCAATTTCGAATAAGAGCTGGGGGTACAGGGGTAATAAAACTGATCTTAAACACTGAAAACAGTATTCAAATAAGCGCCTGCCTCAAACAAGAAAAATGTGGCAAGGACAACAGATAGGAGTTGCCATTGTCAAAGCCACATTTTTCTTGAGCTATTGGTGTGGGGAAGAAAAAAAACTTTTTGCTCTTCAGTAGACCTATCCCTTATCTGCCTTGCCCCCCCCCCCCCACACACACCTTCCCCTACCGGCCCCGGTGATCCTGATCTCTGGCCTCGCACCCCACCCCCACCACTCCCTCTCTCCCCTGCCTGTCTCTCAGTCAAAGTATGTAGATCTAGGCCCACACATTTTCAAGCTAAAAATGCTTCCCCCTGCCCGTGTCCATGCATGGGCTAACTTGGATCTTCATATTGGCACAACACTCCCCCCTCCCATACGTAGGCCTACAAACAGCCCGGGAAAGTTGCCTCCACACTGAGCATCTTGACGTCACCTTGGCAATATTTCCATGGTGAAGTGAGGTCAGGCAGATGTATACAACGTCAACTGGCTCTGGTTGTCACTATGTATGAAACCTGTTTCACAAAACCTCCTCCTAGACCTGACCCAATTCACAAAACCTCCTGCCAGAACTGACATAATTCATAAAACCTCCTGCTGGCCCTCCCAACTGTAGAATGTGGAAATAAACCTACAGTAGGAACAATGGGGTGCACAGCCAGGTGGAGTAAGATATGCCCGTAGGAGAGCCCCACAGTTCAAGTACGATCTAGCTGGGCGCAGCCCGGGGGCACAGCTTAGACTACTCAGTAGCCTACTCTACTGGAAGCGATAAGAGTTATGACATGGGCTACGGAGCTAGACGAGGCAGATAACGATAAAACGGTAGGAAGCTCTGCAAGTCGTCATTCTCAAGGACAGGGACCTCAGTCTGATGCATGTGACGTCATAACCGATGCGTGACGTCATGCGTTGCATCAGATTGCGACGTCACTCATAAAACCGAAAACATAATAGGAGTTGCCGGCTACACAATATCACTGTGGCGCTTTGCCCCAGGAAACTCCTAAATAAGGGCCAGGGTTAGAAAGGTATTGAAATCAATGAGCATCCGGGCACCTAAACAGGTGCCCGACTTTGAGAATTCAACTGGAACCTCAGATGGTGTTGCACCTTTCTAGACCTCACATGGCATCAGTAATACACTGATAAATACTGGGTGAGATCTAGACTACCCCCAGCCCATCCCTCCTTCACCTAGCCTTCATGACTTGAGGCGGCACGGAGCACTTACAAAACCCCACCCATTAACGTCAATGTGAAGACTAATTTTAGCCATAGCTGCCTCTTGCCGCTGTGCTCCTGATATTGATTGACGCCAATATTCATGTATTTATAGCTGCCTTGACACACAACGTGAATGGAGGACCGTAGGCCATGGCTCTATAGGGTTTACCCAGGAGGCATTATTAACTAATCAGATAATTCCCGATTTTCACTGCAGTAGCTTTTAGGTACATTATGTAATCCTTTTCACTGAGATTCCTTGTAAATCTGTGTACCACTGTACTGCCACCTGGTGCTTCTTGTAAAGACTACACTGGTTCATTATACAGCTATGGTGGTTCATTGTTCAGGTTGACAAGGATCCCTGCTAGATTCAACGTATATTTTTGAAAGTGTGGTCTATTATGAATGGAGAACAATTGGGATGATATTCGAAAGAAATAATGATACATTTGAATGAGTAAGAAGCATAGACCTAAGATCATCAGATTTCATCAACTTGTTCTGTAAAAAATCTGATCCAAATCTGTCCGATTTCATTTTTCATCATCAGTTTCTTGCGATGGAATGCCTACATAAGAGTGCTGTGGTGTGTATGCTTAAGATATAGGAATTGATGTGATCACAACTGGCATATGGTAGGTCGGGTAGTCGGCAAGGGAATGGGATATCTCTGTCAAAGACATTGAAGGGGACAGGGTGGCAAACGTAACAGAAAGATTCATGCCCTCAATCAAAGTCTACAAACTTTAGGGTTTCTCATCAATCACCATCTAGACAGAATTCTAAGCCATGTGTTAAAATATTTAATGATTATAGGAAATATTTCTGCTCCAAAACAACAAAATCGGAGTCCTGTACATGTATTTATTCCTATCCTAGTAATAAATCAGGTGTGTTTGATTTCCTATAGAGGGAACCTGTGTGCTGTGGATGAATAGCCAGTCCTAGTTCTCAAGGTGTACTATACAAACACTACTCAAAGCCTGTCAGATGAGCCAGCAGGTGGTACGGTGGTACAGAGGGCCATCCAGTGAAGTGTTTTGTGTTGTGATTAGATGTGATCAGATGAGCCAACAGGTGGTACGGAGGTAGGGAATGCAGTGACGTGTTTTGTGTTGTGATTAGATGTGATCAGATGAGCCAACAGGTGGTACGGAGGTACAGAGGGAATGCAGTGAAGTGTTTTGTGTTGTGATTAGATGTGATCAGATGAGCCAACAGGTGGTACGGAGGTAGGGAATGCAGTGACGTGTTTTGTGTTGTGATTAGATGTGATCAGATGAGCCAACCGGCGGTACGATGTTACAGAGGGAATGTGGTGACGTGTTTTGTGTTGTGATTAGATGTGATCAGATGAGCCAACAGGTGGTACGGTGGAACAGAGGGCCATCCAGTGATGTGTTTTGTGTTGTGATTAGATGTGATCAGATGAGCCAACAGGTGGTACGGTGGTACAGAGGGAATGCAGTGACGTGTTTTGTGTTGTGATTAGATGTGATCAGATGAGCCAACAGGTGGTACGGAGGTAGGGAATGCAGTGACGTGGTTTGTGTTGTGATTAGATGTGATCAGATGAGCCAACAGGCGGTACGGTGGTACAGAAGGAATGCAGTGACATGGTTTGTGTTGTGATTAGATGTGATCAGATGAGCCAGCAGGTGGTATGGTGTTACAGAGGGAATGCAGTGACGTGTTTTTTGCTGTGATTAGATGTGATCAGATGAGCCAACAGGTGGTACGGAGGTACAGAGGGAATGCAGTGACGTGTTTTTTGCTGTGATTAGATGTGATCAGATGAGCCAACAGGTGGTACGGTGGTACAGAGGGAATGCAGTGACGTGTTTTTTGCTGTGATTAGATGTGATCAGATGAGCCAACAGGCGGTACGGTGGTACAGAGGGAATGCAGTGAAGTGTTTTGTGCTGTGATTAGATGTGATCAAATGAGCCAGCAGGTGGTATGGTGTTACAGAGGGAATGCAGTGACGTGTTTTTTGCTGTGATTAGATGTGATCAGATGAACCAACAGGTGGTACGGAGGTAGGGAATGCAGTGACGTGTTTTGTGTTGTGATTAGATGTGATCGGATGAACCAACAGGTGGTATGGTGGTACAGATGGCCATGCAGTGAAGTGTTTTTTGTATTGTGATTAGATACATCAGTTTTAAGCACTTTGGGCAGGCAGTGATTTGAAAAGTATTAGTATGGTAGAGATGAGCATTTAAAATCTATCGAGACATATTTCCACGAATTTTCAAGTCAGACCATTTAGCGGATATACCAACTTGAAAGGTATTCATGTATTAGCTGAGGTTCTACTTTGCATAAAATCACAGGTATTCTCGGAAAAGTGACAGGGACATTTCTAGAGGATATAGAGGGAAACAAAGATCAGAAAAAATAGCAAATACCATAATGGTCCACTAAAGTGCAGGGGTCTTAAAAAAAGAACCAATCTTGAATAAGCACCGGGGGTGAATAGGAATTGGAATTTATATATAAACAGTATTCAAATAAGTGCCTGCCTTGTATAAACGCTAGGACTGAAATCAATAAGTGCATGGGGGCTCGTACGAATTGAATTGAATTATTTATTTGACAAACATTCGTACAAGTTGATTTACAAGTAAGTCAAAGAGAGGGATACAACAAATTGGCTAAGAAATATCAGTAAGATTGGCCATGCCAGTACAGACAGGGTGAATGTCATAATATCAATATCATCAATGTCAATTGGAATAAATATCCATGTAGTCCTTGGTCACAGCAAGACATGCATTCACATCACTGCTGTTAAGGCCAAATCCCACTACGTGAAAAATGGGTCTGAAATGTCTGTGATTCTGGATATCGGCAACATTGGACTCTTGCCAATTTCCTGAATCACAAGGGTACTCACTGCACTTCTTACCTCTCCAAATCTGACTATAGCTGATAGTAGCAGGGGAATCTCTGTGATTTTCATTACTGCACAGATGAGTTGCTAGAATGATTCACAGAGATAGAGTATTTGATATTAAAATCACAGTTGTCTCTGACTATTTTCTGTGGTTTGCAATGGTCTCCTGCATAGCATAGACAAATGTAGCTTGCATAAATCGCAAGCAGAACCCCATTATGACTGTAGTATGTGGAACTTGGCTCCTGATTTATCAAAGACACACCTCTTCTGATTTCCTAGAAACTGTTGTTTTCCTCTAAATCATAGGGATTTTGAGTCTATCACAGAGATTTCAAGCCCTTTGTGAAGAAAATATCAAAAACTTTGGATGTACTATACTCCCTAAATACCAGCACTTTGACAGGGATTCTTAGCCTTTATAGGTCTTCCCTAGACGATATTCCCAACCCAATATCAGCTAGGCACCCACATATCCTATTTCACAACGATTTCCCGACCATTTTCACGTTGTGGGATTTGGCCTTTATAAAGTCATTTTTGTTCTCTATTTGCTGCTGTTCACTAGTCAGCAATTCCCATAATTCTATACCTCACCATAATGGGTTTTTCTAAGATTGGGGAAGCTTTTGATCATATTCACCTTATTATTGCTTCTCAATGCTCGCCTTGGTTTGATGTCCGTACCACTTAGAAAGATGGCCAAATCATCAGGGTATATTGAGTATCTACAGTTTTTCAGAACCCGGGGTAATTTGTTAATGTAGATGTTAAACAACAGGGGCCCGAGAACGGACCCCGCAAGTGATTTGTCTATTGGATAAATATGACCGAAACCACTGCACCACATGATATGAAAAACCTATACTTCTCAGTTTGTCAAGGAGTAAGGAGTATCAAAAGCCTTCCTCAGATAGAGGAAGACTACCACTGCCAGCTCACCCCTATTTCTAGCCTCATACAATTCCTGAAGGCCAAATCCCACAATGTGAAAATGGTTGGGAAATCGTTGTGAAATAGGATATGTGGGTGCGTAGCCGATATTGGGGTGGTAATATCATCTAGGGAAGACCTATATAAAGACTAAGAATCCCTGTCAAAGTGCTGGTATTTAGGGAGTATAGCACATCAAAAGTTTTTGATATATTCCTCACAAAGGGCTTGAAATCTCTGTGAAAGACTCAAAATCCCTGTGATTTAGAGGAATACAACAGTTTCTAGGAAATAAGAAGAGGTGTGTCTTTGATAAATCAGGAGCCAAGTTCCACATACTACAGTCATAATGGGGTTCTGCTTGTGATTTATGCAAGCTACATTTGTTTATGCTATGCAGGAGACCATTGCAAACAACAGAAAATAGTCAGAGACAACTGTGATTTTAATATCAAATACTCTATCTCTGTGAATCATTCTAGCAACTCATCTGTGCAGTAATGGAAATCACAGAGATTCCCCTGCTACTATCAGCTATAGTCGGATTTGGAGTGGTAAGAAGTGCAGTGAGTACCATTGTGATTTAGGAAATTAGGAGTCCAATGTTGCTGATATCCAGAATCACAGACATTTCATACCCATTTTTCACATAGTGGGATTTGGCCTTGACAGAGTAGATAGACTGCCTGTGCCGTAGATCTGCCTTTCATGAAGCCAAACTGGTATCTGTCAATAATGCTGTTTTCAAGCAGGAAATTCATACACATAGTATGTATGACCAACTCCCACTATGTGAAAAATGGGTCTAAAACACCTATGATTCTGGATATCGGCAGCCTTGGAGTCTTGTCAAAAACAAAATTCACAAGGGTTCCCATACCACTCCTACCTTTCTCAAACCCCACTACTAGCCACTATGGGAAGGGAAATGTCTGTGATATTCATCTCTGTACTGACTAGTTGCTACTTTGATTCACAAGTACAACATTCTTATGGCTATAGTGTGTGGAACTTTGGTCCTGATTTATGAAAAATATACAGACCTCTTGTGATTTACTAAAGATTCTTGTTTTCCTCTAAATCACAGGGAGTTTCCCTATATATCACAGAGATTTCTGGCCTCTTGTGAGAAAAATATCAAAAACTTTGATGTATTCCACTCCTGAAATAACAACACTTTGGCGAGGGTTCTTAGCTGTTATTGTACTTCCTTGGATGATAATACCACCCTAAATATCGACTGAATAACAACATATCCTACATCACAAGGATTTTCTAACTATTTTCTCGTTGTGGGATTTGGCCTTATGGCCTTTTCCAGTAATTTAGATAGTATATTCAACTGACTAACCGGCCTCCAGTTGGTGACTTTGCTCAAGTCACCAGATTTGGGCAGGGGTATAACATTGGCAATCTTCATAACTCTGGGTACTTCAGCATTGACCAAGGAGGTATTTATGAAATCACAAAGTAACTCCAGCCTTGCAAGAAGAACATCCTTTAAGGCCAAATCCCACCACGTGAAAAATGGGTATGAAATGTCTGTGATTCTGGATATCGGCAACATTGGACTCTTGCCAATTTCCTAAATCACAAGGGTACTCCCTGCACTTCTTACCACTCCAAATCCGACTATAAGGCCAAATCCCATTATGTGAAAAATGGGTCTGAAATGTCTGTGATTCTGGATATCGGCATCATTGGACTCTTGCCAATTTCCTAAATGACAAGGGTACTCACTGCACTTCTTTCCACTCCAAATCCGACTATAGCTGATAGTAGCAGGGGAATGTCTGTGATTTTCATTACTGCACAGATGAGTTGCAAGAATGATTCACAGAGATAGAGTATTTGATATTAAAATCACAGTTGTCTCTGACTATTTTCTGTGGTTTGCAATGGTATCCTGCATAGCATAAACAAATGTAGCTGGCATAAATCACAAGCAGAACCCCATTATGACTGTAGTATGTGGAACTTGGCTCCTTATTTATCAAAGACACACCTCTCCTGATTTCCTAGAAACTGTTGTTTTCCTCAAAATCACAGGGATTTTGAGTCTATCACAGAGATTTCAAGCCCTTTGTGAAGAAAATATCAAAAACTGTTGAGGTACTATACTCCCTAAATACCAGCACTTTGACAGGGATTCTTAGCCTTTATAGGTCTTCCATAGATGATATTACCACCTCAATATCAGCACCCACATATCCTATTTCACAACGATTTCCCGACCATTTTCACATTGTGGGATTTGGCCTTTACAATGCAGCTCCTGATATGGGGAATACTTGAGGATTTGTTGGTTTGATACCACCGATAAGCCTAACTGCCTCCCCATTGTTTATATGTTTGAAATGCACTGGTTCATAATTGGCATTATGAACATCAATGTGTTTATAGTCTCCTGAGAATTCCTGCTTTTAGTATCAACATTGATATCCCCTAGGATCCATAGCTCCTTGTTATCAGATTCAGGTAGGCGGACTAGTTCAGTAAAGGCCAACTCCCACTACGTGAAAAATGGGTCTAAAATGCCTGTGATTCTGGATATCGGCATCCTTGGACAGTATCAAAAGCCTTCCTTGGAGTCTTGTCAAAAACAAAATTCACAAGGGTTCCCATACCACTCCTACCTTTCTCAAACCCCACTACTAGCCACTATGGGAAGGGAAATGTCTGTGATATTCATCTCTGTACTGACTAGTTGCTACTTTGATTCACAAGTACAACATTCTTATGGCTATAGTGTGTGGAACTTGGGTCCTGATTTATGAAAAATATATAGATGTCTTGTGATTTACTAAAGATTGTTGTTTTCCTCTAAATCACAGGGAATTTCCCTATATCACAGAGATTTCTGGCCTCTTGTGAGAAAAATATCAAAAACTTTTGATGTATTTCACTCCCCAAATACCAGCACTTTGGCAAGGGTTATTAGCCTGTTATAGGCCTTCCTTAGACGATATCACCACCCCAATATCGGCTAAGCAACCACATATCCTATATCACAAGGATTTGCTGCCCATTTTCACGTTGTGGGATTTGACCTTAAGCTTGTCTAGACACACTTTTAGGTTGCCCTTTGGTGGTCTGCATACTGTAATAACTAATCTGTATTTCTGATTTAGAAACTTAGTAAGAAGACCTAGCATTTCAACATCCTTAAGGTCGAACCCCACTATGCGAAAAATGGGTTTGAAATGTCTGTGATTTTGGATATTGACAGCCTTGGCCTATTGCCAATAGTCTAAATAACAAGGGGTCTCACTCTACCTTTACCTTACCCAAATCCTACCAGTAGCCCATATTGAGCACTGGATCTCTGTGATTTTGATTCCATTGCTGATATTAGGCAGTAGATCTCTGTGATTTTTAGTCTATTGCCAATATTGGGCACTGGATCTCTGTGATTTCGATTCTATTGCTGTTATTGGGCATCAAAGTCCTGTGGAATATGCAGTTAAACAGAGGAATCACAATGATACACTAAATCACAGAGATTTCTGCCCCTTTAGGCCAAATCCCACTACGTGGAAAATGGGTCTAAAACGGCTGTGATTCTGGCTATCGGCAGCCTTGGAGTATTGTCAAAAATACACAAGGGTTCCCATGCCAGCCCTACCTTTATCAAACCCCACTACTAGCCAATATTGGAAGGGAAATGTCTGTGAAATTCATCACTGTACTGAATAGTTGTTACTTTTAGTCACCAGTACAACATTCTTATGACTATAGTGTGTGGAACTTGGGTCCTGTTTTATGAAAATATACACACCTCTTGTGATTTACTAGAGATTTTTGTTTTCCTCTAAATCACAGGGAATTTCCGTATATTACAGAGATTTCTGGCCTCTTGTGAGGAAAATATCAAAAGCTTTTGATGTATTCCACTCCTGAAATAACAACACTTTGGCAAGGATTCTTAGCCATTATAGGAATTCCTTAGACGATAATACCACCCCAATATCGGCTAAGTAACCACATATCCTATATCACAAGGATTATCTGGCTATTTTTGCATTGTGGGATTTGGCCTTTTGTGAAGAAAATATCAAAAACTTTTGATGTATTTCACTCCCCAAATACCAGCACTTTGGCAAGGATTCTTAGCCTTTATAGGTCATCCTTAGACAATACTTCCACTACAATATCAGCTAAGAATCACATATCCTATATCACAAAGATTTTCTGCCCATTTTCACGTTGTGGGATTTGGCCTTTAGTAACCATGGTATATTCAGCCAAGCAACATACACCGCCACTCTTACATCTAGCACCAGTACGGGCCACTACGGTAGTTCAGTATTTTACAAAGAAGGTAAACATACCCTAATAAGCACCCAGTGCGTTTGGTACACAGAGAGAAGAACACTGATCGCTTTGACATATACTGCACAGGTCACAATTTGTCTCCCACATGACATGTATGAAGGCATGTCGAATGAGGTTGACGCTCTCATATTTGGTTCGTCAAATCCACTTGACATGCCTAATGAAGACATGTCACCTGAGTGCTAGGTAATACTGTGAGACAATTATGTAAGGGTCAAGAGAAGTCAATAGCTATGTACCAATGGTTCAATCAAGGCAGGCCTATAATAGAAGGCAGGGGATATCATAGTCCCACAGGCCTTCAACACTAAGGCACTTTTTCCTATCTACAGAACTTCTACTTGACTGAGGACCTCTATGCAGTCCATAAGACAAGGGCATGGAGGTGCATGACAATGCCATCTGTCTCCATGCATTGAAGATACTGGGATTATAGACTGTGGGTTAGCATATATAATCTTTTGGTATTTTCACTGACCCACACACAAGGTGTCTAACCTCTCCAGTTGAATAATTCAGGATTGTGGGTGTCTATTTTGATATTCAATAACAAATGCAAATTTAACAATGAAATAGAATTCACTACCATTCGTTCATAGTAGTTACAGACCTTAGTGATCTATTCTTCATGAAAACAAAATGACACAGACACATCAAATGTCTTGAGTCTTGGTAGTACCTCTTGGCAGTGATTAATCCTGGTACCAAAGTGGTTGTTTGCCCCATCTAGTGGAATATCCTAGAACAGTTATGTATGTCAAACCATCACATGTCAAGTGCCTTCGACATGACCGTGACCCTAGTCAACTCACAGATGACATGGCATTTTAAGGCATGTCAAATCATATGAGGATTACTGTGTGCTACAGTTGTCATGGTGACATATGTGCACATGTCCCAGTGATGTCCTCTCACTCTCTCTCTCTCTCTCTCTCTCTCTCTCTCTCTCTCTCTATCTCAATCTGTCTCTGTCTCTCTGTCTGTCTCTCTCTTATTTTAATGAATACAATAATGAATTGCTCTTACCGTCAGCATCTGTTGTTCTTGTTGTTCGGTCGGAGATAGACATAGCATCACTCCAGTCCTGAAAATAAAATAGTAGACAGTAAGAATAGTGTGGGGAGTGGTGAATCCATTTTTATACCAATAAACGTTTAGGGCTGCTGATGCAGAAGTGCATCATGCCCATTGGTCTTCAGGATGCACTCATGAAGTCCTGGTGAGACAGGACTTGATTAGAGCTGTTGCACTGTGAAAAATAACTGCTGAATCCACCAAGGATAGTTGTAAAACTGATTAGTTAACCACCGTAATCATTAAGCAGGGAGTCAAAGTAATCTTTATAAGGAGCAGGAAGTCAAAGTAATCTTTATAAGAAGCAGGGAGTCAAAGTAATTTTTATGAGAAGCAGGGAGTCAAAGTAATCTTTATGAGAAGCAGGTAGTCAAAGTAATTTTTATAAGAAGCAGGGAGTCAAAGTAATCTTTATGAGAAGCAGGGAGTCAAAGTAATTTTTATAAGAAGCAGAGAGTCAAAGTAATCATTATAAGAAGCAGGGAGTCAAAGTAATCTTTATAAGAAGCAGGGAGTCAAAGTAATTTTTATGAGAAGCAGGGAGTCAAAGTAATCTTTATGAGAAGCAGGGAGTCAAAGTAATTTTTATAAGAAGCAGGGAGTCAAAGTAATCTTTATGAGAAGCAGGTAGTCAAAGTAATTTTTATAAGAAGCAGAGAGTCAAAGTAATCATTATAAGAAGCAGGGAGTCAAAGTAATCTTTATAAGAAGCAGGGAGTCAAAGTAATTTTTATGAGAAGCAGGGAGTAAAAGTAATCTTTATGAGAAGCAGGGAGTCAAAGTAATTTTTATAAGAAGCAGGGAGTCAAAGTAATCTTTATAAGAAGCAGAGAGTCAAAGTAATCTTTATGAGAAGCAGGGAGTCAAAGTAATCTTTATAAGAAGCAGAGAGTCAAAGTAATCTTCATGAGAAGCAGGGAGTCAAAGTAATTTTTATAAGAAGCAGGGAGTCAAAGTAATCTTCATGAGAAGCAGGGAGTCAAAGTAATTTTTATAAGAAGCAGGGAGTCAAAGTAATCTTTTTTTTTTGGTTTGAATTTACTTTATTATCTCCAGTATTCAATACAATCTATAAGTCAATTCCGTCAAACATCAATAACTGAGTTTTCATGTATACATGTTTTGGATACCGGTAAGTACATAATTGTTTCTAGATATATAGTATATTAATTAGTTAATATACTTAACTATAGAGGTCGCCGGTAGTAAACATGGTATTATTTGTAGGAAATATTCAGTATATCAATGTCCAACAAGAACGGACAGAAAATTTTCATGTAGATATAATCAACAAATTAAATCGAGATAATAATGAAGGAAGAGAACCTCATCCCCACAGAAATCTGTGTAAGGGTTGATTCTTCTGGTTCAACCTTTCTTCTAGTTTTAATCAGCTAAACAGTTGACACATAAGACAAAATTGTTATAATAATGTGATGATAAGGGCAAATTGGTTATTCAAAATTTCAAATTTAAATTTCAATCCTTGTTTGGTTATTACTGCATGATTATTTACATAGAAGGCTTAACAGAACAACAACAAGATAATGCGCTATGTCCTGGCATACGGGAAGAGATTTGCCAGGTAGCTTCTGGAGTCAGTTTTAAACTGTTCCAGGCTAGGGGCATTTCTCCTACCCGCTGTCAGAGCATTCCAGCTAATAGCACCCAGATATTCTACACTCCTAGCATACATTAAACAATTTGGTGTTAATACAGTAAAGGTAGGTGCATCATGTAACCTGGTTCTTATTTGTCTATTGTCCATGTATATTTGGTTTCGAGACCTTGTGTACATATAGTTTAAGAGGTGTATATATCTTCTGTCACATAGAAAATTTATCTTATACAAATTGTGGATATAATTTGTGTTAGTTAGATGCGGCACCTGAAGACATATTTTTATACATCTATTTTGGTAGTATTGTAGAGGATCCAGATATTTATCAAAAGTACTCATGAAACATATATCAGCATATTCCATGTAAGGTAGAATGGTAGTTTTATATATCTTAATTGCAAGTTTTCCATCTAAATATTTGCGTAATAGACATGATTTATACATCTTATATGCAATTATTTTTGTTTGATTAGATAGGTGTAGATTATAATGTAATAATGGATCAAGAAGTACACCAAGATATTTATAACTAGGTACAACTTGTAATAATTGGTCGTTTAACAATATATCAGCTGATAAAGTATTCAATTTCCTTGAGCTCGAAGAAAAGATCATTATTTTCGTTTTTGTCACATTGATTATTTTGGACACACCATGTATAGTAGACTTCAAGGTCATTTTGGAGCTCACGTTTGGCACTATTAAAGCTATTATTAGCAGAGTATATCACAGTGTCGTCTGCATATAACTTGATTTTACATTTTTTAATACAATTTGTTACATCATTTATGTATATTAAAAAAAGTAGAGGGCCTAATATAGAGCCCTGAGGTACCCCACAGATCACCCTCTCCTTCTCAGACTGAATACCATTCGCTAGAGTAGTTTGATATCTATTAATAAGGTAATTTTCGAACCAGTGATAGTTATCTGATCTTATGCCATAATGATGCAGTTTAATGAGAAGGACAGAGTGGTCTACGGTATCAAAAGCCTTACGTAGGTCTATAAATGCAGCAACCGTGGAATTACCAATATTTATATTCCTCTTAATATTATCAGTGAAGCTTGCCAATGTGTCTATTGTACTATGACCAGGTCTAAAGCCACCTTGATGGGTAGTTAAAATGTCTTCTTTCAATAAGAAACCATAAACTCTATTGTGTACAATTTTCTCAATAAGTTTACAAGGTAGAGGTAATAATGATATAGGTCTATAGTTGTTTACCAATTTCAAGTTACCAGACTTTGGGATGGGAGTAACTCTAGACATTTTCCATGAGTCAGGTACAGTATTGGTCTGGAAAGATAGGTTGAACAGTTTAACCAGTTTACCAGGATCATGCTTGAAAACCTTTTTGAGAACAGTTGTTGAGATGTTATTTATAGCTGAGGACTTATACACTTTGATCTCATTTATTAGCATTGTAACCTCCTGTAGATTTGTGCTGAAACGTTCAATTTTATTTATTATACAATCATCATAAGGTTTCCAGGGGATATTCAAGTCTTTAGCTAGTGTAGGGCCTATATTTACAAAATATTGATTGATAAAATCAGGAATTTTGTCCGGGGGAACAGGAGTATTATCATTGTCGTGATCATTTAAGTTAATGTTTTTCGATCGGTTTGGTTGACCTGGTATTAAGTTGTTAATAACAGGCCAGAATTTTCTGGGATCATTTTTATGATTTTCCAATTGTTCCTTGAAAAAATTCTTACGGGCCTTATCAATTATTTTATTTGCTTTATTACGAAAATTAGAGGAACTTGTCCAATCAACGTCTCTATTAGTGCATCTGGCCTTCCATAATTTACTATTTTTTTCTCTAATTATTTCAAGTATATTTTGTGTCATCCATGGGTCCCTATGTTTAAATACTAGAAATTTATGAACCGGACAGTGCCTATCTAGAATCTCACGTATTGCTGTTTCATAGTGGAGCCAGGCACAGTTTACATCGTTGGTATTATTGAAAATAGTCCAGTTATAATTATCAAATTCCTTTAGTAGGGTTTCATCGGTTAGACGTGCATAGGAGCGACCAGTAATATATACTTTTTCTTCTATAATTTTCCATTTTTTTCTTATCAAATAAATTGGTAAATGGTCCGATATAAAATTATTAGTTACTCCTGATTTAATACAATTAGGTTTGATATCAGTAAAAATTAAATCAAGAATGGCTTTTTTGCGTGTGGCATCCTGTACAACTTGTTCAAGTCCATAGGTCTTCATACGGTTCAATAATTTATTTATGATATCATTATCATCCACTACATTAAAATTGAAATCTCCCATTGCAACAATCTCAGATCTATTCCTATTTTCAATGCTTACAATTATTCCTTCCAGGATATTTATAAATTCTTTCTTGTCTCCATCTGGAGGTCTATAAACATTTAGTACAATTATAGGTTTCATATGTTCCTTAGTAATTGATACAATCTGGATTTCTATATCTCTGTCAGACCTGTTAAGAAGCGAATACTTGTCGTGATCATGGGGTAGACCATGTTTTATAAAAATACATACGCCACCTCCAGTTTTAATATTACCTTTAACATCTAGTACTTGTCTATCTAATCTATAACGAGTGTATCCATATAACTGATAGCTCATTTCATCATCTTCATTTTTTAACCAAGTCTCAGAAAAGGAAAATATTTCCAGATTCGCAGGGTATATTTCTGCACATATTGAGGCATTATTAGATTTAAAGCTTCTAGCATTCAAGTGCATGAAACGTAGACCTCTGGTGCTTTTCAAATTAATCAAGTTATTATATTGCATAGCCTTCCTTGAGTTCCAAAGAACTTATTACAGTACGTATTATAAACAATAGATATTCTCATTTTACCCCCCATCATCAATATACATGTTGTCAATTTTAATACCACATTGGGGACATCTGCCTTTATGCAGTCCCCAAGATTGGAGTACATTGTTAAGATTCTTAGTAACGTTTAGGTAGGAGAAACTTTTTCAGGATACAGGATACATTGGTATATAAATATGTTATAATAATTTCAACATCATAATCAGGCACCTATAGAGACAGTACATTAGGTTCAGATTTCATGGGATTTGGCCATTTCTTGTCTGATTTTTTCAGCTGTGGGTAGAGGTTGCTCATTGGTATGTTGGGCTCGAATGTTCATCAACATTTCTCCAAGTTTGTTGGCACACTCATGATCATTTGTCGCTACATTTTTAATGGTTATGTAGTCTTTCAGGCCAAGATGAAACCCAGATCCATATGTTTTATTTAACGTAGCTTCGTATAGGTATTTACCCTGTGTTTGGGATAGTTCATGGAGCAGTTCAGGTTGGGAGAATTTTATCTCTAGTAGACGTTTCATGATAGCCTCGTCCTCATCAAACCACTCGTTGGTTAGTTTACATGCTTTGGCAGCATACATACGGTCCATTGGAGTCTTTGCCATGTTGACACGCCTCAGGATGTGTACTTGATTACATACTACTGCTTTTTTTGCTTGGTATGCTCGTTCCACTGAGTCGTATGAGTGACCTTCATATTTGATATCACACTTGTAGAGGTTTGAAAATATCGAATGTTCGCCTTGGAATGCTATGCCATCAGGAGTAGAGACAGTTTTTGCATTTTTCAGGGATAATCCCAGTGGCAAGTTACCAATATCTTTATATGCATAGAGATGGTCTTGTATTACAATTTGAGTGCCCCTGACTGTACATTCTATACCTTTACTCTTAGCTAGCGCTTGTATAGATCGAAGGTCTTTTTGCATCATCTTTTCCTCTTGGCTAACATCATCTGTTAGATGGATACCTTTCCAGGCATTATTTCCTTGTAAGTTCTTGATTTTTGAGAAAATCTGGATCTTGTAATGTGCCGATGAGAAAATTATTACTACTGGTCGTTTTCTTGGTTTATAGTTGGGGTTCCTTCTTTGCTTTTCATTTGGAGTGTGTTTCTTCCCTCTTCTGTATAGGGCTTCGGCAACAGAATTGTTAAAGTCCAGACCCAAGTCATTAGTCAATTGATCTAACATATCACGTAGACTTCCAGGACGATCTTCATCAAGGCCCTCAATGATCAAGATTCTTTTTTTCCTTTCTCCATCCAGTTTTGTGAATTGGTCAGAATGTTTATCAGATATTCCACATAAATTGGAGATATCAGAAGTAGATTTCCCAATTTTGTCATCATGTTGGGATAGTACCGTATCATGTTCACCAATCTTGTGTTCAAGTTCAGGGATCGTAGAGGTTTTAGCCTGTGGTACTCCATCGGGACCGAACAGTCTTTTTTCCATACCGTTGAGAATGATTAATGTTCTCCTTGAGATATTTTCTTGAGCTTTGAGTCTGTCATCTAACTCATTTATCTTGTCAATTATAGCCTTAGGTGATGCTTTATACTTTAATGCAGGAAGGTATTTGACTTCTTCATCATCAGAATCACTCGAAGCACTTTGTAAATGTCCGTTTTTGTTTGGAGCGGAAGTCGCTATGTTGAGTGACCTTGACCCCTAGAGTTAGAAGTTGTAGTTCAAGGAGCGATACGTATTTCTAGCAGTACGATTCAGTCTCTATTTTCGTATGCATTGAAATTGGACACCAATTTAAGAATCTAGTGTTCAAACTTGCTCCTAAATTTATGTAATCCTTTAATAAAGGCAGTGTTTGAGGTTGGCTCCTCATATAATAATGGGAGATTGCTTATAAGTATGATTTACAAACTGTTTCTTGTCGACGTTGACATGGTCGTCGCCATCTTGGAAAAATTTTCTGCGTCGAGTGTAGAAAACTTAGATCTCCTGCGCTGGGTTCAGGTAACACAAAATCATCCCAAAATAGACACTCCTCAGTTCTGTGTAGATTTATAAATCTTTCTGTGACATTAAAAATGGTGGGGTAGTCTTATAGTGCTAGAAAACCAACATATCCTGCCGTCAAAGCTCTCCGCCCGTCGTTAACCATGTGCCATTGTTTCGCATTCGGTTGTACATTATAAGAAGCAGGGAGTCAAAGTAATCTTTATAAGAAGCAGAGAGTCAAAGTAATCATTATAAGAAGCAGGGAGTCAAAGTAATCTTTATAAGAAGCAGGGAGTCAAAGTAATCATTTATAAGAAGCTGTAGGGCGTAGTATAGTGGTACTAGGTATCTCTGAGAAATTAATGACATCTCTGTGAAAATCACAACGGCTCTCTGGCAACTTTGGGACGAGGAATCCATTGTTATTTTGACAACATTATTTGTGCCACTTTCCAATAGTACATCTACCCCATATATGGGGCTGCATGATGCATACATTAAAGGGGCAGCAGTATGCATACATTAAAGGGGCAGCAGGATGCATACATTAAAGGGGCAGCATGATGCATACATTAAAGGGGCAGCAGGATGCATACATTAGAGGGGCAGCATGATACATTCATTAAAGGGGCAGTATGATGCATACATTAAAGGGGCAGCATGATGCATTCATTAAAGGGGCAGCAGGATGCATTCATTAAAGGGGCAGTATGATGCATACATTAAAGGGGCAGCAGGATGCATACATTAAAGGGGCAGTATGATGCATACATTAAAGGGGCAGCATGATGCATACATTAAAGGGGCAGCAGGATGCATACATTAGAGGGGCAGCATGATACATTCATTAAAGGGGCAGTATGATGCATACATTAAAGGGGAAGCATGATGCATTCATTAAAGGGGCAGCATGATGCATTCATTAAAGGGACAGTATGATGCATACATTAAAGGGGCAGCAGGATGCATACATTAAAGGGGCAGTATGATGCATACATTAAAGGGGCAGCATGATGCATACATTAAAGGGGCAGCAGGATGCATACATTAGAGGGGCAGCATGATACATTCATTAAAGGGGTAGTATGATGCATACATTAAAGGGGCAGCATGATGCATACATTAAAGGGGCAGCAGGATGCATACATTAGAGGGGCAGCAGGATGCATACATTAAAGGGGCAGCATGATGCATTCATTAAAGGGGCAGCATGATGCATTCATTAAAGGGGCATCATGATGCATTCATTAAAGGGGAAGCATGATACATTCATTAAAGGGGCAGCATGATGCATTCATTAAAGGGGCAGCATGATGCATACATTAAAGGGGCAGCATGATGCATTCATTAAAGGGGCAGCATGATGCATTCATTAAAGGGGCAGCATGATGCATTCATTAAAGGGGCAGCATGATGCATACATTAAAGGGGCAGCATGATGCATACATTAAAGGGGCAGTATGATGCATACATTAAAGGGGCAGCATGATGCATACATTAAAGGGGCAGCAGGATGCATACATTAGAGGGGCAGCATGATACATTCATTAAAGGGGCAGTATGATGCATACATTAAAGGGGAAGCATGATGCATTCATTAAAGGGGCAGCATGATGCATTCATTAAAGGGACAGTATGATGCATACATTAAAGGGGCAGCAGGATGCATACATTAAAGGGGCAGTATGATGCATACATTAAAGGGGCAGCATGATGCATACATTAAAGGGGCAGCAGGATGCATACATTAGAGGGGCAGCATGATACATTCATTAAAGGGGTAGTACGATGCATACATTAAAGGGGCAGCATGATGCATACATTAAAGGGGCAGCAGGATGCATTCATTAAAGGGGCAGCATGATGCATTCATTAAAGGGGCAGCATGATGCATACATTAATGGGCAGCATGATTCATTAAAGGGGCAGCATGATGCATTCATTAAAGGGGCAGCATGATTCATTAAAGGGGCAGCATGATGCATTCATTAAAGGGGCAGTATGATGCATACATTAAAGGGGCAGCATGATGCATTCATTAAAGGGGCAGTATGATGCATACATTAAAGGGGAAGCATGATGCATTCATTAAAGGGGCAGCATGATGCATTCATTAAAAGGACAGCATGATGCATAAATTAAAGGGGCAGCATGATGCGCTCATTAAGGGGCAGCATGATGCATTCATTAATAGGGCAGCATGATGCAAAAATTAAAGGGCCAGCGTGATTCATTAAAGGGGCAGCATGATGCATACATTAAAGGGGCAGCATGATGCATACATTAAAGGGGCAGCGTGATTCATTAAAGGGGCAGCAGGATGCATTCATTAAAGGGGCAGCAGGATGCATTCATTAAAGGGGCAGCATGATGCATTCATTAAAGTGGCAGCATGATGCGTACATTAAAGGGGCAGCATGATGCATTCATTAAAGGGGCAGCATGATGCATTCATTAAAGGGGCAGCATGATGCATACATTAAAGGGGCAGCAGGATGCATACATTAAAGGGGCAGCGTGATTCATTAAAGGGGCAGCATGATGCATTCATTAAAGGGGCAGCAGGATGCATACATTAAAGGGGCAGCGTGATTCATTAAAGGGGCAGCATGATGCATTCATTAAAGTGGCAGCATGATGCATACATTAAAGGGGCAGCATGATGCATTCATTAAAGGGGCAGCATGATGCATTCATTAAAGGGCAGTATGATGCATTCATTAAAGGGGCAGTATGATGCATACATTAAAGGGGCAGCATGATGCATACATTAAAGGGGCAGTATGATGCATACATTAAAGGGGCAGCAGGATGCATACATTAAAGGGGCAGCATGATGCATTCATTAAAGGGGCAGCAGGATTCATTAAAGGGGCAGCAGGATGCATACATTAAAGGGGCAGCATGATGCGTACATTAAAGGGGCAGTATGATGCATTCATTAAGGGGCAGCATGATGCATTCATTAAAGGGGCAGCATGATGCATTCAGCATGATGCGCTCATTAAGGGGCAGCATGATGCATTCATTAAAGGGGTTAAGGGTTCCGAAGTCGAGTCAACAAAAAGATACAAGGCTTACCTCCTAAGCTTGAAACATTGTGTGTTTTAGTATATTCTTTGAGAAACATTAAATCGCAAAAGAGGAAGTCAGCTCCAAAAATCACAGGAAAATTACCTAAAATGTCTAATTGTTCAGCACTGAAAGAAAAAGGGGTCTAGTCTCAGTCCTGGTTATTATTATGATTATTCTCAATTTTACAGGGTTCCTGATAGATTCAACAGTTATTTTTAGAGTTGTCCTTATTTGAGGCCATTTAGTAAGTCATTCTATTTTCAACCAATATTTAATCCAGGTCAAAAGTTTGTCTCCTTTCTTCTACATGTTGCCAAAGTGTATGTACCGGTGTTAATTCCAGTTTTAGCTTTAAGGTTAAGATGAATTCTAGTGTTGTGGAACTGACTTACATCCGTGCCTTGTCTAATTTCCATACATTTAAACCAGAGAAATATCCAAAGAACACCTAACCTCAGTCCTGGTGTTACGTCCCGTGTGTGGAGGTAGGGTACCAGATATATACTACTACTGGTGGGCCAAGTCCTTACACACACCTAAAAATACACATCAAACAACACACATATTACTTGCCTGAGTATGGCATTTCTAAACATGCTATATAACCCTATGTAATTACTACATTAAGTACTGATTGTACAGAGCAGTCGTAGTGGTCCGGTACGACAGCCCTACCAAACCTTATGTAATTACTACATTAAGTACTGATTGTACAGAGCAGTCGTAGTCCTCTGGTACGACAGTCCTACCAAACCCTATGTTATTACTACATTAAGTGCTGATTGTACAGAGCAGTCGTAGTGCTCTGGTACGACAGCCCTACAAACCCTATGTAATTACTACATTAAGTACTGATTGTACACAGCAGTCGTAGTGGTCTGGTACGACAGCCCTTCCGAACCCTATGTAATTACTACATTAAGTACTGATTGTACGCAGGAATCGTAGTGCTCCGGTACGACAGTCCTACCAAACCCTGTGTAATTACTACATTAAGTGCTGATTGTACAGAGCAGTCGTAGTGCTCTGGTACGACAGCCCTACCAAACCCTATGTAATTACTACATTAAGTACTGATTGTACACAGCAGTCGTAGTGGTCTGGTACGACAGCCCTACCAAACCCTATGTAATTACTACATTAAGTACTGATTGTACACAGCAGTCATAGTGCTCTGGTACGACAGTCCTACCAAACCCTATGTAATTACTACATTAAGTGCTGATTGTACAGAGCAGTCGTAGTGGTCTGGTACAACAGTCCTACCAAACCCTATGTAATTACTACATTAAGTACTGATTGTACAGAGCAGTCGTAGTGCATTTCCTACGATCAACCACTCTAATTTTCAGAATTTTAAATCATAGTGACTGTGGCTAGTTATACTACCTTGAGAAATGCCCTCCAGGTGTAACGATGAGCTCGATGCTCTTATAACTTTATTTTATGTGAATAACTTCTTCCCATAGAGATAGCATTGCAGGGCTGATCCGCACACCCCCAGTGGCGTAACGTGTGCCGATCCACCACAGCGGCCGTTCCAGTACCGTAGCCTCGTTCTGGCTGCGTGTAAACATTCAAAATGGCAGACCGGCGCTCGTGCGGTGAACTACTCAGGAGTTGTCTCCCCCGAGGGCTAACCTCGTGGTGGATCGGCCACCTCGTACACCACGGTCGTTGAGTTCTATCTATGTATTAGGGAGGGTAGGGAGCAAATAAAGGTGTATTTGGGTTGCTATATGGGTACACCCTGCCCACTTGGCATAAAACGCTTTTTTTAATATTGAAAAAAACGTTTTTATTGGTTTCCTTATTGAGTTATTTGGTTGAAAATTGGTTGAAAAAACGTTTTTTTGCCAAGTGGTCAGTGTCCTGAATATGGGTCATGTCCACAGATACCTGTCTCTATGTATACATGTGTGCCCTATCGCTGCGTCAAAACGCCTGGGTCTCAAGTAAGTGCCAGTACTAAGATATGGAAGACTATGAGCACATAAACCCCTAACAGTAACACATACTATGGGGGTATTGAAATCAATCTGAACAAATAAGGGCTATTGCTAAGTCTTAATCAATCAATCAATGTTTTCTCGAGCCAGACGCCCCTCAGAGGGTGACAGACAGGACCCATAGTCCAAGGTAGGCGGGTCCACAGGTACCAGGGGGGCTACCTGCTAGTTCATCCAAAAACATAAAAGTACACAGTACAGTGGGTAAACGTCTAGTCCCCAGGTCGAAGGTCCTCCAGGCAGCGATGAACTTTGGCACCTACCAGGTCCATCCATCAGACTAGTCTAGTTTGGTGAGTAAGCCGTAAGCATGAGCCTAGCACTGCAGTGGTTTGCCACTGTAACTAGGTGCGACAAGCAAAGGGCGTCTCCTCCAGGTAGGACCCTGTGGATATCGCGCCTAGAAAGGACATCAGAGTGTAGGGTCGGTAGACAGTCCTCCATCCACCCCCGGCCGGAGGGCCTCCACCCCGGTAGAGCCCCAGGATGCCAACAGCAAGGGCCGGAACGCCTCACTGATTGCCAACTAAGTCTTAAGGGTATAGAAATCTATATATAGGCTCTGGGGTGCACACCCTGCATTAACAGCTCTGGAAGAGTTGATGTGGTAAAACTAGAAAACAATGCAGGTACATAAATCTTTACCTTTCAATATGTGCTTACCCTGCCCCAACCCGTGGATATGTGTTGTATAGTATAAATAATAACCTCAGATAACACTTGTACCTCCTACCAGTCAGGTGAATCTTTAATCAATAAGTCCATGCTAACATTAGTAAACACTACACATAGATCATACCTGCACAATTCACCTCTAATCTCTGATATCTGATACACCAACATGGTGTAAATAGTGATAAAGTACATTGCTGAGCATTTGACAAGGTGCATGTTTCTTGATAGTAAGTGAGTAATTAATGGATATCACCCACAAGTCATGGAATATCCATTAACTACTTATTTTATTACATGACAGCCCCTAAAAATGTTTAATTTAGCTGGTATCCAAACCTAAAGTCATCGTATACGAAGGTGAATGATAGCCACAGTCGCCATTGTTGTAGCTTGATGAATTGCCATAAAATGCATAGGAGTATAAAGCTTTGGGGCCATGACAGCTGACATAGTTGAGTTTCCTTGTAAATATAATATCCAATAGATGATGATAGTGTCCATATTTAAACTCTCCATTGCTTAATTTCAACGTAAAATCCAATTTTCCTGAGGTAAATACAGCCCGGCATGTGGGTCTCCTGCGCCATAGTGCTCTGCGAAGCGGCGTCTTCTTGAGCGGGCCTCGTTCTGGTTTGAACAGGGAGCATGCATTGTTTTTAAAACAAAGTTGTTTGCCACGCTTGCTCTACATATGTATTCTAAGTGAATAGGAATAACTAAGCTATTTAAAGGTTTAATAATCATAGAATAACATGATAGAATAATATCAATTTCCTTCTACACTGATAATAAAACCTATAGTCAGTAGTGACTATACCCATGTATTCTGAGCCCCATAGCCAGATGACTATATACCTTAGTCACATATTAGTCAGAAAGATAGTCATTCTGACTAGATGTAGAGCTCACAGATTGATGATGTCACAGGATTCTGTGCACAAAAAATGTCATCCAGAAAAAGCACATATACAACTGGTTGCCTGACCTAAGAGGACACAATTATAATCAGGCCAAATCATCATCTTAACCTGTCCATCCATGGAAACTCAATATGTCCGGCCATTAATGGATAGGTAAGTCATCTATTTGTTGTGAAATTTGTGGCCATTGCATTATAACAATAGTTATTTTGAGTTCAAACTGTTCATCAATAGGAAGGCATATGGCAGCCATCTTTGATTGGGTGAATGTTTGCTTGCAGGTATAGTCAGTACTGACTGTACATATTAGTCATATTTACTAACTAAATGTTGCTTAGCAACAAAATGATAGTCATCTGACTAAGGACTATTTCAATAGATTTAAGGCATGATTATGTGTTGACTATATGACTAACATAAGTTAGTCACATGTGACTATAGAGGGATAGCCAAAAATCGCACTATCATTTGACTATCTTAAGTTAGTCACTACTGACTAAGATATTAGGCTCTATTTTTATCAGTGTAGATATATATAGTATTCAGTTTGCAAGGCATAGGGAGACATTGGGTTCAACTTGCCATGTTTGGAAAGGAGGTAAAAATAATAAACGCTCCCTGCCCCTCAATGGTGAGCAAGGCGACTCGCATGGCTATCAGAAGCTGGGCTGTATTTACTGCAGAAAAATTGTAATGGAAACTTTAATCATGTGAGCTGTCTTTGTCCCAAACCATGGTGAGTACAACTTAACCTCTTCTTCCTCACTGCCAAAATGGTCTAGAGGTATCGCGTTGGACTTATGGCGACCGGGATTTTGATTCCTAAATGCAAGGTGTGCCTGATATCCATGGATAACAGGCACTGGGTGTCTGTTATCCATGGATATCAGGCACACCTTACAAAGTCATGATGCATGCATCATGGTGTGCAATATCGACAGGTATCAGAATCACAGAAAATTGTGTAATAATAATTAATACCCTAGCCGTTGATGGGGCTCCCTGCCCCTCAATGGTGAGCAAGGCGACTCGCATGGCTATCGGAAGCTGGGCTGTATTTACTGCAGAAAAATTGTAATGGAAACTTTAATCATGTGAGCTGTCTTTGTCCCAAACCATGGTGAGTACAACTTAACCTCTTCTTCCTCACTGCCAAAATGGTCTAGAGGTATCGCGTGGGACTTATGGCGACCGGGATTTCGATTCCTAAATGCAAGGTGTGCCTGATATCCATGGATAACAGGCACTGGGTGTCTGTTATCCATGGATATCAGGCACACCTTACAAAGTCATGATGCATGCATCATGGTGTGCAATATCGACAGGTATCAGAATCACAGAAAATTGTGTAATAATAATTAATACCCTAGCCGTTGATGGGGCTGGTTACCTCTGATAACAATTATCAGATGGTTACCTTTTGCCCCCTCCCCAACAAGAATTCAGTGAATAGATGGAATGTTTCCATTGGCTGATAATTAATCCCGCTAAGTCTCTGCAGTTCCTATACATTAGTAATGCTAAAGTACAAGTACACTGATAACTTAGCTATCGTATCTAAAAAAAGACCTAAAAATGTTCTGTTCAGGTAATGGTACCTACCTCAATTTCTTTTGAATTCTTTTTCATGATCCCTCAATTTTTGTTGGCAATTTCCATATCCTCAAGGGAAAAGGTTTTCCTACCTACCTACCTACCTACCTACCTACCTACCTACCTACCTACCCTTTTCAACCCCGGAACCTGAACACAAAATTATTTTAGGTCTACCCTTCCCAGCGCTAATAAATGTGCAGGGTAGGCAACCACATGCTCTCATACAAGACAGGCGCTTGTTCAAAATCAATCTTTAGTGTATATAGTAAATCTCATGGCCCAAGTGGTGATATGGGACCACCAATCAAAACCTGGCAATTAACCCTTTAAGGGCCGCTGATGCAGTAGTGCATCATGTCAATAAGTCGGCATGAAGTGCTGGAGAAACTGCTCACCAGCACTTCATTGGTGCATCACGACGACCCTCGTGGAGTGTTTTGACTCTGTAGGGTCGGCTTGATAATTGATACACCAATGTAGTCCTGACATGTTACTCACCAGTATGATGGTAAATGGCCATAATGCATTAATGCATTAAAGGTTTAAGCACAGTAATCTGGTAATGTGTCATCTCTTTTCTTATTCACAATGTTATCAGTTATCCGGAGATAATATTCTCCTCAACAGATAGTTTTTACACCCATGTGACAATTGATATCTTATCATAAAGATAAGAGTCATTGCGACTAATGGCCTAAGAGGTCATTTATTCTGTTGAACTAGGTGAAGAGTTATAGATGTGAAGAGAAGACAGGGAAACATCTGTATTTATATCCATGAATGCCAATGTATATCAGCTGTTATTACACGATTTCTGTGATTCTGAGTGCTTTTACTGGATATTGCCATGCACATACCTGTCGATATTGCATGGTGTGATGCATGCATCATGACTTTTGTAAGGTGTGCGGTTATCCAAGGATACAGGCACCCAGTGCAGTTATCCATGGATAATATGCACACCTTACATGTCATATGTTACATGTTAAAATCTACGAAATTTTCATTGTCAGGGTAGGGGTCGAACCTGCACTCTACTGATCCCAAATCCAACTCCCTATGCATTGCGCCGCAGGGACTGACGAGAAAGTGTGGCTGTTTGCCTGTATACGTATAATGCCATAGCCCCTACCTGGATAGTAGCGACCCCAGCAACTCTCACATGCGCAAGGTTAGAATAGCATTATGATTATAGAGGACTGCTGGACGTATTCAACCAAACCAACTGCTGCCGGGCGCCGAGGTGTGTGTACCGATGGTCTAGTGGTCTGCTGCTCCCATAATGGCGATGACTGCGAGACGTGTTCAGACCAAACCAACGGCCGCCAGGTGCCGAGGTGTGTTTACCGATGGTCTAGTGGTTAGCGCATTGCGCTCACCTTCTAGAGGTAGGCAGGATGCGTCCCGGTCCGGGCGAATCTGTTTTTTTTCACTGTATGTACACACACTATGGCAGGCTTCGAGTCCCGGTGGAGGGGAACGATTTTTGTTTTCAAATTATATCTTTTGATTTTCTACTGATTATCTATTGATTAATGGTGTAATAAAATAAGTAGTTAATGGATATGTAATGACTTGTGACTAATATCCAACAATAACATGCAACAAGTGGGCTTCCAACAATAACATGCAACGAGGGGGCTTTGCCCCCTTGTTGCATGTTATGGTTGGATATCAGTCACGCGTCATGACATATCCATTAATTACTTGTTCCATAATGTTAAAATCGTTAAAAGAGTAAATTTACGCATCCTGCCCATTTGCCATCATTACAGATAAAGCCAGACTGTTTCCCTAGATTCTATTTAAACATGTTTTATTAAAAATTTTGAAAGGAGTGCACCCTGAATACCCTGAATATGTATATAAATATGTATATATATATATATATATATATATATATATATATATATATATATATATGTCATTATTATATAGATAATATATAGATTTTCCAGACCAATGGCCTTTCTTCTTATGTGATATAAAAAATCAATAACACTAGTGGTACTAACGTGTTACACGATTAAACTTATCAGTATCTACCCACTGATATGTTTGACATCCATGTGACACACTCAATCTTCAGAAAGAGCATGTCCCATCTCCTTTGCCTGTACCCACTCCGTGTATAGGGCAAACGTAAAGTAGGCTAAAAGTAATGATTAAAAAAATGTCACAAGTCAATTATTTTCTACTCAATAAATTTTCGAAATTTATAAAGCCATGTGTAGTAAGCCCCCCGACCCCCTTGGACCCCTTATGTTCTGCTGTAGGAGAGGATGTTTAAAAGTCTCAGAAATGAAATCTCTCAACTCTTCTGTAGCGGGCAAGACCTGGTGAAAGGGGTGAGGTAATAGAGAGGTTAAGATCACGACATGTGCGACAACGTGTACGCCTAAAAATGCTAGGCTAGACGTTGCCGTACATGTTACAATTGCGCAAATCTTCACCTCGCTACTACTTGGGCCTGGGCAAGCACCTACACAAAAGACTAAGAGTTCATCTGTTCAGTTCCCTATGATCCAATTCTATGCTTTCCAAGAGTATATAGAACACCATATTCAAATAAATGCTTCCCTCTTCTTCTTTCCTCTCTTTCTCTTTTACTCCTCTCCGAAGCTTCCAAAAAAGAATGTTGGGAATTTTTCTTTTAATGTTTGTTACCATGGCAACCGTTTTCCTAGGCAACACTCAAAATCAGCTAAAATGCTCCCTAAAGTATGTATTACTGTATCAAATGATAATACTACCCAACCCTACCACCTAATATCAAACCTATTGTGTCTACTTTACCAATGTTATTGGTTGGTTTCTAGAGACAGTGGTTGCTTAGCAACAACAGCTTTTAAAGGATTTCCTTAGCAACACCATTAATATAATGTTATTTAGCGTGTTTCTACATAAGGATTTATTCAAGCTGACTCTATGGTTACCCCAGTGCCCTAGATCTATCAGAAGCAAAGCAAAGTGATATAGCAATGACCATTTGCTATAATTTTCCAACAGCAACAGTCCCATCTCCTAGCACAGAAAGACATAGACATAGACACCTTATAAAAAGATGTGTAGAAATCCCAAATGGTAGATTTGCCACTCTATCAATGTTAACTTGATGCCATTGTCACAGGCTCTGCTATTCCAAGTAACCTGTTTCTAGTCACCTTGGTTCCTTAGCAACAGCAGCTTTTGCAATGGTTTCCCTGGCGACAAGTTCAATGCAATGCCATTCTGCATCATGTTGAACATTTCGACGGTTGACTCTGGTTTAACAGCTACCCCAGCCCTTTCATAATTGATTAATAATGGAAGCATAGTTTTGATACCATTTTCTTCACAATAGATGCATACTAAGCAGTTCACTTTTGAATCATCTGTACACAAATTTAAATTTATGTGTGCTCTACATTCATTATAGAAATAAAAGGGAATAAATTCATATAATTTGTTTGTTTTTTTCCAAAGCAATAATTATAGATAGTTAGCAATAGGCAATATAAGTTAGCAATTCACCTAGCAATATTATATCGATTCCACAGTTTTTTTTTCCACAGCATGTGTATTCTGTCAGTCAAGTTTTTCTAAAACCTCATAATGTTGCCCATGAACATTCATTCTGAATCTCTATAAGATGCAGTTTTGACCGCATTTATTCTTGGACTAACAATACAGTCAAGCAATATCAACCAAAATGCAGTGTACCTCCATGAATGGTATAAGTTGGAGCAAGTGCTTTCAAAGTTAGGCACATTATATAGTAAAATTGATTAGGTAAGTAAGTATAATTGAATGGTGAATAGTAATTTGAATTTTTTCATCAGTGAAGTGCAATTCACCATCTTTATATCTATACTAAATATATAAAAATGGGTTATTTCACCACTGGTTAATAATGATCAATTTTTGACTGCTTCAAAGTGCAGTACTATTGGAGTTTCCCTTATACTATTATACTCTTGGAGTTTCCCTAATACTATTGCTTCAAACTCTAGTGGCGAAGCCACTAGAGTTTGAAGCAATAGTATTAGGGAAACTATGGCTTGTATTCATGAGAATCCCACCCCCATATATACCACCGCCCCCACCCCACCCCCACCCCCACCCACTCTATCAGTGCCAACTGGAGTTTCCGCTGTTCAGCAAAGGCCCCCTGGTGTCTTACACTAGAAGCGCTTAAGTTAGCAGCACTTAACTTAGCAACGATATCATAGCAACACCAAACAAATTTACACTCTCCCAGCATATTCTCTCGGAGGTAAGTTTTTAAGTAAATTAGAGGTCTATCTCTGGAACTACCTGACTGATTTTAATGTATGACCTATCAAATTAAAGGTATTAGCATGTAGAGTCTAAATTAACCATTGACCGCCAGATTCCATTAAAAGTCAGGGCAGGTGCCGATATTTTCGAATCGATATCCAATATGGCGGTAATTGCAGTCTAAATGAAGAATACTGAGGCTATAAAACATTGGCCAAAAAATATAGATAATCAAATGTCAATCATGAAAAATTAAAGTCAGTCAAATATGTAACTAATTACCTATTCATGAAAATACTTTTGCCATGATTTTTAGATAACAGGTTGAGTTAGCTGGCACTCTCCCAATTGCATGTTCACAGCCTGAAAATTTTGCTTCATCTGGTACTCCAAGAGTACTGCACTTTGAAGCAGTCATAAATTGATCTTTAATAACCAGCAGTGAAATAACCCATTTTTACATATAGGGTAATAAAGAGTGTACAGGTAGTGATCAAGTATTACCCAGAATTCTATGCTGAATCCAAGATGGATGTCGGGGACAGTCAATGATTAAAGATGGCTGCCTCCTTACAGGGATGGCTATGTGCCCTATATGAATACACATATATTCTTGTCAAAAAGAATACAAGACTCCATTCTCATGGATCATCTTTAGTTACTAGCTTAGGGCAGCATGGTAATCCCATTCTATTGCCGTAGGGCATACGACTGGCAGTTAAGGCCCAAATATCCATTTTGGGGGCCAGCAGTTCTTTTACAAAACAAAAGAATTAAATGGGTTATATTAGGTTTACCAACATTACTTGTCAACTTGTTGCATCCAAAGTCTCGAATATTTGAAGGTGAAAAGGGAGGGGGTCATTTTCTATAGATCCACTGAGAAAGGATTTTAACAGTTTTGGAGGGTACTTTTGAAGGTAGTGATCCTGTATATCTCATCTCAAATACCAGCTGGAGGAAGGATTTAGGTACCATATTGGATAAATCTTCAAAACCCAGTCCAATACCCGTTCAACTCAATTATTGAGATATTCTCACCTTTTGAACTAAAAAATTGAGCCTGGTCTGGAGGGCATTGGCCTGAAATTAGACCCAGCCTCAGTGCCTGGCCGGTCAGGGTGCGCACCAGCCCCAGCCAGGCCCGAGGGCTGGGCCTAATTCCGGGTTCTATAGTTGGCAGTGCAACTCCCATAGAAAACAGTGGACCAACGTTCATGGTGTTGGTCAGAGGACCAACGCACTGTGATGATGTCATACACTCTCCAAGCAGAGGGAGTGTTGTGAGGAGTGCCAGTATTTGTTGTTTATGACTAATTTTGTTAACTAGAAACTATAAATTGTTATTCTTCATGAAAGACAATGATAGAACTGTGTTTACACATGGGGTTGGAGTGTTGGTCCCCTGACCAACTCATGAGGCCAGGGCTAGTCAAGGGACCAACACTCCAACCCCATGTGTAAATATGTAGACAATGCAAAACAGAGCAGGCTCAATTTCAGTTCTACCATAGGTCAACATCACCTAGTAAAACATCACATAGTAAATTGAAATAACCTTTAATCCAGTCAAAACATTAAAATAATATTAAAAATTCATGCACACCATCATCCTTTTGTTGTTACTGGAAGTGCAAGTGACGTCACATTGTGTTGCGTAGCAACTATGCCATATTGGATAGCAACCACATTAAATTGCACAAAAGACAGCGTGTTGCTAGGTAAATCTGGGAATTAGTTGTAGTTTCGATGGGTATTTGAAATGATGTAGCCATTGATCATGGCATTAAGCTGATAGGAATACCTATTTCATCACTTGAGAAATTTATAGGCCCTATATGAGGGGCCAATGTTTAGCATTTTCTTGGAAAGGGATGTCCTGTTGCTATGGGAAATTATAGCAAATGGTAGTTGCTATATGACTTTGATTTGTTTCTGATATATCTAGGGCACTGGGGTAACTCATAGAGCCAGCTTAAATGGATCCTTATGTAGAAGCATGCTCAATAACATTATAATATAGGCGTTGCTAAGGAAATCCTTTAAAGGCTGTTGTTGCTAAGCAACCAAGGTCCCTAGAATCAAACCAATATGGAAAGTAGACACAATAGGTTTGATATTAGGGGGTAAGGGTGGTTGGTGTTATCATTTGACACAGTATTGTTACTAAGTATTTATTAATGCCATAAATCGTAACATAGGATTTTATTAATGCATATAATATGACACATAGATACATAACTCCATATGAGCATTCATGGTCCACTGACCACCATACACTAACAATAAGCTATGAAGGTGACACGCTGTGAACTTCTGACGGCGCTGACGCCATCTCATGGTAGCCCAAATAATGGACATGGCCTGGATGTGCCTGTCCATGGGGCATCCCATGAACTTATTCCGGTGTCAAAAGACCCATTATTAGGGGTGCTAGGCCACAAAGAATGTTTGGAGCTTCCAGTGTGCTACAGATGCGCCAAAGCAACCAGCGCAAAAAGCGCAGCAGACTACAGGTAGCTGACAGGTACCCCTATACACATGCGCAGTTACAGGTGCACAGGCGCACGCATCACTGAGATACGGGCCATTGAATATGCCACACCGAGCAAGACAATGGGGGTGCTGCACTGATGATAGGGGCATCCTATGTACCCCCATGGACATCAAAGACTCAGCACTAATGGACAATGGCAGTGGCAGTTGCTGTTGGCTCCAGCTAGTCTGGAGGGAGGAAGCTAGGGTAGGCCTTATAAGCTCAGCCCTAGCCTCCATCCATTCAGTAACCAGCAAGACAGCAAGAGGTACATACCTCCTCCAGCAGCAGAGCTCCAGGCAAAGACGACCTCTTCAGGACAGACTATGCCCCACCAGGCATAGTTCTGCCCCCATAGTGGCCGGGGGCTCTGCCCAACTTTACTCCAGAGTGTAACATACTTTATACATATTTTACACTGGAGTCCAGATGTGGGAACCCACCTAGCAACTTCTGTATGAACAATGCTAATACTTGCTATTAACTCTAAGAGCTGGAGTGTGAGAACTATATAGGAACACCTTCCTTATGGACATAATCATTACCATTGCTATGTGTGGAACACTTGTGCATTGGCATTGTACTATTAATGTATAACTACTGCTTAAGCTTGAATAAACCTGTGATAACTGGAATCCATATAAGAGCTTGATATTCTTTCACATTAAAACCACTAGTCAATATGATGTTTTTCATATGACAACTTGATCATACACACATATTCCTTGTTTAGAGAATAGACAACGACTTTCGTCATATAGAGACTGTCTGTTGTCCTATAATGCATGGATGCATCTGAGTGTATTGTAGAACAACAGGCAGTCGAGATGTGAAGAAGGAGTTGTCGATTGTCTTTATAAAATGTTGCACATTACCTTCTAAACAACTAATCACAATTAATCGACTACTGAGACCTTGCTCAGGTGTGCACTACACTGCTACAATGCTCTCACTACCACTTCTATAGTGCAACAGAGCACTGCCAACCGTTTTATAAAGTGGATGATTGCACTACGACTGTTCTGTATGATCAGCACTTAGTTTAGTGCAGTCATACCAGTGTAATCATTTGTAACCACTAGATGTATGGCTGTAATTCACTTGCATTAGAGTGACAAATCCCACTGTGATTTCAACGTGTCTAGTCACACTTTAGAAATGCCTTCCATTGCAGGCGAAACAGCGTGGCACTAGATGCAGTATACAGAGCCACTAATATGAACAATACCAATAGTGAAATAATTTATGGACCAACCCATAGCCTACTACATAAATAATATGGTTACAAAATAGAATACAGTAGGTATATATAACACCCGGGATAGTTTCATAATGGTGCCTCTGCCACCATGTATACCACATCAGTCTGTATAAGTGCGCGGGCGCTCACTGATTTCAACGAGGCTATACCTCCGGGGCTTATAAATACAAGACCAGTGCTTATTGAAGACTTAAATCATAGTGGATTTTCAAATTTCAATACCTGTATCCCCGGTGCATATTCAAGACCGGCGCTCATTCAAATACCCAGCGCTTATACGGTAAATACGGTATTGAGGCCTGTCTATGATAGGGAGCAGTGGGACAGGGAGAGAGAAGTGAAAGTAGGTTAGCCCAGAGATGATTAAGTAGACAGGGAAACTCAAAAAGAGGAAGTGCTACACGATCCTACAAGGAAGTGGGGGAAGGTCAAGAGGCTGCAGGGTAACTACAGGAGTACTTACCATACGGTACTGCCCCATTTAACCCTACACGATCCTACAAGGAAGTGGGGGAAGGTCAAGAGGCTGCAGGGTAACTACAGGTGTACTTACCATACTGTACTGCCCCATTTAACCCTACACGGTCCTACAAGGAAGTGGGGGAAGGTCAAGAGGCTGCAGGGTAACTACAGGTGTACTTACCATACTGTACTGCCCCATTTAACCCTACACGATCCTACAAGGAAGTGAAGTAAAGTCAAGAGGCTGCAGGGTAACTACAGGAGTACTTACCATACGGTACTGCCCCATTTAACCCTACACGATCCTACAAGGAAGTGAAGTAAAGTCAAGAGGCTGCAGGGTAACTACAGGTGTACTTACCATACGGTACTGCCCCATTTAACCCTACACGGTCCTACAAGGAAGTGGGGGAAGGTCAAGAGGCTGCAGGGTAACTACAGGTGTACTTACCATACGGTACTGCCCCATTTAACCCTACACGATCCTACAAGGAAGTGGGGGAAGGTCAAGAGGCTGCAGGGTAACTACAGGTGTACTTACCATACTGTACTGCCCCATTTAACCCTACACGATCCTACAAGGAAGTGAAGTAAAGTCAAGAGGCTGCAGGGTAACTACAGGAGTACTTACCATACTGTACTGCCCCATTTAACCCTACACGATCCTACAAGGAAGTGAAGTAAAGTCAAGAGGCTGCAGGGTAACTACAGGAGTACTTACCATACTGTACTGCCCCATTTAACCCTACACGGTCCTACAAGGAAGTGGGGGAAGGTCAAGAGGCTGCAGGGTAACTACAGGAGTACTTACCATACTGTACTGTCCCATTTAACCCTACACGATCCTACAAGGAAGTGAAGTAAAGTCAAGAGGCTGCAGGGTAACTACAGGAGTACTTACCATATGGTACTGCCCCATTTAACCCTACACGATCCTACAAGGAAGTGGGGGAAGGTCAAGAGGCTGCAGGGTAACTACAGGTGTACTTACCATACGGTACTGCCCCATTTAACCCTACACGATCCTACAAGGAAGTGAAGTAAAGTCAAGAGGCTGCAGGGTAACTACACGTGTACTTACCATACGGTACTGCCCCATTTAACCCTACACGATCCTACAAGGAAGTGGGGGAAGGTCAAGAGGCTGCAGGGTAAAGGTGTAGTACAGCTCCATACCAGCCCGCTTAACCCCTTAAGGGCCGCTGATGCATTAATTGGTCATCATTAGTCTCGCCAGCACTTCATTGGTGCATCATGCTGACCCACCAGGGTTGATACATATACTGCAGGATAAGCGGCATGATGCACAAATGAAGTGCTGGTAAGCAGTCTCACCAGCACTTCAT
This sequence comes from Acholoe squamosa, assembly GCA_949317995.1. Classification (NCBI taxonomy): domain Eukaryota; kingdom Metazoa; phylum Annelida; class Polychaeta; order Phyllodocida; family Polynoidae; genus Acholoe; species Acholoe squamosa. Next base: position 2,089,309 of record OX439048.1, read on the forward strand.
TTGTGCATCATGACGACAATGGGCATGAGGCATTAATACAACAGTCGCCCTAAAAGGCTTATAAGTGCTTGGGTGCTTATGAATCTCAATGTCCCTTTTCCCCTAGTCTCTTACTTGATACCAGCATTTATTAAAACCCTTATTTTGATTATACATGACGACTTGCTATGGAAATAAAAGAACACTTTTGAAAAGAGTAGGGGATGTGCCACGGTGGCGGTTTTTCTCGATCACCCCTCCTTATAGATTCGATCGTTTATCTCATAGATTCGGTCATCCATAGATGTGGTCACTTTTGTGATGGACAAATAATATATGAATAACTGTCTAACTGTTTCTGACAAGAAGCTTTTAAATACCTGCAGCTGTCCAGAATTATAAAAAAAGGTTGACGGAATGTCTGATCAAGCATTAGTAAAAGTCTCAAGACATTTCACAGCATAAAACTAATCAATTTACCAAGTAGCCTAACCATAACCATCAGCCCTGGTGCATATTTGCGACCTGGATTTTTTTAGACGGCAATGCCTAAACGGGGGAATACGGTAAATGGGATGGGTCAGAATTGTGGGTATAAGCAAAAGTCTAAGAGGCACTCACTGACTGAGTGACTGAGTCAGCCTCATGTGAGGAGTCACGTGGTAAAGCAGCGTCTGTTACCATGGGAACAGAGGTGTAAGCAGCACGTGGGTTGTAGTAGAAGGTACATACGAGGCGTTCGGGCAGCGGTTTTCGATCAATATGCAGTGCATGCTGGGATGGGGTGACCTCGAACGCTAACTACACCACCTTAGCTTGTTCCCTCCACCCCCTTCCCACCCAGCCAGGTCTGGCTAGGTACCAGTCACTAACTATGCTTGGGAGTGTAGTAAGTTGACTCAGGGATCAACATTGACCTACATGGAGAGGACCAATGGGGGGTGGCCTTACAAACCAGCATTGATCCCTCGGCCGTGCCGGCCGTACTCCGAACGCCTCGAGTGACTTACTCACCACCAGCTGACTATATGGTACAGGTATAATATGTGGATACTCAGGTACTTGTAGCAGTAGTGTCAAGTGTCACTTACCTGATGGACATACACACCTTGGACTGATATGGTACCTACTATTTTGGATTATCTTGTGTATCTAACAATTATCTTCATGCACACTGGTGGCAGTATCGACTAGAGGCAGTCACATGCTTCAGTCATAAGTGATACCGCCTTCAAACTGGACTCATGGGAGAGAGGAAGAGAGAGAGAGGGAGGGAGACAGACAGACAGACAGACAGACAGACAGAGACAGACAGACAGAGACAGACAGACAGACAGAGACAAACAGACAGAGAACCATAGAGAGTGAGAGACAAAGAGAGAGGTGGGGGGTGGAGATCATTGAGAGAGACTAGAGACGCCTTGTTTACATCTGGACTGAATCAGACTCAGGTGCCATTGTATGTATACAGGAGTGGAGTTATGTAAGAGGTCTAACCAATCCTACACAGACTTCAGCACACCTGACTATCAAGGTGCAGGGCAACAGTGTAGACTGCACTAAACATGTCAGGTAAACCACCCTACATTTAGTCACCTGTCTTTTTGTCTGGAATTTTGAATAAGGGGACTGGAATTCCCTAACCCATTTTGAAAATTTTGAACGGAATTCTCTAACACATTTTGAAATAAGGGGACTGGAATTCCCTAACCCGATTTGAAAAAAGGGACTTGATTCCGTAACCCATCTGGTGTACATATGCGTTGTGACATATATTCACCAATCAACTTGTTGTTTTCTCACCATATCTGTTGAAAAAAAGCATTAAATGTCTATTGCTTACTCTATTGTTAAAAGCCAAATTTTATGTGAGCAATGCTTGATATAAGTGCCATTTTGGGCACTTCTAAATTCCGAGGTCCCATTGGTCCCTTATATATGACCTTATTTGGCAACATTTGAAGAGAGTATTCCGGTGTCAGGGGAAGTAACTTCTACAGTCAAATGGGGGTTAACCTTGTTTGAGACTCCTGCATTTAAACACACAATTACATAATTATATAATTTGCGAGTTTGATTATGTCCTGACAAACGATTAGGAATAATTTTGTTAGTTATGTAGAGGACGGTGAAAATATCTAGGATCACCTGGACTCGAACCTGGATCTCTGGCATGACATTCCAGCATGCTAACCATTACACCACGATCCCTTGCCTGATATTTCCACCTTCCACCTACACCTGGATCAGTATGATACACACTAGGGGAGCAGTGATTACTAGGTAACTGGCCCCTGAGGGTCAATCTACCAGGTACGGGGATTTCTGGTCCCCTACACTTATAAATGTCTCCTGTTTCAAGGAATGTGCCCTGCAGTAATAGACGTTTACTATGAAGGTAGTAAGTGGTTGGCATTAGGGATCTACCCTCGTACAGTGGCCTCTATAATCACCCCTGTGTGTGTGTGTTTGTATTTTGGCCTCTTATTAAGGCTACCAAGGTTCTATATTATGAACCAGGTTCAGGACTTGCCGAAACGCTGACTCAGAGACCTTCCTGATGATTCGTCTTTAAGGTTAAAACTTTCCAGTTAACTACATTTGAGCTATCCAGATAAAATTTGCCTTTTAGGTATTCAGTTAAGCGCTGGTTCCACAGGCGTACAATAGGTCAGAATAGCCCTAATCTGCCAATTTACAACATAATTAAAAGTATAGGAAAAATCACTCAGATTATGCTAATCTGACTGATTTATGGCCGTGAAACCAGTGCTTTTCTGCACTGATGCTATGTTAAGATTTGTAGTGCATTAGTGCATCTTATGTCAAGGTGAATATTGAGACTCCATAGGAAACACACTGAGACCGCGTATTGCATCCCTGTATTAAATAACCAGCGCCAAATCCGCACAATGACGTCATACACCCACTGCACATGCGCAGCCCTTTTGAAATGTAAACATCCAAGATGGCGGCGGTCAGCATTTCGCGATGACAATGGGTAAATCAGAGTTAATTATGGATTATATTGATGAAATATTGATTAATTAGTCACTCAAACACCTTGACATAAATGTAAAGATGAACTCTGATCAGTTTGAGCTTCCTGTTTCTTCACTCGCGCTTCCTGCCCGCTCCACACACGGCCTATTGGCCTTGTGCCGAACGGGCAGGAAGCGCTCCTAAAGAAATGGTCAGCTCAAACTGATCATCGTTCACCTTTACCATTATGCCTATTGGTTGTCATGATGCATGAATGCAGTCCTGGTGAATACCTCAGCAGGACCTCATTCACACATTATGCCACCACCTTGGAGTAATGTTTCCTGTGGCTACATAATGTCCATCAGCGTTTCATTCATACACCATATCAATGGACATTAGGTAATAATGCGCTATCAACCTTCAGGGGTTAAGTGAGATCAAGTAATGGAAAACCTCCGCAGAGCTGGAGGTTTTATGGCAAAAATATAAGCATATTTTAACATTAACTGTAGAGGCATAGAAGAGGATTTAAATCTTCTACACTGGCTGTGATACAAAGCTATGGTAAATATATGGTGTTCCAGTCTACAATCACCAGCAGTCTCAATAGTATAATGGTTAGCATGTCTGACTTTGAAAGTGGGAAAGTGTTTTAACTTACACATACAAGGAAAAAAGAGTCTTTGTAAAAGGCCCCCCTAAAGCGTCCCTTTATTATTTTGGCAACCAGAGGATCTTCATTATAATACATCATTTTTAGAATTTGTTGCAAAAATGACAGTGGTCAACCGAGTATAAAAAAAAATCACACCAGGGGTTTGAACCTGTGCAGTCTAGATTTCTAGTCCCAGGCCTTAACCACTACACTAGATTGACCAGTCAAATTTTCTAAGTGAAATCACCCTGTTTACCTATAATTGATTACTCAGTCATAGAAGTAGCATATTGCCCTTCAGTAGATGTTCTAACACCCAGATTATCAGCTGAGGACTCATGGTGTAATGGTTAGCACATGAGACTCAGGATCCCAGCAGTGTCTGGTACATGGGTATGAATCCCATATGGGACAGAATTTTCCCAAGAATTACATCTGCTGTTCAAAAAAGACCTTATTCATAAAACCTCCTGCTGTGCTTGGCCTATTTCACGAAACCTCCTCCCATCCCTCACCCAATTCACAAAACCTCCTGCTAGAACTGACCTAATTCATAAAACCTCCTGTTGGCCCCCAAACTGTAGAATATGGAAATAAACCTACAGTAGGAACAATAGGATGCAGAGCCAGGTGGGGTATAAGGTGTAAAGTAATCCAACTAGGAAGACTAGCTAGCTAAATATTTATAAGGTTGAGTCTCTCTCTCCCCCCGCCTCTCTCTCTCTCTCTCTCTCTCTCTCTCTCTCTCTCTCTCTCTCTCTTCAATTTTTCTCCTTTTTCTCATTGCAGTAAAGTTGTCCTTAATGACTGGCAGACACCACCACCATGGACTGGAATGAGCTAGAAGACCTACGCCACATCACAATTGACCTCCTCCTGGGAGACCCGGTAGTCTGGGAGTTCCCGCACATGCTGGAGGAAATCCGGCAAATCACTTGGAACTTTGGTCAGGCTCTAAATCCTGGTGATACAGTCACCTGGGTTTTCCCAAACCAACTCGAGATCGACCGCAAGACAAATTGGACATTCACCAAGCAAACCAATGAGGCAAGGAATGTGGCTTGGACTTTTGAGCCACAGTTAGAATCAGAGAGTCAGGTTCATTGGACATTTACTAAACAGACCTCCCCTACCGGTAACGTCAGATGGGGGTTCGTCAGCCAGTTGGACGGTATCATACAGGTAAACTGGTGTTTTACTCAGGTATGCCCCCAGGAGTCTACAATCAGCTGGAGCTTTCCCAAAATGACACCAGAGGTCAGCACAATAAACTGGAATTTTGTGTCACAGTTTGATGGCTTTGGGAGCGTCAGCTGGAGTTTTGAGGCATTGACACGGGAGCTTGCTTCTGTGCGATGGACGTTTGTACGCCAAATGGACAATGTTTATAAGAAGCCTCTAAACTGGGCAGTATTCACCCAACAGCTAGACCCAGCTAACTTCAAGGTGTTAAATTGGAAATTCCCACAAATGACTCCCGGGATACCGCCGGTGAACTGGTCCTTTCCCCATAACCTCCCTGATGATTCAGTGGTCTCTACAATAAGGTGGACTTTCACTAATTGTCTAGAAGAAGAGTCCCAAATTACCTGGGGCTTCAAGAAAAACATTGACACCTCCGCCCTTCCGGCCGCGCATGGTGTCCGCTGGCAGTTCCCATCAATGATCAGTGATATAAAGCCACTAAATTGGGGCTTCACCAGTCTTAGCAACCCACACGGTACCCAGGCAGCTATGGCACAAATCACAGCACAGATGTTCAAGGAGAAATACAACGGAGAGTATGATATAGCAAACAGGAGGAAGAACTCCAAACTTCAACACCCGCCAGCCATTAATGGACTGATTACACTGTGCACACTCGAGACGTTTGTTGATATGTACACAGAGGAGTACCAGAAAGCTAATGCTAAGAAAAACTCCAAGATGGAGCGACCGCTACCATCCCAGGGGTATACCACAGACACTACACCGAACACCGCCGAGAACTTCATACAACAGTACAGTGCTGACTATAGGAAGGCTAATGCTAGGAAGGACTCTCAGATGCACCATCATGCTCACGAACACGCGACATATGACCGCTTAGGTCATGTGGCTGAGTAGATGATCATGTTGACATCAGTTGATCATGTGACATATCATTGCAGTGTTGGTGAAAACTCATACAGGATATTTCACTCCCCTGCAGGCCATACTATTATTGAAAGGCAACATTTGACTTTAAAAAAGACCCAATCTTTGCTTTTAATTGGCTGATTTGAGAAATTATTTCACCATGTAACATATTTTTATTATTGAACAAGTAACCAATGGATAACTCATGACGCGTGGGGGTTATCAACGAATAATAACACGAGGCCGTAGGCCGAGTGTTATTATCGTCGATAACCCCCACAAGTCATGAGTTATCCATTGACTACTTATTTTATACCACGAAACCAATAAATAATCAATATTATACCAATAAATTCAAGATGAAAATAAAAATTATTCCCCCTCCCCGGGACTCGATGCCAGCCATTGTATGTACACGATCGGTACATACACCTCCTCGCCCGGCAGCGGACAGCGGCAGCCCCGGTCTCGGCTAGGTTTGGCAGCGGCACACGGCGAAGAAAAGATGCTTCTCGCGGTTATGTTTGTGTATAAAATACACCTCCTCACCCGCCAGCGGACAGCGACAGCGCACACGACGAAAAAAGAATCACCCAGACCGGGACGCGATCCATGTACCTCTGACGGCTGAGCGCAAAGCGCTAACCGCTAGGCCACGGCGTCTACTCCCTTCTCGGCTTGGCTATGTGTACAATACCCCTTGTCGCCCGGCAGCGGACAGCGACAGCGCTCACGGCTTTGTATCATATCCAGACTTGGTTCGAACCGAGCATTTCTCGTCAGTCCCTGTGGCGCACTGCATAGGGGGTTGGACTAGGGATCTGAGGCTGCAGGTTCGAGCCCTGTCCTGGTCAAGGTTATCATGGGTTTTAACATGTAACATATGACATGGGAGGACATGAGAGGCGTGCGGTTATCCTGGATAACCGCACGCCTTACCTGGATAACTGCACGCCTTACCTGGATAACCGCACGCCTTCCAAAATTGATGTTACAGCCTATAGGGTGTGCAATATCGACAGATATGTGGATGGGAATAGACCCCAAAAAGCACTGTGTAACCCACAAATCGTGGTATAAATGTAATTATGTTATGACAGAGATGTGCCTTTTAGGTAATTATGTGACTGTTTTCAGTCATCCTCTGCTGTATTTACTTTACCACAATTAGGCAATCAGATTTTCACTTTGGTAAGACAATCTGAGAGAACATTTATTTTTGTATACCATTAGGATGTATCACCTTTCATAAGAATGTAATCAAGTAACTGCTATATCTATACATACTCTAACCAAGATGTGAAAAGAAATGTGAAAAGAAACTAACATACATGACTGTGATATGAATTACTTATTATCCAGTATTATATAGATTAATTACGGCATGTGCTAATTATTTGACAAGGACAAATATAAAATTGGGTATGTTTCTGGTTAGCCTACTCTTAATAGCAAAACAAGCAGACCCCAGGAGAAAAGGTGAATCGATCACACATGTTGTTATTTCAAGGCAAATCTAGTCCTCTTCTAGTCAATGCTATAATTTGCGAGTAGCTACAAAATTTCGAAATTTGATATGTTGGTACTCTTTGGGTTTTCAGACCAAACAAATCATGTTCTGAAGAAAAATCTAGCCTAACTAACATAGGTCTGTAGGCTAAATAGCATGAAGCTAAGGATGTGGCCTGTGTGCCTGGTTTTATAATGTTGTTGAATTACCTATATATGCATTGAGCTGCAGCCGGAGGTTAATATTAGCATATGCGTTGTTTGGCTGGCAGCGAGCCATTGAATTTGAGTTTTCAATAGTGAGTCTACGATTGAAGATGTAAATGTTATGTGTATTTGTATCTAATGAATGGCGTTTGACTTATGTTAGTGCATTCTTGGCTTGATAGTTGAGGAAAAAGGGGAAAGTATGAGAGAGAGAGAGAGAGAGAGAGAGAGAGAGAGAGGGAGAGAGAGGGAGAGAGAGAGGGAGAGAGAGAGAGAGAGGGAGAGAGAGAGGGAGAGAGAGAGAGAGAGAGGGAGAGAGAGAGAGAGAGAGGGAGGGAGAGAGAGAGGGAGAGAGAGAGAGAGAGAGAGAGAGATTGTTTGATTGAAGAATATAACTTTGACTAAATCCTTTCAGACATGAGTCATTGAGGTTAATAAAATGTGATCAATTGGGGCTACAAATATAGCTTCTGGAGTAGTACTGGAGGCCTATCAACAGATAGGTACAACCCACCATATTGGAGTGAAATTCTCTGACAAAGGAATTGAAAGAAAATTTTGAGGAAAACTAACATATGACTGTGATATTATCTAGATTAATTGCAGCCTTGACATTCGACAAATATCAAAGTATAAATTCATGTCTCAGACTAGCCTATTCTTTACAGTAAAACAGACAGACCCTGGCAAGGAATCAATCTTTGAAAACAATTGGCTATTTCTAAGTGAATTTAGTCAATGCCTTGATTCTGGAGTGCCCATGATAATTCGCTGATTTTGGGTATTTCCAAGGTCTTCAAACCAAAGAGATGATGTTGTTTAAACAAGATCTAACCTAACTGCTCTAGGTCTGCAGGTTATATGACCTGAAGCCTACAATGAGACCTATAGCGAGGATTGGGGTTGACCCTGCGCCACTCACAGTGGGGGGCCTGGCCTCAGTTTGGTGCATTCATGACGTCAGGGTCAAGCCAGGATTGCTTCTGTTGGATGCCCCCTCAGTACTCTCCCTATTCTTACAGCCCCATACAGGGTGGTGTACATACCTGAGAAGTACCAATGACTACAGGGGCGTAGGGGGGCCAGGGGGGCCTGGCCCCCCCCCCCAATAATGAGGAGGTTCCCTATATAAGCCTATATAGAAATATAGCAGGCCCCCCCAACCAAGACCCCTGGGCCACCCCCAATAAAAATCTGCTTCCTATGCCCCTGGACTACAAGGACAGAAGCAGTTACTATCAAGATAGACCTGTGGTCACCTGGTGTATCACTGCAGAGGCATGGGGGATTTTAAATGGCACCGCCCATATTCTATCCCCAAGGGTCGCTATATACCTGGTTTTATAATGTTGACCTATTGATGTATTATTGACAATTATAGTGCAGCAGCCAGAGGTTATTGCTGGTGCATGGATTGTGTAATTGGCAGTCAGCTGTTGAATCAATCTCGTCCATTCTGCATTCTAGGGAATACCTCTCTTGCATTTAGGCACGATGGTCCCCATTTTATGTGGAAGATTACTACGCGATGTACCTGCCTACAAATAAGCACCACAGCAACCAGTGGGCAAAACTACTTTTACCCAGGTGCCAGTGAGGACTAGTTGTTGAGGTGGGGCCAGCTTGCTGTTGAATTTGAGTGCCCAATAGTGATGTTGCGGAATTGTGCAGTACCACAAGTATTTATAATGCGCATCTTGAGAATAAGGTGCACTATGATAATGGGCAAGGCTCTTAGATGGTGAGACACCAAATCAGCACTAGAAGGTAATTGGCTAGGTCTACAGTAAGGCATCATCTCTATCCTATGCACTTCCAGAGGGTCAGCATGATGCCCCAATGAAGTTTCAACAATTTGACCTGCTAGTGTTGCAAGGGTGCACAAAGACGACAACGGAACACGAGCCCGGAATCATGGAAAGAGTAAGATTTCTGTCTAATTGGGGATGTAAATAATATGTCTATTGGTATCTTTTGAAGAGTTATTGCCTCATGCTAGTGCCTCCTTGGGTTATTCTTTGAGGAAAAGTAAAAAGGAAATAGATAGAACTAAACGACCGTGGTGTACAAGGTGGCTGATCCACCACGAGGGGGGGTCTCCCCAGAGGGGTGGAATCGGCCACCGAGGACACCAGGGGAGTTTAGTTCTATATTTATTTTATGTTTTTAGAGTCTTTAATTAACTGAAAATTAACAATATTTGTTACCGTAGTGCCCCGTACGAGCGGCGGTCCGCCATTTTGAATGTTTACATGCACCCAGAACGAGGCTGCAGTGGTGGATCGGCCGCTGTGGTGGATCGGCACATGTTACGCCACTGGGGGTGTGCGGATCGGCCCTGCAATGCTATCTCTATGGGAAGAAGTTATTCACATAAAATAAAAGTGTGTATATGCGAGAGAGAGAGAGAGAGAGAGAGAGAGAGAGAGAGAGAGAGAGAGAGAGAGAGAAGGGGGGTAGTCAAAGAGACAGCGAGAGCGAGAGCGAGAGCGAGAAATGGAGATTTCCAGCTGGCTGTTTGATTGAAAAATAAAACATTGAAAACATCCTTTCACACGTAAGTCCTTGAGGTTATTGATGTTAGAATAATCAAACATATCTTTTAGGCCGCGGTGATACCAGATGTGCATTATTTTGTATCTGTGATTGAAGTTCAGAATCACAGCAGTAACCCACAGTACTTAATTCTTTCGCTACATTCAGATAGCACCCAGAGGGGATCGGCCAGGTAGGGGGTCTATTACAACATGCAGGTATCGTCATTCAATTCAAAGAATATATCACATCATATTTGGTATCTATTTTGCATTGTTAAAGTCTCAGGAAACTTCACTTAAAAAGATCTATGCAGTATGAAACAACACTGAGATTCTTTTCTCCAATACATGATTTATTGAGCATTCAAGCCCGTGTCCAAGGGGGGAGCTGGGGGAGATTCAGCCCCCCCCCCCCCCCACAGCCCCACTGACAAAAAAGCACCCTGGATACTAGCTATCTGTAAGGCTTTCTAACATTGAAAGAAGTTTTCAAATGTTCCAACTAGAGCAAAAGTTATAACAAAAGTTATTAAATGTTTCTCAGATGTCATAAGAATGTATTTTGACATTGAAATTGAAATTTCTTTTCTCAGAAACTCATCTCTTCAACCCATCTGCCTCATTTAATAAGTACCACAAAACTGGTGGGAGTAAAGGGTTTATTAAGCTGGGGTTGAGGCTGAGGGTAGAGTAGGATCCTGGATGGGGGACTCTTATGGCCCCTGCTGATGCTGATTTCAATAAATGCCCATGTCACCCTTTTGATGTTAGGAAATGATGGTGTCTCCTACCTTCCTCATCATTATCCTGCCTTTAAATTTCCATTCTCCCCCATAGCCTCCAGTCCATCTGTATACTCATCTCCTCAATAACTGATCTCCCTTTCCACTGCCTCCCTCCTTTTACCCAGAGTCTAGCAGTCTAGATCTTCCAGTCCCTAACGAGACAATGGAACTGGACCACATAATGGCAAGACTTTAGGTAAGTGAGGATGAGATGGGGGGGGGTGAGAATGGTAGGGATAAGGGTGGCACTAGGGTGTTGCATGCATGTCATTCTTTTCCTGTCCTTCCTCCACCTCAGTCCCTTCCAGCCCTTAATAGACACCTACCCCAAGTCCCAGTCCTAGTTACATCACTGACAGTTCATTCTCCAACTTCATCCTCATTCTGCCCTTTGTACTTATCTTTGGACTCATCATTCCCCAAAACCAGTCTCATCCTGCCCTGACCCCCATTCCTACCATTCCATGAACCCCAGTCCCACCATTCCTCCACCTCTGTCTCATTCAACAAACCTTATCATCAGTCCTGCCACTCTTCCATCTCTGCCTCAATTACCCTTATCACCAGTCACATGGTTCCACCACCTCAGTCTCATCTCCAGTCCCATGAAGCCATGTATACTTCCACACCAATCTCCCATGACACCATTCTTGTCCTTTCTTCATCATCAGACTTCTCATTCCCCCACTTCAGTATTATCCTGCCGCATCCCCAATCTGAATATCTGAAATTTGTAATAAATGAGACTAGAGCAGCCTCGTAAATTTGTATCTAAAAATACACCAAATGTCCTCTAGAGTTCAAATGTTTTCTGGGGGTAACCCCGAGACCCCCACCTTACTAGCTACACTCCCCTTGCACTACACTACACTTCATTTATGATGGGTACACCAGACAATCCTATGGCTGAAATGTCCCCTCTAATTATATAAGTTATTTGCTGCACTTCACTTTGAGGATTTGTCGCTGCACCCCTCAGGCATTTATTCACTATCGCCTAAAAGGTCCACTTTTCAAAGCAAGAGCTCCCCCCCCCCCCATAGGAAAGGCTGGGCACAGGCCTGAGTATACAGGTAAAACTTCCCCGTGTGCAGGAACATCTAACCTAACCAGTAGAACCACTTGTGTTAAATGGTCATTTTGGCATAACGTATGCCAAAATCAGGTAAAAATACATAAATTTTGAGCCTCAAAATAGGAATTATGGCATTTTGAGTGTATTTTTACTTTTTTGAGATTATATTATAATGGGTGAGAATTCTTATCGTTTTTCAATTCTGAATCCTATAAAGCCATTTTTGAATAACTAATATTCAATAGATTTTAACTATCCTGCAAACATGTACAGTTACACATTAAGTGTAATGAATATTAATGCTAGTTTATAGATATGATGAACTTTAACCGAGAGTAAAATTAATAAATATGCCAAATGGTGAGTACAAATCTTTTGTAAATTTCTAAATAATATTTTAATGTAAACCATCACCTACACTTTCAATATTCACTCAACTGAGTCCAAATGACCCGGCCCTATTTATTAACAAGTAATAACATATTAATACAGAGAAATTACATAAAAAAAAATTGAAGCAGTGGAAGAGTCCCATGTGTGTGTGCCCTTAGGCTAGCAGGCTGGAGTAGTGGGTCACTGCCCACAGGTATGTTCAGGGAGCAGTAGCAGTGTGTGTGTGTGTGTGTGTGTAGGAGTAGCAGGTGGGTGAGTAGTAGTGGTACTGACCGTATCAATACATAGACCAATCAGGATTGGTCTCACCCATTGATTCTGGAACAGTAATGAAGGACGAGTAGCTGCGGTCTGGGCTAAACTGAGTCCAAATGACCCGGCAACACCAGAACAATGATATAGTCCTGATACTCTACACATTAGTATGTCTAAAAAGTAGCTTTCAGTGCCGTGGCGACTATATTGTCTATATCTATCCTGGTACCAAGTGGTTTGGCTAAGTACAAAAGAGCAGACAAGCTTGTCCAGTCACCGGTGTATCTGATGTCCTCTAGTGGGATACCGCACAGGTGCATAAAGGCAGCGCCTGAACGTCTCAGAGAATGTATTCCGGCCCTGTTTGTATCTATCCCAATAGTACTTAGTAGGTGTTTCAGGAACTTAAGTAGTGCTGAGTATTGTAATGGGACCAGCGAATTCCCTTTGCGCACTAGGAAGGCGGGTGCTTCAGGGTCTGTCGTGGGGGTACTGTCAAAGTGTCTCTTGAGTAAAGATACTGCACAAAGTGGTGAGTTAGGGACTCCTACGACCGGGATGTGGTGGACTCTCTGTCCAAATTGGATTGTTTTTGAGCTTGAAACCGTGACAATCATACCCCAGCTAGTAAATGATACAGACTTTCTTCTTAGAAAGTGTGGTGATGCTTTTGCTGCGTTGTCTACTACTAGGTTGCTCTTCCTGAGAAGGGTCCTGAAGCTAGTAACGATGCATGCCCACATAGCTAAATGGTCAGGTACTGCTAGATTCACCTTTGTATACATGTCCAAGAGTTGCGAAACTGACAGTGTGACTCTAGTCGGTATAGGGTCACCGAGGATCCTGCGCAGACCTGACATAGTACACTTAAACATAAAATTTGTCCTTATCCAAGCTACGTCGTAGCCATAATGTGCATTTAAACTTATCACTGCACTCACGTAATTGTCTATAGTGCTATACTTCAAGTCCGAAGACAGGTACACTGAATATCGACACATGGTCTGAACCGAAGTGGGTACGACTATAGAGGCAGAGATGGTACAGAACACAATAAATCTTTTCCATTGGCTGCATTTAGTTTTCCAGGTGGAAACGCTCCAAGCATGCGCTCTCGCTATTGCCGCTTTCATGTCCAAATCTTCGCATAGCTTAGCCGCCGCTACAACATAGATACATAGGAAGGTTATGCGGGTAATATAACACTCTTGACAAAGCATCTGCAAGGACATTAAGTCGTCCTGGGATATGTAATGCTACAATATGGCAGTCATAAAGAGCTGTAAGCCAAAACAGTTCTCTCAGGAAGTCCATCGCTCTTGTATTTGTACTTTTGCCCTTATTCAGTGCGCTTACTACATGGGTGTTATCCGTGTAACAGACAATTTTCCTATTGCGCCATAAAGGTCCCCACCTATTAATCGCCATTAAGATGGGGTATAGCTCCCTGATGTTTATGTTTTCAGGCACGAATTGACTAGGTGGCGGGAGGCAGTGTCCATGACTGTCTATGTTCATACTGATCCTGCATCCCCAACCTGCACATATCCAGTCCTTGCCGTACCTGACACCGTAGCCCCTGTCTGATGCGTCCATGTATAAGTCACTTTTTGTGGACGGTAGAGTGCTGACAATTTTTGCTTCGCCATTAAACCACTTTGCGAATCTTAGCCACCAGTCTAGGTCCTTGAAGAACCCGGTAGAGAGGGTTATGTACCTTTTAGTGCTCGTGAACGCAGATAACATGCCTATGACTCTGTGAGAGAATGTCCTGCCCCCCCTGACTAAAGTAGAGCAGTGTGCTAAGATCCCGCATAAACGGCGCAGCTGTTTCTTGGTTGCCCTTCGGCGACCTACAAAGAAACGTAGCTCACTGTGCAATTTATTGATCTTGCTCTCCGGTAGTCTGAGGCACATTTGTAGTGAGTCAATTTCTATCCCTAGATAAATTTGAACTTGTGCAGGTGAAAGAACCTTCTTATAGGATAAGAAAAAACCCAACGAGTGGAGTGTGCTATGTAGAAACAACTGTGCTTTTTGGCACTCCGCATATGAGTTACCCATAGTAAGTAAGTCATCGAGATAATTAAAGCAATAATAACCGTTAGCTCTCATATAACGAGCTATGCTGTCAGTAATCCTATTAAAGAGGAATGCAGCCATTCTAGTGCCGAATGACACGAAGTTGTCCACTAAATACACTTTCTGTGAGTCGAATGTCCACTGTAGGCCCTGGAATTGCCTATCGCTTGGCCTAATCATAATAGAGCGGTACGCTGCGGAAATGTCTGTGACTGCCATGAACATACCGGGTCGGAGCACCTTGGTCACATCATCGATGCTAGTGTAACTAAAGTGGTGGAATGTCTCGTTCATATGTGAATTAATAGATAGACCTTCTGGTCTACTGGCGTCCGTTACCGGTCTATAACCGCCATCTCTTTTCTCAACCGCACCTAAGGCGTGGATGCAAGTAGGTGCTGCTGTGACTATAGACAATTTGCCTTGGTCTACTTCTGTCTTTAGCAGGTTATCAATGAAGTTCCTAGCTTCTTGGGGTACATAGTTCTTAGTGCTATACTCACTAATATGTGTGTTTGGGTCCACTACTTTAAACCTGTGCATTATGCCGTCCATTAGGAATGCGGCGTCATAATCCCAACCATTTGTACCATAAACTGAATTAGGGCCTCCACTAAGCATTGATAACCAGCCTGCGGGTTTCATTTGAGATCTGACCCCTTTTAGGATATGGGTGGAGTTAATATCCCACAATGGAGCATAGCTTACATAAATTGACAATAATTCTGATATGTCCGAAGTACACACAAGCGAGTCTCTATCACAATAAATGTCTGGTAAATTGTTGGTTGTTACATTGACCACGGAACCGTAGGAATCCGGAATATCATGGGCACCGTCAATATTATTTGTACATCAAGATACGTGGGAGTGGATCGGTGGTGCGAAAAAGGTTGACCCCCTCCCGCATTATTGTTTGCTCCACTGCTTGTGGTTGTTGGTTGATTTTTGCACCCCCCTTTTGCTGGGTGGGGGCCCTTACACACCGCGCACACGTGTTGCCTGTTACATGGGTTATACCAACATCTAGTGAAATTGAACAAAGCACAAACATCCGTAGGGCAATGGATTCTGTTTTGAGTAGAGGGGCCTTTACCTTTAGTGCCTTGTTTGTTACCTGCTTTTAATCTGGCTAATTCAGCCTTCAAATCCTGTACCACCTGTAGGTTATCGGAGCCCAAATTATCAGAGACTGATGCCTGCTCAGCTGTCTGAAATCCGGGTAACTCCCCTGAAATCACTCTAGTAGTGAGATCATGCTCATATTTAGCTAGTGCACTCGAGGTATAAGTGGCATTGAGGCCCTTCCTAGCTACGAATCTCATATGGTCACCATAACTTTTTGCAGACCACTGTGGTAAATTAGCAATAGCTAACTTCTCCTGGACACATGTCATACCATATATTAGCTCTCTGTATGTCATATCAGAGTAGACTTTGTCAGTGGGAATGTGGTAATCTGGCCTTAACCAGTGTTGTGACCTCTTTTTCTTAGAAGCTTCACCTATCTTAAATAAAGTGGATAACAAGTCACCTTGGTCCTTTGCATCCAGGTAGCCGGCAAGGTCCCCCTCCACGCCCATATTCTCAGCTGTCAGGCCTGCAGTTGATAATCCAGCCTGGATGGTAGCAGAGGGGGGAAGCTTGGGTGCTGTGATCCTGTGTTGTTGATGTTGTGTGTCAGGCAAAGACCCAGTGTAGGGTGTCCCATCCAAGTAATACAGCTGTGGTACCTCCTGTGCTGCTGTGGTTGGGACTGGAGCACTGCCTACTGGGTTCTGCTTGGCCTGATTGAGCAATTTTTGCTGTTTTCCAGCCAAAAAAAGCATAAACTCCTGCTGTAAATTGTCTCCCTCGGCGAAAGCGGAAGGAACGCCATCTTGCACTCCCGAGCGTTCACGGACATTGCCGAACTTGCCCAAGCCGACGTAATCCGAAAGTTTCCGACCTAGGCTGTCGGCAGCGCTCGGTATATCCTCGTTGGTTAATATGCCGCTTGCGTTTGCTCTCTGGTGCATATCGTAATCCAAGCCTTGACCGTTCTTTTTCAATCCGCTGTAGGAGTTTACGTCTCCAAAGAAACCCGAAGTGGCGTTCGGTAATCTCCGTACATCTGCCGACCGTCCCCGACTCTCTCCGAGCCCGTTTTCGGCGGCGTTCGGGTATCTCCGTATGTGTCCGGCCGTGTTCGGGTTGGATATGCCTTCGGAGGCGCTCGGCAAGGTCCGGGCGTCTTCGGCTTTGGCGCTGCTGGCTGCGTTCGTAAATGTTGTGTACTCCGCTCGGTCGTCGGCGTATCTGCTGCTGCTCCTGGATGCGTTCGTAAACGCTTCTCCCTGGTAATAGCTGCTATTAGGTGCAGTCAAATCATGAAAATTTACGAATGCACCCCTCCTCTTGTGTGCAGCACTCTGCTGCTTCTGCTGTATGTCTTTGAGAGATTTTTTGTAATCCTCTTCCAGTTCTGCATTCTCTAAGTCAATTAAGGCTAGCCTTTCTTCTAATGCTAAGAGGTCACCTTTTTTCCTGAGTAGTCCTGCCTTTTCTTCTGCTATAGCAATCTTCTCCTGGAGAATAGCTTCTGGTAACTTTGGGGGCTGTGTATTGCTCTGCCTTCTCTCTCCCAGGGGGGTGGCCATATTGGAAGCTCCTTGGTCTCCCCCTTCTTCCTCATGAAAAACTGCATTACTCCTGGTCTCCTCCGTGAGTTTGTGGTTTAGCACCCCACAGTTGGGACAGTGCTTTTTGTTGCCATGGTATGACTGTTGGCATACCAAACAAACCACCATGATGCATAAAAAAAAACAAAAAATTGAAGCAGTGGAAGAGTCCCATGTGTGTGTGCCCTTAGGCTAGCAGGCTGGAGTAGTGGGTCACTGCCCACAGGTATGTTCAGGGAGCAGTAGCAGTGTGTGTGTGTGTGTGTGTAGGAGTAGCAGGTGGGTGAGTAGTAGTGGTACTGACCGTATCAATACATAGACCAATCAGGATTGGTCTCACCCATTAAGCCCCAGAGTCTTCTCTTTACAACGATATACAATATGTGGATATGAATTGAGAGATTATGTTATTGTATGGAGGATCATGAAACGTTGGCTAAAAAAATGGTTTTCAATGTTGTTTCATACTGTACAGATATAATCGCCTCGGCGCTCTTAGATTTCATTCCCATGCCCCGGTGCTCATATTAGACATGCGCTTATTTGAATACGGTTTTAGTGCTTAAGGCTTAAACAAGCCATTACACTATGTAGTAGGCCAGTGCCCATGTCCCTTGTCAATTTTGAAAAAAAGCCATGTCCTCTCATTGGTTTTACTAGTCTGGAGCCTTATAATACATGTAGTTGCAGTCTCTCTCACTAGATGTCACCTTGCAACCTCAACAGCATTACACAGCTCCTCCCACCTCACTGTTTGCACTACGATCTACCACCATGCTGCTACTGATAAAGCAGTCTCAGACCCGACTCTATCAAATAGTAGAGTCTGAGCAGAAGTCTATTTGTGGTTTGTGACGACCCTGCTGCCCTCTAGTGGCATATCTTATTCACTTTGCATGTGTACATGGCAATTCTTTTTAGTTGATTGTATGTTTCCCATTTTTCTATCACATCTGTTTCGGTGGGTGCTGTGTTTTACATACATGTATATAGACAAAGGTTCACAAGTAGTGGGAATGACTGAGGGTTATCTCACGAGGCGAAGCCAAGTGAGAAAACCTCAATCATTCCCACTACTCGTGAATCTTAGTATTTATTTCATGTTATCTGAGCCAGAAATGTTGGAAATTCTTTTGAAATTACATGAAAAGATAATTATTTACATGTGTAGAGGTACGTATTGATTAAACCGTAGAATTGGGTACCGTCTGACGTGGCGGGTGAGTCGAGTCGTCGGACGTTCCTCAGGTTCCAGATAGGTGGCAGCACCGATCCGGGTCTGTGGGGACATCTGACGACGAACACCCGGGTCCTTATATAAAGCCCGGGGCTCAGCCGCTACGTCAGAGGCCCTCCAGGCCTCCGCACCATGTAGATTATCTCTCCATCCATCTTAGCTGCTTATTCTATACCATCCGGCAGCCGTGAGTGTACACTAAGAAATAAACTAACCGTTGGCATACACTTGAATTACCGTCTTACTCTTTCTTTCGAATCCTAAGACCCGAACCCCCCAGGTCCGTAAGGCCGCAAGACCCTTACACATGTTTTATAACCATTTGGTGGCCATGAGATACAAGCTTCTATGTTAATCCTATCGGCCGTCTGTATCCCACTGATCCAAACATGAAATAAAACCACAGATCACATGATTCCAAGGAACAGCATTAGTTTTTATACCCTTTAGTATAGGCACAGACCCTTGACCTTTTCAGGTGTAATTTAGTGTAGTATAATGCTCTAAAGGCTCTTTGCCTAGACTTTCAGTCTCATTTCAGTCATTTTCTGACATATTTGTAATATCTTAGATAAAATGAAATCCAATCTTAAGTTAATGTTCTGCTATTTTAGTCTTCTAAAGTCGGCCAAACCCAGCCCCTATTAAGGCCTGGCCCATATTCAATATTGATTTCATAGCCCTCCTACCCCTAGCTCCTATTCAAGGGAGGCTCCTATTCAAGGCCCGGCCCCTATATGCGACATTACCATATCTCATGCAGAGTATGACATCATAATTGACTAGATGCAGACCAGTATTGATGTCACAGTACTGCCTGTAAACAAATAAATGATGCTTTAAGACAATTGTGCACCTAGAAATTGTCACCCCTGTTTTATAATTAGGTTTTAGACTACATTTGGTGTCCCGAATATGACATGAAGACAAAGGCATATGGCCCCCCATTACTGTACAAACAGGTGCCTACACAACTAGTACTATCACAATGTAGAGAAACACTGTACTACACTGCATAAGGCCCTCCGGGCTGTGTGGGACACATGTATACATGTACACAGTGAGTGTGAAGGGCCTACATAGGCTACAATGTCCTCATGCACAGAAACAGGGAAGACAGCTGCTCCACTGTTGGTAGTTAGTTAGGTAGAACAATTGCCATCTTTATGGAATGGTAGATATAGGACATTATCAATATATAGTCAACAAACACATGTATTTCAGTTAAGGTCTTACCCCCTACCTCCCACTGTGGTAGCTGTCATGTTGAACTGGTAATACAGGTATTGTGCAGTGTAACAGCAGAGTACTGGGACCACAGAGAAGCATTTATAAGCTCAGGGGGCCAGTGTGTTTGCACCAGGATCCTGGGATATTGGTTCATCCACTAGACTACAGGGGGAGCCAAAAGTAACCATCCACAAATAGACTCTTCTCCAGGCCCACATGTTCACATAGTGGGGCTGGGCTCGAGGCTGCTGATAAAGAGGACCCTTAAAGGTAATCAGCTGGCCGAGGCTTATTATCATAGCCGTCGGCAATTGGTCTATGCTACTGTAGGCTGGAAGGAAAACACAGCATCGTTTGTCCAGAATTGATGGAATTTGATCAATAAAAATGCACCCCCATAATCCCCCAGCATGAATCTCCCACTACCTGTCTTTGTTGAAGTTGTCATGCACAGAAATTAAGTAAATCCAGGTGTTTTCTGTCCGAATTGGGACTGGTGTTCACAAATCCACCATCTTGCCAAGCTGACAACTTCCTGTGGGCTAGTTCTAGGCCTTTACACCAGGGGAATGATGGCAAGTTTCAGCTGCCAAATCCTGCCCCCTAGTGTTACTTAGGTATAACTATCACTGCTCCCTCTAGTGGGAACGTCATAAACTAACCAAACATGGAGGGTTTCTGGCTGTGAAAAAGTGTGGAAATACAAATGAGTGCAGACATATGTTAATTCACGCAGACACTGGACAAACAAAGGTGGGGTAAGATTTTAAGTATCCTAGGATTATAAGCAGGCATTCCCCAGTAAAATGCCATTCTCCTGAGACTCAAAACGATGGTGGGAAGTTGGACCAGTGCCAATAGGCCAGAGCTTACTGCCACATTGATCCACAATAGTGAGCTATGCTGGTCTGTTCCATCTAAGTTTGGTGCTGTTAACACATGGAAAGGCAAAAGGCTTTGAGAATTGACCTGGCCCTCCACGGAGACGAATGTTGATGCTGTAGCAGTTCCCGGGTGCCCGCTGCCGTTCCCGGGGTTTGACGGACGGTGTAGGGACACTATCCTTAGCTCTTTAAGTTTCTATTAGAGGTTGGAGTATGATTATTTGGTTCACTATTAATCCCACTATCATTGCCGACAGGGGCCTGACAGCATAAGATTCAGATGAGATCTCATCTGAAACCACGTCCCGACACTGCCCTGAGGAACTGCGGTAACATAAACTTTTGTCTCCAGTGTGACGTCATACGACTTCCAGGCAGGTCGAAATCCCAAGTATACCCCCAGATGCTATGGAAAGTCATAGATTGAGGTCACCTGCTGACTGTAGTACCACTGTGACACGCCAGGCGGCGATGTGGGTGCTCCCCTGGAATATTCTGATGGAGAGCCAGCATATATGAGTTGTGTCTCTGAGAGGTTTAAACCAGTAACCTGAGGCTATTTGTCATTCTTTGAACACAGGCTCTCAGTAGCTATGGCCATCACACATTAATCACCAGTGACTTAAGATGGACATACGCATACAGAGATACAGTCTTGCTCATGCTACTTCTTGGTCAGGAATGCTCGTGACAGACTGTTGCAGACAGAGAGTGACCTAGTTTACACAACAAAGTTGCACCACGTGTAGAAAGCAGCAAATAAACAAGGGTTAGATATAGAGAGTTTAATATAGTGTGTAGAGGCACACACACGAGCTATAAACACTGGATGTCCACAATGGCACACCAAAAGGAGGTGAGCAGATTTATATAGATCTAGGCCTACCCTAAGCATTATACAGTATAAAATACAGTCTACATCATTGGTTCGTTAGAAGTGCAATAACATATATGGCCCTAGACCCCTAAAATCGACATGGCGACATGAGTTTTTTTTTTGCTTAGTGACATAAGACATGGCCAATTTCTTAAAATCAACACAGGGACATGACCATTCCTTAAAATCGACAAAGGGACATGGCCATTTCTTAAAATCGACATGGGACATGGGCCCCCCCCCATCAAGGGCCCCACATATGATTGTTGCATGCCTTAATTTAATATGGCAGCAATGATAGTGGGGCCCAGGTTGTGGGGTTAGTGTTTTGGGCCTTGACTTCTACTGGATTGGCCTGTACATATGGCCCTAGACCCCTAAAATCGACATGGCGACATGAGCTGTTTTTTGCTTAGTGACATGAGACATGGCTGATTTCCTAAAATCGACACAAGGACATGACCATTCCTTAAAATCGACAAAGGGACATGACAATTTCTTAAAATTGATATGATGACATGGCCATTTCTTAAAATCGACATGGGACATGGGGACCCCCCATCAAGGGCCCCGTACATGTATATTAAAGGGGCCCTGGCACCGCACATTAACAACATGGGTACAGATTCAAACAGCGATCATAAAATCGCGGGAACCAGCGGAAAAATCGCGGCGCCCTGATTGGTCAAGGGGTGATCACGTGACATTTTAATGCGGGCGTGCATTACGGTGCCAGGGCCCCTTTAAGGAAAACCATTTTATAAGTACTGGGGCTATACTGCCACCTAGTGTTAAACTGTAGACTGTCATCACATGGAAAATCGGCTGTTCATAAATTACGTCACACTGGAACGGGGGGGAGGGTATTTTTCTGATTGTGCATCCCCCCAAGAAAGTTTTGAAAAAATAAAGACAACTTGGCTGACTTTCCTACAGCAAACAGTGAGGAAAGGGCCAACTTCACTCTACAAGCCTATACAGATTCTTTTAAGCCTAAAATGCGTGAGATATTGCCTGCTCTGCGTGAGACAGTGAGATTATCCCCAAATGCGTGAGATTCATGCCAGATGCGTGAGAGTTGAGAGGCATGTGGCTGGGGGGGGGGGTGGGTCCAGGCAAGTGTGACATAACTTTTGAGGGGGTGTTGCTGATGTGTGACTAAATGTGACAGGGGGTGTTGAAAATGGCTAAAAAAGGTGTGACGTTATTTATGGACATCCCCAATGGGCATTTCTTGAAATTACTAAGTACCTCTATGCTGTAGTGGCATGTTTAACAGGCTTGGAAAACGGTGGCAACCCTCCTCCAGTGGAGGAGGGCAAAACGTTGGCCTATATATTCTCCAACATTCCTGGTTGAATTTCCTATACCATAAGGTCAAGCATTGAAAAGGGAATTTGTGCAGGGCAATAATAATTTGTGCAAAGACGTAGACCTGTATAGTAGTAGACCTTATAAGTATCCAGGTATGTGTATAAACACATTTAAAACAAAGTTGTATATGCTGAGATATGTTGCAATTTACTGTATCAAAATAATTTCAAATCATGGATTTTCTGTAGACTCTATACCCCCTCCCTCACCTCCCCACCTGCATTCCTCCCACTGTTGGAGGATGATCCACCACCTGTACTAATCTCTTATCAGCCATCACTATGGCAACCAGGAGATAAGGACACTCACTGAGGGCCAGTCTCCACCAGTGGAGAGTTGTCCAACAGTGGCCCAGGCCCCCAGTGTCCACCAGTGGAGAGTTGTCCAACAGTGGCCCAGGCCCCCATTGTCCACCAGTGGAGAGTTGTCCAACAGTGGCCCAGGCCCCCCATTGTCCACCAGTGGGGAGTTGTCCAACAGTTGCCCAGGCCCCCATTGTCCACCAGTGGGGAGTTGTCCAACAGTTGCCCAGGCCCCCCATTGTCCACCAGTGGAGAGTTGTCCAACAGTGGCCCAGGCCCCCATTGTCCACCAGTGGAGAGTTGTCCAACAGTGGCCCAGGCCCCCCATTGTCCACCAGTGGAGAGTTGTCCAACAGTGGCCCAGGCCCCCATTGTCCACCATTGGAGAGTTGTCCAACAGTGGCCCAGGCCCCCATTGTCCACCATTGGAGAGTTGTCCAACAGTGGCCCAGGCCCCCCATTGTCCACCAGTGGGGAGTTGTCCAACAGTTGCCCAGGCCCCCATTGTCCACCAGTGGAGAGTTGTCCAACAGTGGCCCAGGCCCCCATTGTCCACCAGTGGAGAGTTGTCCAACAGTGGCCCAGGCCCCCCATTGTCCACCAGTGGAGAGTTGTCCAACAGTGGCCCAGGCCCCCATTGTCCACCAGTGGAGAGTTGTCCAACAGTGGCCCAGGCCCCCCATTGTCCACCAGTGGGGAGTTGTCCAACAGTTGCCCAGGCCCCCATTGTCCACCAGTGGGGAGTTGTCCAACAGTGGCCCAGGCCCCCCATTGTCCACCAGTGGGGAGTTGTCCAACAGTTGCCCAGGCCCCCATTGTCCACCAGTGGAGAGTTGTCCAACAGTTGCCCAGGCCCCCCATTGTCCACCAGTGGGGAGTTGTCCAACAGTGGCCCAGGCCCCCATTGTCCACCAGTGGGGAGTTGTCCAACAGTGGCTGAGACTCCTACACATACAGGTTTATTAGTGGAGATATGTCCAATGTTTTTCCCTAGGCATTGTATTACCTTTTCCCAAGCCTGTTTAAGAGCTGGGTGTTTGAAGGAGTGCCCGTCTCAAATAAGTGCTGGGACACTGAGTAGTTTTAGAATTGAAATTTCCATTGTAAACCATGTCTTGAATGAGTATCAGTCTTGTGTGAGCAATGAGGATAGAGTGATGTTGAAATCAATGAGCACCAGGCCATTTGTATACTCCACTACAGTAAAGGATGAGTCATTTAGCTGTGGCGGCTTGGTTGAATTTGGCTTGCAGCTTTGTTTTTCAGGCTCCCCCCTCAACAGATATTTGGAAAAAGTATCATGAACACAACCCCCTAATAAGTGATTTTGCAAAATGGCACATCCAATTTTATATGGATGTGGATGGATGTGACACGATGAGTACTTGTGTGGAAACAATTTATATAATCAAGTTTGACCCCTCAATTGATTGGCTTTTGCCTACCTCACAGAGGGTATCATCTTTAATTCTTTAAAATGGCCCACCCCCTATAAATTCACCAGTAGAGAAAAGACGACTCATTTTTTATTCTATTGAAATTGAAAAAAGAACCCCTTGTTGGGGGTGCCAAACCAAACCCCACAATCAGAAAAATACCCCCCCCCCCCCGTTCCACATGGGGGGGGCCAAAACTAAATATGGGCAATTCAAACTCATCGCGATGCGTCAGTTCACACACATATCCAAGTTTAAAAGATTTTGTTTGGGGGTGATGATTTTTATTGTAGTGGTTGGGGGGGGCAGGTGGTCGGGGAAAAAATCTGCCAATCTGCCAAAATCCATGAAGCCTCCCCCCAGCTGGCAATAAATGACTCAGCCGTTATGAGAGAACATAGAGTCATCAACACGGAGCTGATGGATTACAGGTACACAGAAAACCTGCCACTTGAATCTCATCAATACAGACGAGTCTGGTGGCCAATGCCCCATGAAAACCTGAATTAATCATACCGACAAGCAAATAAGTTATTCATGCTGATAAAAAAGGTCATGATAATGACAACTTGGGTGGTCAGGATGATAACTGCCTTAGGTTGTAGATTTAGGTATTGCCAATCTTAGGATCTTTAGTCGTCTGCACTAAAATGTTTCTGACCTTCCCAGGTTTTCAGTGTACAAAGACAAAAATAGTGGACAAATAATTGTAAGCCATTTTACATTGTGGGGAAAACATACTGGTCGAGTAAAGGCAACCTTAAAACCAGACCTACACTGAAAACATGGAAGATCTGAAACTAGTCAGCGGTGACCACTTTAGGTCCTCAAGTTGACGATACCTAAAACTACAGCTTTAGGTAGTCAAAATGACGACTTTAGGTCGTCATCCTGACGACCTGAGTTGTCAGGATGACAACTCAGGTCCTAAGATTGGTGACCACTTTAGGTCCTCAAGTTGACGATACCTAAAACTACAGCTTTAGGTAGTCAAAATGACGACTTTAGGTCGTCATCCTGACGACCTGAGTTGTCAGGATGACAACTCAGATCCTAAGATTGGCAATACCTAAATCTACACTGCAAAAATGGTGTTTAGATCCTAAACACAATTCTAAACATATTCTTGCAACGTTTTTGTAATCACATTAATTTCCTAAACATGTTTAGCCAAACAATGTGCTTAGCTCAAGTGTTTAGAAATGTAGGTGTTTAGGTTAAAACTTTGTGTTTAGATATCTATGAATTTTTGTGTTTAGGTGTTTATGAATTTTTGTGTTTAGATGTTTAAATGATTTGATGTAGCGTTAAGGTTTACAGACATGTATGCATTAAAAAAAGAGATATATTTTGTTTGTTTTCTCATTTACTGGGGGGGACATCAGCAGGTATTTACTTGTCATAGTCTCCAAAGATGTCAGCCACAGCTGTATAAGTGTACATGTATTACACACTGCATCAGAATGAGAGACTTGAGAAAGTACAACAGCTTGGCAGGAGGGACATTGCCTTAGCTATTCCAGAATAACATCAAATGGGTGTCAGGCATGGAGCTTATTGATTATTTTATGCTAATGATGGTGGCATAAGGTGAATCTAGTCAATTTTCTATTGCCCTTTCTATTCACATGATATTCTATGAAATGAAACCATGATAAACATGGGATTTGGGGACATTTGTCACAACAATTGATTGTAACTATGTGCAGATAGTCCATTCAAAGGTAGTGCTGCTACCTGGTGTGGATTCAACATCCAAGTATCTAAACATATTGATGTTTAAATCTAAACACCTATTATTCAACTGTCTCAACTCTAAACATCTAAACATGTTTAGCGTAAACGTTTATGTAGTTAGAATAAAAGTGTTCATTTCCTAAATGTGCAGTCGATGAGACACCGAACTGACCTATATGTTTAGGTTTTAAACGTGTTTAGACCTAAACATGTTTAAAATCTAAACACCATTTTTGCAGTGTACAACCTAAGACAGTTATCATCCTGGACATGGTTTCCCGTTAGTCAACTTGAGGACCTAAAGTGGTCACCGCTGACTAGTTTCCAATCTTCCATGTTTTCAGTGTACATGACATTGTGAAATTCAGTAGGATATGATTAAAGTCATTCTTTTTTCTCCATGTCTTTTCAGACTGAACAACTGCTGATGATGATAGCACTAAGCAGAACCTCGCATTGCACCGTTACAAACAATGGAGATGGGAAATATGGCTTTACACAACAACTGAAACAGAGGAAGGATGGGCAGGGAGACCTGACGATCACAGTCCATGGTGAGACAACGACCGCACATCGAGACGTCCTAATGGCTGCAAGTGACTACTTTAGAACCATGTTCTCAGCGGGTTTCTCTGAGACAAATGCTGACAACCTTGACTTGTCAAATATATTCCAGGATGTGGCTGAGCTGGACGCAATCCTTGACTTCATGTATGAGGGGACGATCGAGTTGACAAGCGACAACATTGAGTCTGTTCTGAATATTTCTTGTCATTTTCTACTGACCAATCTTCAAGAGGCTTGCACATCTTTCCTCAGAGTAAATACATCTCCGAGGACATGTGTGGCTATATTTGTCCTCGCTGACACATACAATTTGACTGAGATATGCGAGATTTGTCTGGAGATAATACGGACATGGTTTCCCGTTAGTCTTTGCCATAGTTTGGAGGTGCTTGATATCCCACCTCAGTGCCTCAATGTTCTTATCAAAGAAGGTGTACTGAAAGGACTGTCGGATCAAAACAGGATAAAATTTCTGAAGAAATGGCACAATGAGTTTAAGAAGGATAACCCCGAGGGCAATGAAGAGCTACCAACAGAACTGAGCAAATTAATAAAACAACAGCAATCAGATCAGCTTTCACAACCAGTGGATCAACCAGTAACAGCACATAGTAAAGTGGAAGAAGATGTGCTGTTTGTCGTACTTCAACTCCCAAGCACCGGCTCCAACCGGGGCGGTACTGAGGTACATGTGTTTATACCAGAGCGTAACATGTGGAAGTGTGTCTTGCGGCACACATTTGGTGATCCTTTTAAACCCGGCTCAGACCTGCACTTGGTGGGTGTTACTGGTACCAAGGCCTACTTCATGTTTGTAAACAAAGCCCCCGAGAAGGATGAGGAGGAATTACTGATCTCTGTCGGTCTCCAGACAGGGGCTGTAGATGTGATCAGTCTGCCGGATGGGGCATGCATTGACCGGGGGCCATGCTATGGTGGATACCCGAATTACTTCATATGGGGTGAGGACCTGTGTGCGTTGTTCTGTGGTGTAGACCACCGCTCAACATGGTCTCTATACAAACATGTAGAAGGGGATGAATGGGACGAGCTCATACAAAAACTGCCCATCAGAGACAGAGATGCAGAGCTCATCCCTGTGGTATTCAAAGATGCCCTTTACCTTTGGTGGAGGGAGTTTTCTATAAGTGGTAGCGCATTGTCCATGATTCATTACCGCTTCTCTAAAATCACAAAATCAAACGAAACAGGAGAGTTTAAAGTGACTAAGCTTCGATCTGCAATGGAGGTCGAGGATGAAGATTTGGAGTACCCCTATGGTGGTTATTCTACGTTAGTGACCGTTAGTGCTGATGATGCCTCAGACACCCTGTCTTTTATCCACATTATAGACAGGCATGATGATCTTGGGGAAAATAAGCAGGACTCATGGCAAAACAAACACTACTCCAGAGTCCTGACCTACCACATCAAAACAAACACTTGGGAGCATGGGGAAACATGTGAAGTGTCTTACCCTGCCACTGCATTTACAGTCACAGCACCACCCAAAAGGAGGTTCAAGACAAAGTTCCCCATTGTGCGACCTTGTAAGAGGCTAGTTGAAAGTGATGATAGGAGAGACTGGAAATTAAAGAGATGGGACGAGGGTTTGAATCCGAGTGTTAAACGACAAGTGCCCGAGGCGTGTGTTGGCGGTACATACTATATGAAGACAACTAGTCCATACAGTACCTGTGTGTGGAACCTGGATAGGGCAGACACGAAAATACGGCCAAAATGGTCCCTCGTTACCCATCTACCTTACTCATTAGACTGGTTCCCCCATGTACACACTGCTAGGGTGGCCTTAGACTGGCTCAATGAACTCCCCGACTCCCACTTCCAGGATGTCTCTGAGGAAGACGGTGAGAGCCTACTGAGAGGCTGGACTGATGCAGCTCCTGCTAAAACCAATGTCAATTTAGAGTTTGATAAAGTGACAACCAACAGTGGGCCTACCACAAGAAGCCAAACTAGGGGTAGGGTGGAGAAGACTGGACTCGGCGAGGTGAGCAGCAGTGACAGTGACAGTGAAGACAGCTTTGACAGCATTGATGAAGACAGCGTAGACGAAGACAGCGAGACTGACTCTGATGATTGATTTAAATTAAAGCTGACCGAAGAAAGATTTTTTTTTAATTTATCTCAGAATATTGACTTGTAGTATGTATCCCTGAAATCACAGGATATCTATCCTGGTGAACTACAATTCAATGGATTTCAGTTTCAAATGAATATTGATTTTGAAAATCCATTGATCATAAGGATTATTTCAATCGCCTTTTCTAGTGACTACAGACCAGGCCAATTCAGTCAGTAGTAAAGGATATGGCTGTCAATCCAATCGGAATATCAAACATATTGATATTGACCGACTAGATCGATTGTCCCCTGCAGGCGTCCCAGATGTAAGTATCGGCCAACCCAGTCAGTCCAATCTACGATTCCCTTTACCCATATACAGGTAGAATACTAAATATCTGTCGAGAAGGGAACTAATGAGGGTAATAAGGCCAGTTTTTTTTAAATATAGGTTTTTGGCCAGGTTTTCAGTCAATGCAGTCACTCTGGCACACCTCTGAGCCACTGTGGGTCATCACAAGTCTTTGAAGCAGTTAAAATCATTTGTTAAAAATCCGACCTAGCAAATCTAATTTCTTTCAACATGATACCTGAAACACATAACTTTTTTTTTGTGAACTTTGCCTGAAAGGGGCACCTCAGCAGCACTCTGCTGTAAAATGGCTGTCAGAATTTCAATTTGCATCACTTGCTAATGCCAAAGTCTGCTTAGTAACAACAGATAGTCCTGTTACATAATGTAATCATGTTTTTTCTACAAGGATATTTTTCCCATTTTTCTTTGAATAGAGCAGGCTGGGAATAGTTTGTAAAGAGAAAATATTAATTCATGAGATTCTGATGTTGCCAGTGTTTAATCAAGTGTCCCAAAACTAAATCAGTATGCCTAAAAACCGCTATAGGTTTTCCCTGGTTAACCAATAGACCTGAAACTATGTGTTTCCAAGTTACCTATATAAAAACAGATAGAAAATGTTTAATTAAAGTCAACAAACTCAGGGAAACGTGTTGCTTGCTTCTTTTCTAACAAATTATGAATCGAACCTTTAATCCTTAATAATCCACGAGCCCAGGCACCTTTATTTTTGTTTTGGGTACCAAAAGGTTTGATGGCAGTTTCCTATGTAAAAAAAAAAGATTCGTGAATTCAGATCTGGATGTCTTACAAAAATCCGGTGGCACATTCTCATGCTATTCAAGCTCAAAGTAAGTCACCGTCAATTTCCACATAGGAGTTCTTCATAAGGTTATCTAAAACCATCATTTCAAGGTCCAAGGATCTGTACTTGATGTTTTTGCATTCATGAAACCATGTCCATTGCAAATTCCAAGATGGCCACCCTTATATTATCATTTTTGATGAAGTACAACGTTACATACGCTGGTCCCCGCAGGTATTTGAGGGCTAGATACCCGCTGGCCATGTCTGATGGCATTCTCCCCAGATTATGGGGAGAAATACTCTTGGTCTACACTAGATGGGAGTATTTCTATTCTCCAATCACAAACTATATCCAAACATCTGTATAGGAGAGACAGGTTGACTATTGGGGTGTTATGGTGCCCTCTTGTGAGTAAGGATTAAAACAGGGGATGATTGACTGGTAACTTCTTAGACATGGCCTGCCTCTATGATGTCCCCAACATAGAGGCAGGTTGCCAGCCAACGTTACAAAACTCATAATTATGTCCAGTGTTTATTCATGTGTTTTTACATGACTATATCCATTTCTTCTGGCACAGGTGCAGTGTCAGAAATATGGATTATCATGAGTGAGTGCTGACATAGGCAAATGGAATCCAACCATACAATCTGACAGCATCATCAAATTTTATCAACATTTATACAATTCCTATCATATATTGGTCACTGAATAATGAACTTCCTAAAGATCAGAAAGCTTTCCATGTGGATTTCAACCCATGGTCTATTTCTTCTTTCAAGAAAATAAGATCAGCTATGGCAATGTGCCTTAAATCCATCATGGCGGCCATAAAATAAATTCAATCAATAAAGTGTGGCCATCTTGGAATTTGCAATGGACATGGTTTTATGAATGTAAAACCATAAAAAAAAAGATCCTTGCACCTTGAAATAATGGGTTTAGATAACCTTGTGATGAAGAAATAGTAAGAACATTGAAGTTGTAATGGAAAATTATCTTCTGTGTAGAAATTGACGGTGACCTACTTTGAGCTTGATTAGCATGAGAACGTTCCACTGGATTTTTGTAAGGCATCAGATCTGAATTTGTGAGACTTTTTTACATAGGAAACTGCCATCAAACCTTTTGGTACCCAAAACAAAAATAGAGGTGCCTGGGCTCTTGGACTATTAAGGGCCACTGATGCAGGAATGCATCATGCCCATTGGTCGTCATGATGCACTGATGAAGTGTGGGCAAATCTGCTCGCCAGCACTTCAGTGGAGCATCGTGCCGACCATCCAGGGGTGTATCGAACCTGCAGGGTCGGCATGATGCTTTTATATAGCCCTGAGAAGTACCTTTCTCTATGTTAAACAGAGGTAATATCGGGGATAGTTCAGTTCAGACGGGGGTAGTTTTGAGAAGATCAGGGATAAGAGATAAGATAAGAGTCCAATTGAAGTCCCCTACTTCTGACCCCTGGTTCACAAATTTCTTTATTTTTCTTACAAAGGTAATTCCTGTTACTAAATTGGTTTGATTTTTTTTCTACATTTCTTCAAGTTTAAAAGATTTGTTTTCGAATTTCTCTATATTTTTTTCCAACTTATCAACGATTTTTTGACTTAAATAATCTTTTCCCCTCATTTTTAATTACAAATGGGTTTAAAGCCAACTAACTCTGTCCGCATCACCCACTGTAGAGGTATCAAAAGCGTCTGACCTGGACCAGATGTGGTAGGCTTTGACAAAACTGTAGAGAACTAATTTCATGAGTCATATCTATTCTCATGCAAGGCATCATGCCGACACCACATGAATAAAACATAAAATAGCGTCTTATAATTAACCCTTCATCAGGAACATTTTGTTGTTGTTGTTGTTTTGTTTGTTGTTTTGTTTGTTTGTTTTCAGAAAAAGTACACTATAAAAATACAAGGCAGTCATGTTTGGTATCAAATTAAAGTCGGGAACAACAGCAGCCGCAAGACATAGATTTCAAAACCCTATCAATTGCTTATAATTAAAATCAACCACATTAGATTAAAACCTCCCCACCCCCTTCTTCCAGCGCCTGGTGATGAGAAACACAAACGTCACACGGCGTTTTAGATACCTAGCCATCGGAATCTCCCACCCACCCCCTCCTTCCTAGATGCATGACGCACTGTGATATAAAGCTGAACTAGATAATTTCCCCTGAGAATATTACATGAATTATTTACTAAGTGTGACCTCATGACTGTTCTCTTAACATTAGACTGTCTACCTAAGGAGTAATCATGGCTTTACATTGGTGGGGAGGAGGCTTGTTTGTTATCCCCCACACACACCTAACCTTCCCCACTCTAGGCTTTTTCAAATTTGTCTTTGTTTTCATTCCCCTATATGCACCTAAGTAGGATTCAAATTGTGCGTCTCAAGCACTACCCCCCCCCCACCCGACCCGCCCATGAGCTGAGTATGAACCGAGGTATGCACCCACCGCCCACCCTCTGTTACCCTTTGGTTGCACTTATCGGTGCACTTTATCTTGCTTGATAAGACTTCAAAAAACAACATTCTTTTTCGGGTGTTTTTCCATTTTTCATAGACCATTACTCATCAAATTCTCATCTGACAAACCAAAACTTTCATTTTCCGAAAGCCCAGAGTGTTTTCTCTAGGATGAGACCAGAGGAAACAAGATGGGATAGGGATTACTTCTTCTACAGCTAAATAAAGGCAGAAACCTGGGATTTTCCAACTTTTTTTTTACTTTTTCTGACACTGACCCTTAATATTTTATGCACCATTTTTAGGGAACAGGTGAGTCAGGGGACATGGCGGTATGCATTCCATGCAGTAGTGGGCCCCTTGATGGGGGTCCCCAATGTCGATTTTAAGAAATGGTCATGTCCTAATATCACTAAGCCAAAAAAAGGCCCATATCGCCATGTCGATTTTAGGGGTCTAGGGCCATAATGGTCATTCTTGAGCCAATGTAATTCCAATCTCCAAAAGATGACAAAAGAAAGCTGTAGATAGCTTCAGTGGCGGATCCATGATTTTGAAAATAGAAGTATTTTGGCCTATAGATAAACTGTTAACTACATGTATAAGGTATAGGGAAATGGGGAGGCGTCTGAATATGCCACTAGGCGTATTAATACACCTATACAGCTGGTCTGTGTCCTACAATATGCCCATCAATGATAACTGTCCATACTAGTCTGGCTAATGAATCTAGTAAACAGCTGCTACACTGGTATCCATAACCAAGAATCTAACTCATAGGTATAAAAAGAAAGAAGTCCTAAACTTATTTGTGTATCAAATATTATGTTAGTACAGTAGAACAAGTGACTTCAGTATTAACATGAAAAATGTGCTGAAACCACTGTGATGGATCAGCAACATTATGTTTAACTATTCATTTATATCATCTTCTATAGCCATCACTGCTATCCCACTGAATCTCCTGTACATGTGTTTTTTTTGATTTTTTCCCCTTTTTTTTAAGAATTAGTACATGTGGTAGCATTAGATATTGTTTAATAACTTGTATATATATATATATATATATATATATATATATATATATATATATATATATATATATATATATATATATATATATGTTTACATCTCGTGTACCTCTATGAGGTTTTGAGAAATAAAATCATTGTCATTGTCATTGTCATAACTTAAAACTGTCAAAAGCTCAAGGACGCACTATAGCCTAGCAGCCTGACCTGACAACAGATCAGAACAAGTAATTATAAGTGGGATCAATAGTACCTGTACTAGGCTGTAGAAACTGGCGGACTTTGGTCGGGGGGGGGGGATAGGGAAGTCGAGGCGGGAATAGCGGGAGCAGGCAGGTAAGGGTCCAATCTCCATTTACGACTGAGTCTGTGGCTAAAGAGGCATCAAAGTCCATGTAGTGGGACCAGCTTGTTTGCTGGTTGCTAGGGACGCCGTGTGACGTTTGTGTTTCTGTGTGTGTCTTGTGGGGAAGGATATCGTAATACCTCGTGAATAAGGCACAACATATACATTGGGGGCCATCCACAAATGACGCCATGTTGGAGGGGAGGGGGGATCAGGCCCTGCTCAACAGGATTAATTTCAAATATAAATTCAGCATTGCAAAATCAGCATAAAACATGGGGGGAGGGGGGGATCAGAAATGGTCAAATTCGGAAAGATGTCATATATGAATGTCCCCTTGTAAATAGGAATGGACGATTGGTGCACCTCGTGCACTATACCTAAAGTCAGATATACCTCATAGATAGGCGGGGGTTTCAGATTATAGAGCACTACTGCTTGAGGGAAGGGGGGGGGGGTTAAAATCTTCGAGCGACTATAGAACAGTACTAAAATACTGAAACGATCATCAATGAGCCAAAGGTCTGGAGTATAATCACAGGATGCGCCCTGTGTGCGCGGTGCACCTTACCTGCGAAGTGATACCTAAAATCTTGCGTATAAGCTGTACCCACGTATAAGCGACACCCTGACTTTAAGAGCCCGCAGGAGGGGTCCGAAATGGTACCAATCCCTTTAATAGCAAATTAATGGAAAACAACCCTGGTATAAGCCGCATATAATCCGGGAATTAAGCTATAAGCTGTACCAAGGTGTATGAAATGGTATAAGCCACTGCTTATATGCGCGGTGTTATGGTACTATTAATCATAGAGTATACTGGAAGGTGGGAGGGGGGGGGGTGACTCCAGCAACATTGGCAACAATGGTATTCGGCATTTCAGGTTGATTATCTACCGGATGGGTTCAATCTAGACGGTGTGTCAAATCATTTCAAGTCCACTTGTATGATAAGACTAACTCTAAACATCCTGGTTTGAAATGAAAGAAATTTGTGAATTGAGACCTGTTTCCTTGTGTCTATTTGCTCCGATTTATACTGACTGCTTGGAACAGACAAATTCTCCTATTTCCAAAATATTTTCCACATAATATTTTCCACAAATGCAAAATCATTCGCCCAGGTTTCTTAAGTTCACATTGCGTTATAGAAATATGCACTAACTTTATGAAAAGATAGATCGCCCGTCCCCCTTCCCCCAACACCAGAGTTGCTGATCAATCTTCACTGACCTCCATTCTGCACACAAAGCACGGGGAGTGGTGCCAGCCTGGGTTTGGGGTGGGAGGGGGTTGGTAACTAAGGACGCTTTGACGGTGTAGGTGGTACACTGGTCTCCCGTATCTGAATGCATTACCACAGGTATCCACCATAATGAACTTCGCCTTGAATGGTGCCACAATTGAGAAATAATGTTGTTTTGTTTTTTTTCTGAAGAAAATGAGGCATTTTTTTCTTCTTTTATTATTTTGGGGGGTGTACAAAACCTTTTCTTGTAGAAATAAAGCTTTTGCATGTACTGGTTTCTAGCATAGAAATGGAAGAGCTCTTTTCCAGCCCCTGTTTCTAGTAATCACAGTCTCCATCCCTCTCCAAATACAACTCACTAAGTTAAAAAATAAAAGAAGAACAAAAAGTTCAGATCTAACTCACAAAGGACAAAATAAAAACTATATTAACATGTCGCCACACGTCCGACACATGACACATTGACCCTAGGGTTGCAGGTTGCCTGAGCCTTTTTTCATGTTAATACCCCAGGTATCAGCGTGTACAGGTAGGCAGGTGTGCAGGTGTGTTAACCCATAAGGACAGAATGATGCCATAAAAACATGACGCTGGTTACTTACAAGCACTGTATTAATGCAGCATGGTGACCAATGCTATCTTAATGCACCATTCCTAATGGTCGTCATGATGCATGAATGCAGCCCTGGCGAGTAACTCACCAGGTCTACATGATGTACAGATTCCACTGGGCCAATACAACTCTGTTCGGAGGGACACCACTCGCCAGCACTTCATTGGTGCATCATGACGACCAATGGGTATGATGCACTCCTGCATCAGCGGTCCTTAAAGGGTTAAATCCTCTAACGGTAAGCTCTATGGTTGTGTGTGTGTGGGTGTGGGTGTGGGGGGGGGGGGTGGCCCCTAACAAGGGGTGGCCCCTAACAACGCCTCACCTAGCTGGCTATATAAGCCTCAGCCCGTGCTCCTAACACCACAAACAACCACACGTCCGACACATTAAGTCTACTCGTGTAGTTTTCTACGTCCCACCCAACACCCAACCTTCAACATGGTGAGTACAAGTTGGATTTTATTCATAATTATGTAGGTTTGATATTGGTATTTTGGTGTTATTTCCTTGGTATAGACAGCATTGTGGTATTTCGATCATCTCTTTCTACTGGGGGGCTCAGAGCAGTAGGTAGAAAATATAAAAGAGAGATGCTAAGGCATGACGCTGAGAGAGGGAGGGAGAGCGAGAAAGAGAGAGAGAGGGGGGGGGCGTAACAAAGTGTGATAATATGATAATAGAATAGAAACCTTTCCTCGTGTTAGAAAAACATCAGCTTTTATATACCTAGAATTACAGTAGTAGCCTATACTTTATATTTTGAACTCATGATGGGAATTATGGACTCCATTCTAGATTTTCTGTACATCATCGTTTAGCTACATCGTCCTTAGTACATTATGGGACATTAAAATGCCCCTGCCTTATACAATATGGGACTTTTAGAAGACTGTAGAAAGGTGCAACAGCCGGTCCTTATAGCTATGTCCGCTCTATTCCTGCCTGTGGCCGCGCTCCATGAAGTAACCCCACGCTAAGATGTGTGCAGGTGGGCTTATGGTCAGCTTTCATCGATTTGGCCAAAATTTAAGATAGAAATATTAGAATTGGCCTCAAATAGGGATCTCAATAACACATGCAGAGTCGTCACACGGGATTAGGAACCGTTCTTGGGGTCTTGGGATACAACCACCCCCCCCCCACCCCACCCCAGTAGACTCACCCCTCCCCAATAAAAAAAAAAGAAAGAAAGGAAAGGAAAGGGGAAGAAATGCCATAGAGACTAACGTTATAGATATCACAGATCATGATAGATTTATTCACTAATTTGGTACAAACTCTTGAGACTTGGCCTCACGAATGTTCAGGTGTGCTGTGGGTACAAATCGATATCAGGACCACTCTCATCTCTCACTCTCATATCACGAACATGTATCTATATATAGACTGAGGCTGTGGGAAACCCACTGGGGGCCGCCATTACCGGAGCTAGTTACCAGCTATCACGTCGGGTACCAGTTGTTCCCCAAGAATACTGGGGTGAAAGCAGGGAATCATCTCATTGGTTGATAATTGGGCTTGGCAAGGAACATTGGTTCGTTACAACAATTAAGTTGATAGCACTGATCATGAAAAGAATCGTGGCACCAGTTACCCACAAAGCACTCAGCTACTCTCAGCAGTAAATGTGGGGGTGATCTCATTAATTAAAGCACTCAGCTACTCTCAGCAGTAAATGCAGGGAGTGATCTCATTAATTAAAGCACTCAGCTACTCTCAGCAGTAAATGTGGGGGTGATCTCATTAATTAAAGCACTCAGCTACTCTCAGCAGTAAATGCAGGGAGTGATCTCATTAATTAAAGCACTCAGCTACTCTCAGCAGTAAATGTGGGGGTGATCTCATTAATTAAAGCACTCAGCTACTCTCAGCAGTAAATGCAGGGAGTGATCTCATTAATTAAAGCACTCAGCTACTCTCAGCAGTAAATGCAGGGGGTGATCTCATTAATTAAAGCACTCAGCTACTCTCAGCAGTAAATGCAGGGGGTGATCTCATTAATTAAAGCACTCAGCTACTCTCAGCAGTAAATGCAGGGAGTGATCTCATTAATTAAAGCACTCAGCTACTCTCAGCAGTAAATGCAGGGAGTGATCTCATTAATTAAAGCACTCAGCTACTCTCAGCAGTAAATGCAGGGAGTGATCTCACTAATTAAAGCACTCAGCTACTCTCAGCAGTAAATGCAGGGGGTGATCTCATTAATTAAAGCACTCAGCTACTCTCAGCAGTAAATGTGGGGGTGATCTCATTAATTAAAGCACTCAGCTACTCTCAGCAGTAAATATGGGGGTGATCTTATTAATAAGGCTTGGTAGAACTCCTTTAACCATGTAATGACTGCTGATACAGAAGTGCATTATGCCCATTGGTCGGCAAGATGCTCCAATAAAGTGCTGGCGAGACTGCTCGCATCATGACGACCAATGGGCAGGACGATGCTCTAGTTGCCCTGAGAGGGTTAATCACCTCACACTGATGGCCATCATGGCCCGTATAGGGTTAACAACACTCTGGTAGTCCGTTAGTTGAGCATGCGCAGTAAGCGTCCTGTCATCAATAAATGAGTAGCGTTCTCATTGAATCTATTGTCACACAGTTACAGTGTTATGGTAGAGTTCAATAGTTAATGCCTGGGCAGCTCACACAGGCCTTTCACTGGACTCAGGAGGGTCTTGCTAAAATATAACGAGCAAGAGTAAAGTTTTTCAGAGAGTACTGAGGGAAATGCTCATGGTCTAACTCCTTTTCATAGCATTAACAACTCATTTTACAGCAGATGCATACAAGGAAAAAAAAACAAGGAAAAAAAAAACAAGAAAAAAAACTTATTGAGTTTAGCAACGTGCAGGTTGTTATCTAAAGTAGATAGTTCATGATAATTTAGTTAGCAATATAAACACTTGCACATTTTATTTTTTGGCTCTGGTTTTCCTTTTGGCAAGACCCTCCTGGCGTGGCTGCATTAGTAGGTAGTACTTTTTCTGAGGTGTTTAGCAAAAGTTGTTAGGTGTGTCTGAATGGGCGTGTGCCAAAAACACGATTAGGTAGTCAGGGAATTATAACTTAACGGGCCTGGGCACGCTTCTG
The DNA here is from genome assembly GCA_949317995.1 of Acholoe squamosa. NCBI lineage: Eukaryota > Metazoa > Annelida > Polychaeta > Phyllodocida > Polynoidae > Acholoe > Acholoe squamosa. Next base: position 2,128,254 of record OX439048.1, read on the forward strand.
CTTCTCTCGTGATCACCTGCACCCCCCCCCATGACCACCCTCCACACGCCAAGCCAAACTTATTACATGTATAATTAATCATACCCACTCTCTCCCACTCAGCCCCCCCCCCCTTTACTCCTAACACCCCCCCCCCACTACTCTGATAGTCTGATATTCTCAATATGGCACCTATACACATAACACTCTGCCCCCCCCCCCCATCTACCTCAGTCTCGACCCATAGTAACCCCCCCCCCCCCCACACACACACACACAAACCCAGACCTGCAGAGTCAGGAACTTCCCCGTACTCAAACCCAACCGGGTGAAGACCCCAAACCCCCTCCACCACCACTCCCCACTGGTGTGCAGGTACACGAAACAATCATGTACAAGTTGGCACAGGAGCCCACAGTGGTCTGGCACGCTGGACTGTAGGGTATAGGGTGTCTATACACTGCTAACTGACGGTGCTTGTATTAGGGACATAAGGTACTTTTACATTTTAAATTAAATCATACAATTATCAATTAATTCATATAAAGTAAAATTAAAAATTAATTAACGCAATGAACCAAGCAGAGCAAAATCTCAAAGCATGAATGGAATCTTGCTTAATTCTATAACAATTTTGAAAATGTTTTTTTTTTTGCCTTCTATTTAGATTATCATTACTCATACCCTCCTATTCCAAAGTAGGGCTCTCCTTTGTTGTTTTCCTTATAAATAAAGACATATGCAATGGAAAAAAAAATAAGATAGAAACTTTTGAAACAATATGGGACAATTGATATAGGGTTATGGCTTTTTATGCACAGGTCCTCTCAATTAGCATTGATGAAAATGTGAATGAATTATATTCATTTAATTTGTGAATAGATTATATCGTTTTGCATCACACATAATGTAAAACATTCTAACAACATATTAATTGAATTGCCATTTTGTGTTTTCCAGCGTGAGTGCATCTCCATCCACGTCGGCCAGGCTGGTGTCCAGATCGGTAACGCCTGCTGGGAATTGTACTGCCTTGAGCATGGAATCCAGCCTGATGGCCAGATGCCCAGTGACAAAACCATCGGAGGTGGTGATGACTCCTTCAACACCTTCTTCAGTGAGACTGGAGCTGGCAAGCATGTCCCCCGTGCCGTTTTCGTTGATCTCGAGCCCACTGTCGTTGGTGAGTACATTGAAATGAACACTTCAGTGGATAAAATGTGGAGATACATTTCACAGAATAAGAATCTAATGATGTTCAAAGATGTAAAAAAAGTAATAATGGAAAAAGGATGAAACAAAAAAGAAAATTAAAAAGAAAATAAAAAAAGGACAGAATTAGCGAAGGGAACCAATGTTCCTTAAGCATATATATTATTTTCAAAGTTATTTCCCTCCAAGGAAGAATACAACAGTTATAATCTCAACCTTAAACATTCTAATAAAGAAATAAACATCTGCTTTGCACAGATGAGGTCCGCACCGGCACCTACCGTCAGCTGTTCCACCCCGAGCAGCTGATCACCGGAAAGGAGGATGCCGCCAACAACTACGCCCGTGGTCACTACACCATCGGAAAGGAGATCGTCGATCTCGTCCTTGACCGCATCCGTAAGCTGGCAGATCAGTGCACTGGTCTCCAGGGCTTCCTCATCTTCCACTCCTTCGGTGGTGGCACCGGATCCGGATTCACCTCCCTGCTCATGGAGCGTCTCTCCGTAGACTACGGAAAGAAGTCCAAGCTGGAGTTTGCCATCTACCCTGCTCCCCAGGTGTCCACCGCTGTTGTTGAGCCCTACAACTCCATCCTGACCACCCATACCACCCTGGAGCACTCCGACTGTGCCTTCATGGTCGACAACGAGGCCATCTACGACATTTGCCGTCGTAACCTCGACATTGAGCGCCCAACCTACACCAACCTCAACAGGCTGATCGGTCAGATCGTCAGCTCCATCACTGCCTCCCTGAGGTTCGATGGTGCCCTGAACGTCGATCTTACTGAGTTCCAGACCAACTTGGTGCCATACCCACGTATCCACTTCCCCCTGGCCACCTATGCCCCAGTCATCTCTGCTGAGAAGGCTTACCATGAGCAGCTGTCTGTTGCTGAGGTCACCAATGCCTGTTTCGAGCCTGCCAACCAGGTGTGTACTGCTAGAATTATATTTCATAGTAGGATCAATTATATGTTTCATTTTGTGACGACTGCATATCTGGTGGTTTCAAAAGTACTTAATACCTTTATGAAAATATTTAAAAGCAAATATAATGAAATTTAAGTGAATGATAAAATCTTTTTTTTTTTGTCGTAATTATTCAGGGTTTATAGCATAGCCTTCATAGTAATATTAGTAATATACACCAACAGTTGAAGTGTGCTGTCCCTTAAGATGGAAAGACTAATGTTGAACTATTTTCTCCTACAGATGGTGAAATGCGATCCCCGTCACGGCAAGTATATGGCCTGCTGCATGTTGTACCGTGGTGACGTCGTCCCCAAGGACGTTAACGCTGCCATCGCTACCATCAAGACCAAGCGTACCATCCAGTTTGTCGACTGGTGCCCCACTGGTTTCAAGGTTGGCATCAACTACCAGCCACCCACTGTTGTCCCCGGTGGTGATCTGGCTAAGGTACAGCGTGCCGTCTGCATGTTGAGCAACACCACTGCCATCGCTGAGGCCTGGGCTCGTCTTGACCACAAGTTCGATCTCATGTACGCCAAGCGTGCCTTCGTCCACTGGTACGTTGGAGAGGGTATGGAGGAGGGAGAGTTCTCCGAGGCCCGTGAGGATCTCGCTGCCCTTGAGAAGGATTACGAAGAGGTCGGAGTCGACTCCGTCGAGGGTGAGGGTGAGGAGGAGGGCGAGGAGTATTAAATTATTCCCCAATCTCATCTGATTATGAAAACTTCACGATCACAACATGACTCAATTATGTACTGATGCATTCCCTGATTCTCTCATCGGGGGATAAAGGATGCATTTTGCTAGAGAAATGTGCAAAATAAAACTGAAAAAACATACTTCCTATTTCTGTCTTCTGTTCATTATCAAAGTGATTAATCTAAGAATACCATAAAGTCTCTTGTCAAATCAGCACTTAGATATTGAGATAATATAATCAATGTTGACCATTTGTTGATTAATATTGATCGACACTGATCAACATTGATTTGATGTTCTGTACCAAATAGCTATAATGTGAAAATAAACGCATCCTCTATATCATACTGTATTTTCTTGATTATAACAATGGGCCCTAATGCAAGCCTGGTCTGTTTGAATTTCTGTTCAAAAGGCTAACTACATCTAATAGATGCCAGGCCTCGAATATAAGCCTGGTCTGAATAAGCCAATTCCTTAGAATTCCCTTAAATGGGCAAAACTTCATTTCTGATTGTTCTTTTAGCTTTATGAAGTCAAAGCTCTATCCATAACAGTGCTTATACATTGAATTGGCATAGAGTAAACATTTATCACCATTATTGGAAAATTATTCCAAGAAATATATCACAAATTTGGATAAATACTGGAATATTAGCAGGGTTCCGTAATGATTTTTCAAGTATAAATTGTAAGTCTGCCTCAAATACAAGCCGGGTATTCCCATTTGAAACATATCAGGGGCGTAGGAAAAGGGGGGGGGGCAGGGGGGGCCCAATGATAAGGGAGGTGGGGCCTGAGTATGTCTGGCCCCCCCCAAAAAAAAATATTTGCCAAGAATTCATAATAAATTTAACAAAAAGCTAAAATTTTTGTATCTCAAATTAAATTGTTTGAGTAGTAGGATATGGAAAGGGGGGGCCTTGGCCTCAAATAAGCTCTAAAATCCTTTGAAAATTACATTTTTATAGAATGTATATAGGCAAGTATCGCTTGAGCAGACAGTTCAAGGTGGTCGAGGTAGGGTCCCTGCTGCCCCCCCCCCCAATGAAGATTTTCTTCCTATGCCTCTGATCATGGTAATGTGGTACATTGATAAAGACGTTTTGCGGATCAGCCACAAGGCTGGAGAATTCATAACTTCTGTTTTACTCATTCAATTCTAAATATTCAAAAAGCAAATGCAGCTAGGGCGCAGTTGGACCCCAAATTTTCCAATTATAAGTTAGTGGGGGGGGGGGAGTGTAACCTATCAAATGAAAGGTCTTGATGTCCCCCTTGTGGATCCAGGAAGAACTATTATATCCTCGCGTAAGCCTATAAGCCACGCCTTACGCGGGCTATTTATTACGGTACTTTATATTACAGAATTCCTATAACGGGCGGTAAACAAGTCCCTAATTTCACCATAATTAATAACATGGGCTATACGTGTGAGGTTTTAAGGCAGCATGAGTTGCTGTATAAGGGAATTGCCATCCTGTATCAACAAGGAGGATGAAAATATTTGATGCATCTACAATAATTATAGGCTTGATACCATGAACTTTGCTCAACAAATGCTTCAAGTCATTACTTGAGTCGGAGATTGGACTGGGACAAAAAAAAAGAAAGAGGAAAGTATTTTGGGCCTGCAACCGATTCAGGTGGAAGCCAAAATATTTCAGAAGGGAACGGGTTGTTTGGGAGTAGGGAGGGCAAAATATTACGTAATCAGTCTTCATAAAAAATGTCGAAAATGCTTCTGAAGTTCTAAAAGATGCTAAGATTTGGTGGAAAAACTCCTTGTGTAGGGATGCAAAAAAAAAAAAAGAAGAAGAAAAAAGTAACCACTCACTGGAGGGGTAGATGTTTTGTCATTCCCTTAGAGAAAAGTGCCGGACTGTTTTTTCCCTCCTTTTTTTATTTATCTGGAATCGCAAGTTATCATCCAACTATTAGATGACATTATATATGAGAGTGAAATGCCAAATAGACTATTCATTCAAAGGTCCAACATGTTTTTCTCTCTTGATAGTGAAATATATCACTGTCTCATTCAACAAAAGTAGTACCGTAATACCTCAAGTATAGGGCGTGTCTTATATGCGAGGATGGACCCCTGGTTTGCCTTATGGAAGCAGAATAATTTAGGGGAGGGCTTTCTCATAAAAAATCCCAATTCCTCTGTTCCTATAAAGTGGTAAAAAGGGACTCGGGTTTTGGGGTTGCTCTGAGATATGACCATCGGGCTTTGAATTCTGAAAATCCATTGCTCAGAACAGAAGTTATGACATTTATTTGTCTCTCTGACAAAAGTCTACAGAGTCTGCATGCACCTTATGCGCAGGGTGCACCTTATATGTGGGGTATAACGGTAAAGTTGACAGATCACATTGCTAGGCATCTGGGTTCCCTAGTTTAGCACAACTACTGGGGCACTTAGAGCACTGGGAGTAAGAGTGAGTAATGGTTGTTTAACGCCAAGCCGACAGCTAAGGTCATATTCATGGCGGAAAAAGTACATTAGACATCACGTCACAAAGGAATACATGTGCCTCTGCCGTGCATATGGACACCAGACACATGTAAGAAAGAGGGGACAGGAAAGAGGAGATTCAAGGAACGAATATGTGCCAGTGCCCACGCATATGGACACCACCCACACTCAGAGAGGATAGAAAAGCAAGACATAGACCCCTTTTAAAGATGGCCTGGGGCTGGGGAGGCCCGTAGAGCACTGGGAACCTTATCATTATGGGAGGGGGTGATCAACATGAGCTGTAGCCTCCCTGTATGGTGCTACCACCTGGTGTTGGAAATCTGAACTACTGCCAATATATTTCCTGTCATATTCCTGATGCCGCTGTATATCTTGTGTGATTCTGACACTAAGCTGGGCATTCCATACTGTAATGGCCCGTATAAGCACCGGGTCTTTACATAAACGCCGGTCTTGATTAAGCACCATGGGTATTCAAATTTTAAAATGCGATATAATTTAAGTCTTGAAAAAGCACTGGTCTTGAATTACTGCTGGGGGTAGAGCCTACCTGAAATGTATGCACCCTGGCACTTATAATATATATATATATATATATATATATATATATATATATATATATATGCAGGCTAATACGGTATGTCTAGCAAAGTGATTTGAGCTCCCGCGCCATGTAATGATAAAACCATCGCTGGACTGTATGGAACATGAGTCAGAACCCTGTAAATGGTGCAGTGAACATATGAGAGGTGCATAATTGGGAATTTATTAGTAAATTGATATGGATTGGCATGAGACAGATTTGTATTTTACATTAATTGAGCCCTGGTTAACCCTTTAAAAGGTTTCTGACATGTCTAGACTACTTTGTACCATGTTGTTCAATAAATTGCAACCACTCTCTGTTTTCTGTATACAGAGAGTCTCCCGATGAAGCGCTGGGGAATGTGCTTGATAGCCCTTCATTGGTGCTTCATGCCAACCCTCCTGGTGCATTCATGCATCAAGATGACCAATGGGCATATAATACCAACGCATCAAATCGAAGGTCTCATTGAGTTACACCATTTAACACATATACCTTGGTTGCTATAGTAATATGGTTACCATGGCAACTATAAAACAACAATAATTTCTAATTGCTCACAAAATCTTGAATAGAACACTCATTTTTCCACATATCTTGTCATCCAGTATATCTAATTAAAGGTTTGACTCTAACACATCACCTCCTTTGTTACCATGGTAACTTTGGTTACCATAGCAACCAAAAATAAACAAATAATTGACTGATTTGTTGCCAAATCCAACCCAGAAATCTGATTTCTACACATATACAGTCAAATAACGCCTCAAAATAAAGGTCTCACTGGAACACATCTCTTCATGCTATAGCTAGATAGTTGTCATGGGAGTTTTGGTTACCATATTACCAGAAAATCAACTAAATGGCCAAAGCATTATCAGAATTTTACTACTTTCCCCATTTCTACAACTGAGTGGTCATACAGTAGCTCTAATCAAAGGCTTTATTATGACACACCACTTTGGTGACTAGAGCCCTCTTGTCGCCTCAAAGTCTATATGAAGGAGGGGTGTGGAGATCTGAGGGACCCCAGGCCAGGTAGAGGACTCCTCATGTCGCACCTCGAGTCCCCTCAAAGTCTGTAGAGTAGAGAGTGGAGGGGCTAGGGATCAAGGTATAGGGTAAGTTGCCCCAGACTCGACCACTACACCCACTTGTACCTTATTTCGCCCACTAATAGACCCCTAAAACTGTGCATTTTACATAATTGTTGATTCAGGAGAGACCAAGTAGTAATGCAATGCAGACCTCATTTATTTTTTTCAAAAAGTTATAACTAGTACCTGATATACAGTGTTTAACATTTCATGTTGCGCTTACTTTGTAACTAATATGTGTGAAGGAGTTCAGACAGATGACCTACTACCCCTTAAAGGTGGTTTCTAGTCATAACACACATTCCAATTTATGATTGATTCCTTGTATCTAACCTCTTTCATATACAATATAAGGCTAGTTATAGAAGATATTTATTTATTTGATGTCATTGCAGGCATTTTTTTTCACCTAGTTAGTGGTACCCTATGTTGAACACCAACAGTACCATGACTCAAACACTGAAATTATATGTGACCCATCCTTACAAATTGACGGATAAGTATCAGAATTAAATATATCAGATAGTCACAGAACCCGGAACAGAACATCAAGCGCTTATATTTGATATATCACACTTATATATAGGAACATGGAAAGTATGTTAAGGTTGTTGCTTAAAGATATAACTCCAAAAGGCTTAAACAGAGAAAATGCCTCACAAAACTAATTTCAGAGAAAGTCAATGATTTACAATACAATAATCACAATGATGT